>JAPQRN010000008.1:12607253-12636167 GCA_037367275.1 Coranthus polyacanthus | reverse complement strand
ACTTTGCGTTCTTGTGCATGAAGGCAACACAAATAAATATGGAGGAGAGTGAACGTGGTATTTCTGGATTCGTGTGTATGAATGTTCCAAATTAAGGAAGCAGATTTAATCAGATTTGATGAAGTATGGCATGGCCACTTTAAACTATTTAATTAAATTTACAGAACAGTTACAGCATTGTGATATATACTGTAACCGTGATAAACATATACCGTGATAGAACATTTTAACTCGCCTGCCCCAATTATTTATTATTACATTATTTATTATATATAGTATGTAGTATTTATTCTTGTGTTACGAAGTTATAACTGTCCATAACAACTGTCCCAGTCATGGACCTTCATCTCTTTGTTGTTGTCATTGTTGTATAGATAGTGTTTCAGCCGGTTCTGGCTACAGATGACTTCCAGATGTTTCGCTCACTGATGGTTCAGAAGAACATGGAGCTCCAGCTTCAAGCGCTGAGGGTCATCAAGGAGAGGAACGGTAGGCTGGATAAACACACACACACACACACTCGAAGACGTAGCAGTAGTGCTGTAACAGCAGGTTAACATGCGTTCATGTATGTGCAGGAGCCCTCCCAGAGTGTCTAACTGATGGGACGGATGTGATGACAGAGCTTCAACAGCAGGAAATGAGGATCCTACAGGAGGTTCTCAAGTAAGAAACCATTCACTTTTTTCCTACAGTCTACTAATAACATGCTCATACACACAAATGCGCCATCCATCGACTTCACGACCTGCTCAGCACCAAAGTGCAGAGAAAGTAACTAGCTGTTAAACATAGTTGAGCACTGAAGGCCATACAGGGCCAAATATTCACCTGAGATGGTGGAGCCACAGACAGATTTAAAAGAAAATGAAAAAAGACACTGAATATTCAAGTTGATGTTGATGTAAAAGCCCTGTTTGGTTTGCAGTTGGTTCTGATGTGGCCTATAATGGCAAAGGAATTTCCTAACTAGGAATTTGATCCTAATGAGGCTTATTTGTGTTGCATATAATATAAATCACCTTACTGTGCAATGTATTAAGGCTAAAATACTGAAGTTGTGTTATTTTGGACTCTTTATTTGCGCAGCCTTAATTGCATTTGCCTTCTGTTGACTTATAAGTATTTGATTATATATTCATGTATAAATTCCAACCATGTAAATTGAGTATTTCACTTTTTTTCTCCATAAAAACGTTGATATTTCAACTGCAGCCTGTGTGTACCCAGGTTTCTAGAAGCTCCCCTGCTCCTGCTCTGTTCTCTAATGGGATTTTGCTAGTAGCAGCCTGGCCAAGTAGAACACACTGCGTCTAACGGGAGCGAAGTTAAGCTCCTTAGGGTTCAGCTAATTTAGGTTGGAGGGAATGACACCAAACAAGCAACTGAGAAAAATAGTATTTTTATCCTCTTTGTCTTACCTGGGTAATTTGGCGGCTTATCGCTATTACACTTTCCTTCTTTTCCTACTGTGCACACCTCGAGTAGTGTCAGTATATTTTATTATGTGTTATAGATCAAATCATCAACAAATAAATACTAACAAGTTAACCAGTTTGTGTGTGTTGGTTGTATTTCAGTCCTGATTAAAATCATTCAAATTATTAATAATGAATACCGTGCTTTTCCTCAGTTTATTTTAAATCCATAACACGTACGTTGGACCTTTTACACAAGCGTAGAAATGCATGAGTTGGGTTTTTTTAATAGTCTGTGTTTTTAAAAATCACAGTGCATGAACATGTTATTAGAGGTCAGTAGTCATTTGAAGAATGCATAAATCTAAACTAAATCTAAACCAAATAGATTTTATAATGCTCATTTACTTTCTCAAATATTTCAGGCTAGGTCTAACATCTAATTCTAATTTCATTCAAGTGTGGCTAAAAGAGTGTATTACAAAGCAAATGTGGATGTGCAGACAGTCCTGATTTGAAATGTAAACGCAGTGACACACACCAGCCATCACATCAACCGTCTATCATTCACATACACAGATCCTTGACATCTTTTTTTTCTCTGCTTTTATATTACTACTGGCTAATCCTTTGTGGAAGTGTCCTGTAAGGCAATGTAAGCTACTAGATAAATCAAATTAAGGGATCTGTGAGTGGTGCTCTGGTGATGGCTGTAAGCAAACAGTGGCATGACGTGGGCGTCAGACTACGTCCTGCCCTATGCCGTTTGTCTGCAACCACCTCTGAGTGATGGACGGAGAGGACTTTATAGAGATTAGGACGGGACGATATGCACCAAAAACCCTGCCCCTGTGATACAAGCTATATATCTCTGTATTTTCAACGAAGTGGTCTTAATGTTCAGTTGTAAGGTAAAGGCAGATTTTAGATGTTACAAGCACTTTTATTAAACTCTATTAAAACAGACAGTTTTAACAGTTTTTTTTTCTGCCACTGAGTAAATAAAGAACACTAAGTTAGACAGTAAAGAGACTCAGCTGCTGGTGGCTGCAGACGTCCAACTATGTTGTTACACAGACGCTTTACTGAAGCAATGGCGCAAAACACAATGTTGGAGATCTTTTGTTATTATGAAAAGTGTAAAAATATTTTCAGTTCATTATGAAATTGGCAGACGGAAGTGAAAGAGAAAGCACTGCAAAAACTGGCATGGCATTATGGAAGAAACCGGTTGTGTAACGCAACATCATTCTATAATGACATAGACAGTATTGTCTCATTCTATATCTTGTTTGAATATATATCGATATATTGTACCATTTAAAAAGTCGATATACCGTGATGAGTTTGAGTTTCTTCAGGATTTTGCCCAAGTGTAATGTGACAAAAGAGCAGTCAGTCTCCAAAGATGTTCATTATTCAGCCTCAAAAAATTCAATATTTTTCCACCAAATTTGCTGCAATTTATCAGTTGTGTTGAAGTGGTGCCTTTTACTATTCTGTGTCTTGTCCAAACGTCTGGTCCATTTGCCATCACTTGGTTTCAACCCTCATGGCAATTAAGTTTTTTATATGTGTTATTGATTCAAGGTGCCGTTTTCTGAAACTACTCCTCTCCTCTGCCGTCATTGGGCGAAGTTGATGAAACTGAGCTAATATTGTTAACACGTACCACTTTTTGATTTTTGTAGTAGTCGGGGGGATACGCCATCCTCTAATGGCTCTTATTTCTTTAGCAATTTCTCACCACACTGGGCAAATTAAAATGTACAATAAAAGTAGTGTTTTGTAGTCTATTATATTTCTTATTGTATCTCATATCTTTTTGTCATGCTGCTCTGTCCACAGAAAGTCAAAAGAGGAGTATGATGAGGAAATGTCCATGCGGATGCTTTTAGAGGAGGAGGTTGGTTCCACCTCCAGTAGCTCCTCTGATAAGCCAGTTAGAGAGAGTGGCGAAGCCCAGAAAGAGACCTCCGCATCCAGCCAACAAAGCAGCACTGCCAAGGTAAGTCGGCACACAATCTACTGTACATGTGCCAAAATAAAAGACCAGCGAAGCAGCCAAACTCTGGGACCTTCCATGAACTCTGCCTTTTCACGCAGCCTCCGCCAACACTTCATTGAACTGCTGTGGTAGTTCAGATTTCTTGTCGTCTGTTTTAACGTTACTTATTCTGTCCTTTCCCCCTTCCACACATTAATGATTTGACCCTCTCTCAAATGTGCTATCTATTCCATGCTAAGACCAAAGCTGAGGGGAATGGTGACTACAAAACCACTAACGGTTACCAGGGCCCAGTTTTGAATGGAAACACTGCCACTGAATCTCATCTGGTAACTGAAACATTCACCCAGTATCATTTTAATTAGAAATGTAATCTGAGTTTAGATGCTCACCTAAGGATGCATTAATACACTTGAGAATTCTTATGTCTAATAATGCAGTGAATTTTGTCTGTAAGCAGTGACTGAAATGGAAAAAGGTAGAATATGAAATGTATTGGCATGGTATCAGTGCATCCTTTTTAAAAAAATCTTTTTAGCTTGAAGAGTTTCCCATTTGCAGTAGTTGCTTTGTAGTTTTAAAGGCTAGTTGCCTATGTAGTTTCATTCAGTGACAAACATTTGCTGAAAAATATGCGTGAAAAATAGTTTGTATATATAGACAACATTTAACTGCACACACTGAGCCCCTTACATGAAGGATTCTCACTGAGCAGAGCAGAGTATACCGTCAGAGAGGGGGTTGATCAGAAATGAAGTGCACAGCTGGCCATGTATTAGAAATAAACACGAATAATAGTAGCACACTTTGATCTGTAGACTTTGACAGTGAAAACAAGATTTGGACTCACTCACAGAATGTGGACTCTTCAGCAGCAGCGTGTTGGCATAAACAGATTTTAGGCAGGTCCGTACGACTTCCTAAACATGGCTTTGGCAGGACTTGAAGTTTGTTGAAAATAAATGAATTTGAAGTCTGCTGCACCTTTGTACAAGAAAGCACTAAAGTTAGAAATTTGGGTATAAAGGCATTAGAGTCGCATGGGAAGTCAGAAAAACATAAAACTACTGGAAAAAAAGCCACCAGCAAACGCCTGCCATCACCCAATATTATTCTGTATTCACATTGTAACAACTTAGGGATGCACAGGTTTATCCGCCGTGTTGACTCACTGACGATCGGCGATTGGCAAATACGGCGATGGCCAAAGTTTATCTGTTGTGTTATATTAAAGGTTGTTTCATAAATGTATGCTCATTCAATGATGCGATGAAGGCCTGAAAGTGTTCAGGCACAAAAGGGGGAATAAATAACAAGAAAAACTAAATAAACAAACAAAAAATCATCAACAATCAACAAAATCATGACATCGGTGTCAGTCAGTCAGAATTTCACAATCTGTGCATCCCTATCCCAAAGTCCTGTCCCAGCGCAACAAGATGTGTCCTAAATAACCCTAACCCTAAACCCTGGTCTTAAAAAGTCTTAAACTTAAACTGTACAAACCCTGATATATATACTTGGATAAGTCTTTCTTAGTCTTACATGTGTGACATGTTGGTCCATCTCCAGGTCAACAGCAAACCCGTGACAAAGGAGGAGAATACGATCGCTGCCACAGGAGGCCGAGATGGGAAGAATTCAGCAAAGAGTTCCTCGTCTAAACTCAGCACAGGTGACGGAGAGGAGCTGCAGTGTTTAACAGCCACATATACATGTACACTGTAAATGTTAACGCACTATGTAATGTAGAAATAACAGAAAGATACATTTATATAGTGCATGTTATACATTTGTTTCTGTAGTGATATTCAGCAAAATCTGGCAGTTTTTAGTGCTTTAGTGATCAAATAACCTCTAGATTTGATAGAACTATGTTAACATCAAAAGGTTGCAAGACCATGAAAAGAAGTGGAGTTATTCACTTTTAAAAATGAAAGATTTTACATTCGGGAAACAAACTATTTATGTTTGCGTTCTTGGATGTTCAGAACAAATTTCAACCCAATCCTGTAAAAAATGAGCAACTGGTGAGACTTACAGATAGTAATGATGACATTTAGCTCTGAGGGCCAAACTTCACAAATTAATAACTAAAAACATATTTGGAGTAGGTCCCATAATATAATTTCTTTTCAAGAAAATCTGTGACATGAATGGGAAAAGTTCTGAATTGACCCATATAATTGACACACTTGCAGAAGCTGGTATTTATTGAGCTGGTATTAACTGGAGTAAATATACGTGTGTTCAGACTGTGGCAGTAATGGAGTTGAGCCCCGAGTCCTTTCGGCAGTGAGAGCTCCATCAAAGTCCAGCGAGCCTCCTGTCAGCATCAGCCCCGGCAACAAAGAGCAGAGCAGCAGCAGCAGCAGCCAGACTGCAGCTGAGACCTGGGTAGAGGAGGCGCGCAGGGAGGCCGGCATCTCGAAGCCATACACTGTGAGTTTGTGTGAAAGTGTTTCATATATAATAAGTTAAACAGGCTCAGTTTTTGACACTTATCTCTGCCTCGTCGCAGGAGCTGTCGGTGTCACAGCAGGAGCAGCTCCAGCAGAGGGCAGCATATCTACGTCAGCAGAGAGACAAACTGCACGCTCTGAAGAAAGAACAGCAGAAAAGCAAGCAGAGCTCCACAGCAGAGGAGGCACCTTCCAGTCCCACACCAGCACCCACAACCCCGGTACGTACAGCCCATTCTGCTGGAAACATAACAGAAGAAGTTGTTTTCCAGCTTTTTATTATAAAGATGACCAAGATGGACCTGTAACGTGTTCTGAGAAAAATGTTAGCTTTTGACCAGCATCAACAATTCTTAAATCCGTTGAAGTCTCCAACAAAAAAGTTGTATCGCCAACAGAACAGTTTTGTTTTTCTACCTCTATGTTTCTGTCCCTCCCACGAACTCATCACGTGACCTGATGTTACAGTGGGCTGTTATTCTGATCACCAGTGTCATATCAGGGTCCATGTAAACACAGACAGTGACGTGTTGCTTGACATGATATAATTGCACAATCGTTTCTTTTTCATCCCCATCAGCCAGCATTTCTACCAGCCAGCTTTATCTGACATTTATTAATAAGTTAATGGAATTTACCCCCCTATCGGCATATCTAAATACTTTGCCAATACTGTGTCATTGTGACACGTTACAATAAGGCTGCCCTTCCCAGTTATAAACAACAGTAACTCATTAGTAAATGGTTTAACTTGCTGACTAGCAACTAGCAAGATCTGAGATTTAACAGCATAGAGAGATGAAAAGTTCAGCAGTAACTTGATCTTGCCAAATAATAAGCACTTATAACTTCTTTACAATTGTTTATTAATGACTTATAAACTCTTTAAACCTAATTAATAACCTAAGTATTAACAGTTTATAAGGGCAGTCCTGTTGTAAAGTGTTACAGAAAAAAGTGAAACGCTCACTGGTAAGGTGTCTTTGGGTAATGCTTTACATTTTGTGAGTGAATACACTGTGTACCTTTTTTTTAAAATAATAATTGAAATTGATTTTCTATATAATAATATCTCACTGGAAACTAATCTAAAATATCAGTAAAATAAATATCACATTGACTGTGGCAGAGAACTGTGAGCATATTTTTTTCCCTTTTTCATTCGGCTGAAGTGAAAAAATACATCTATGTGTGCAGGAAAACCCTGCAAATGAATCACTTTTTTATTAACCCACCGAATCGGCTCATTACAGTCAGTACAGGCTACAGGTAAATGTAGAGAAACACTGGCTTTGAATGGTGTCTCAGTTGTCATGAAGTGTATTTGATCCACAACTTCCACCATCATTTGTCCTTTTTTTCAGTAAGTCCAGA
This sequence comes from Coranthus polyacanthus, assembly GCA_037367275.1. NCBI lineage: Eukaryota > Metazoa > Chordata > Actinopteri > Kurtiformes > Apogonidae > Coranthus > Coranthus polyacanthus. Next base: position 12,628,905 of record JAPQRN010000008.1, on the reverse strand, counting down.
ACTGCATTCTTTAATCCAGCTCTTCGTCATGATTGATTGTTTTCTCTTCCTTTTTGTTCTTCAAACCCACCTGACTGATTTTTTTAATTGACTGTCAGGAGGCAGCGGGACAGTCCCAGATGAATGGGGCCTGTACCCCTCCTCCTCCTCCTCTTCCTCCTCTTCCTCCTCCTCCTTCAGCACAACACTCTGCTAACTCGTCCAAACAGAAGGTGATCCATCAGCTGCTTCTGTCTGATGTGAACTCATGTACTAGTGCTGGATCTGCTTAGCGTGTTGAGTCCTGCGTGTAGTGCCGTCTGCTCCCTTGTCTCTGTTCCCATCCCCGAAGTGTCGACACAGGCTCGCTTTTGCTTTTTACAGGATATAGAGTCGGTTGAAACCAATGCATTTAATTTAAAGTAAAAAGGAGGAGCATTTGACCCTCTGCAACTGACCTGAGAAAAGATTTTAAAATGTGATTTTAAGAAATGCTTTAACCCTAATATCACTGTCCCTTGCTGCTTTTTTTGGGTGTAGTTTTCTGCCTGTGCTTACTTTGCTTCATCCCTCTGCTGGTGTGTTTTTTATATTACTTTTATTCATCATGTTGGTAACCTTTCTGCCTGCTCTGAAATCTTTCCACAGGAGATTTCTGCAGAGGAGAAGAAGAAGCTGCAGAAGAGAAAACATCTGGCTGACAAGTTGAAAGAGGAAGTAATCAAGAAATAATGGCCCTTCCTACTGCAATATTTCACTATTATCTACTACACTACTTCTGCTGTAATAAACATTTCCTTTACACCACCTACCTGAGATTATCGCTGTTTCAAGCAAATGTAGATCTTCCTTTCTTCAGCTCCTCTGAATTTAACACTAACCTTTCACTGCTGTCTTCAAAGGACACACAGATATACAGCTCTGGGAAAAAAAATTGAAGCGACTGCTTCAAATTTCCAGACGTTAACCCCATTGAAAATCTCTGGAATGTGATCAAGTGGAAGATGGATGGTCACAACACATCAAATAAAACCAAGCTGCTTGCATATTTACACCAGGAGTGGCTTAAAGCAGCCGACTGCGACGTGGAAGATGTGATTGAAACTCAGGCTTCCACCAAATACTGATTTCTGAAGTCTACCTAAGTTAAAACATTAGATTGTGTTGTTTAAAACGAATATGAACTTGTTTTCTTTGTATCACTTGAGGTCTGAAAACGGCATTGTTTTGTTATTTTGAATTGTCATTTTCTGCACATAAACGCTCTAAATGGCAACATTTTTATTTGGAATGTGGCAAAGATGTCAGTAGTTTCTAGAACTCAAACACATACTTAGAAATAGTAAAATCAGTATCCTTTTATTTTTTGCCAGAGTTATATTTTGGTTCACCTTGCAGGGGGACAGTATGTTTCAATTTAGGCACAAGCTGAAAGCACAAGCATGAACAATGGCAAGGAATCACTACATCTTGACTATAGCATCACTACCTTTTGATTAAAAACCTTACAATCCATTTCTATACCCTTTAAGAGACCTTTAAATTCTTTTTATGCAACAATACGCCTGTTAGTAATGATGCAAAATGATGATTTTTATGTGTTTTTCATGAAGGGAATATTGATTTTTGGACACAACCTTTGGCTTTTTTTCTTGTAGACAGCAGAGGTCACAAACGTGGACACGACATGGATCAGTTGATTATGGGTGACGCTGCTTAAAGACCTCAGTTATGGCAATTTTATGTTGAGTTAATGCCAACATTAGCTAGCAGAAGCGTACAGTCTGGTCGTCTTTAGTGTTCCCAGACAGAGGAGTCCGCGACCCCGTCTTATAGCTGATGATGAATACTGTAGCACATCACAGAACACTGCGGAAGTTGTCAAGGTGAACGCACGTTAAGTTTCTAAAGGGGCCAAGAGGACAGTGTCTGTATGATGAAAGCAGTATTCTTCACACCAATCTGCAGTCTTCAACTTAAAGCAATCATGATGCACCAGTTTCTATGTAATACTGTTATCATATGCTGTTTAATAAATCACATTTTATAGAAACCACCAGGACTTCAAGTGTATGTTTGAACAGATTATTTGGTTGTGGAAAAAAAAAAACCTATTTGATATCGGACTTTTATTTTGACAGACGCGTGTGAAAGGCTGGCTGTTGCCACGGTAACGCCAACATCTGATTGAAAGGTGACAAGTTTACGTAGCAGTTTGTTGCTGAAGCGCAGATATGACCGTGTGTGTTAAATATGGATTTATGTACACTGGCATTAAAAAGGAACAAAGTGTTTGCCCGAGAGAGCATAAAACCAAACTGAGATGTCATTTGGAAACAAAACTGCTTCCACACGTTAAATAGCAGCCCTTTTTTTTTTTTTTTTTTTAGAATTTACTTGTGTTAACAGTTAGTTTTAGTCTTAGTCATATTCATCAGGTCCCATTTGTCATGTTTACTTAGTTTATCATTGTTTTCTGAATGTAGAGATAAAATTTTGAAAAGCAAGTGGGTCATGACCTAATGACCATGGAGTCCCGAGGTAAGACGAGTTGAGAAGTTGAATTAGATCTTTTAGAAACGTCGTAGATCCAATTGCCAAACTACTGAGACAAAGTTAGATTCACAAGTTCAATGTCAGGGTCACATTTAATTTCAAAATTTATCAAATAAATTCATACAAATGTTAAGAATGGATAGTGGTAGTAAATGCACTTGGTACAAATTCATCAAGGGAGGGAAAAAACAGTGGTGCAGAGTGCAGGTGGAAGGACAGTTTACTGCTCATTTACTTCTCCCTTATTAACACATATTGGCATCAGTTTGATTTGTGCTGCTACGTTTCTTCTCGCAAAGACAGGTTGTCTCCCGTCATCGATCAGCACGTTCACGGTGAGAAGACATAAGATACAACACGTGAAAGACAATTTGGACCTGCTACTGAGAACTTAGCCTTCTCTTTCAGAAGTACTCCTCGACTATGCTGATTGAATAACTCCTCTGCTTCAATTCTTAACTTCATTATGACGAACAAAGACAAGCTAAACCTAAATGTGTCATTCTTCTCCAAAAGGTACAGTGTGACACAGGCCAGTTGTCTGGGGAAATGTACCCAATACTTCTGATTTTGTGAAATGGTATTGAATATCCTGGACCCTAGAAACTCATTCAGTCAAAAACATGAGATGTTTCACCAGTGCAAAGACAAGTCAGCTTTTTGTTTCTCTGAGCCTGAGATCAATCTGGGGTGAAGTTACTGGAGACAATATATCTCTCAGTGCACCAACAGCTCAGGTTTGTTACCCTTATAAAGGAAGAACAGGGCTAAATGTGCATTGTACAGAGACAATAATGCTAAAAGCCACCAAAATAGAAAAATTCAGGCGTCCTCAAAATGTTGGCTGCAAAAATGACTTTACTGCAGTTTTAATATGTTATTTTTAAAACCAGCATTTGCAACTTCTCTCGCATTTTACATTGAATCAAATGAACTGGACTGAAAGGGTGAAACAGTGACCCCACCTTTTGTGCAACAACAACAAAAAAATACACAGGTAGGCAGCTCTTTCCCCTTTCAAAATCAGATCAGGGGCAAATGATTAAAAAGAAAAAAAATAACATCTGTACAGTACTTTTTAACAAAGTCATGAAATAACAGGATTTCTGGCTAACACAGTCCTGTGTGAGACGTGTGTGAGATGTACGTGTGTGTGTGTGATGTTTGTGCCTTGGCTTAAGTGACGCCATGGCTTCTGATAGTTGAGTCCTGCTCGTCGAACAAGGCCTCACGTCTGCTGAGTTTTCTGGTACATATAAACATGTATTACCTCCCTTGTCTCAACATTTTGTCTGAATTATCTATGTTGCCTAAATCCCTATATCCCCAACAAAATATGAACAGGTCTGTGGCAGGGCGGCACACACTGCTTCAGCCAGTCAAGCTTTCTACAACTATGACGGCTAGTCCTGCTAGCCTGACTGGCTCTCTGAACAGTTCGTACACTGGCTGGTTGTGTTCTGGCTTCCTCGGTCTGTCAAGCTCATTGGTTCAGGTTTGAAGAAGTAGGGAAGGAGCTGAAATGAAGACACGAGATACGGTGCTGTAGTTCTGCAGCTTCCTTGCTACTGTTGCTATAGCAACAGAGCAGAGTTAGGAACCGCCTTGGCACTGTAATTTCCACTGCAGCCTCTCTGGTCGTACGTAGGATGGTGGTGAAGGAGGAAACAGTTGTTCAGGAGGAGATAAGAACTGGGAGAGCAATATGACAACATGAAGGGGGCAGGAATGAGTCTGCAAAAGGGTCAATGAAAAGACAGGAGAGGAGTTCGGTTCTCATGGAGGAGGGGGCAGATGGCAGGAAAGAGGACAAAATAAAAACAAGGGGCTGATGGAGCAGATTGTCTGTCTTCCCAGTAAAAGACAACATCTCCATCTCCCTCCCACGGTTGGAGAACAGAGGTGTGGAGGTCAGGAGGAACTGAGGGAGGTTGGAGTTTGTCTTTGCCCGTCTCCTCGGTGAGACCGGTTCAGAGACTGACAGGTTGCACAAGCAGGCCAAGGACCAATGAGACGACCAGAGGAGGGAGTTTGGGAGGGACTTGACGTCCATCCACTGCGATCCAACAGAGGTCAAATAGCTTTAGGAGCTCAGACGAGGCCGCTTCCTCGGAGACTGCTCTTCTTCCTCATCTTCTTCCTCTTCATCCTCATCATCGGGGTAGTCAACCAAACCGACCAGTGCAGTCTAAGAGGCAAAACATAAAATTAAAAAAGTGTCTTTATTTAGTTCTACCCATCCTGAAACATGCAATGTTGCAGAAACAAGATGTAACATTAGATGTAACAAAAGCTTTGAACTTGTTTGCGACACCAGAACAAGATACATGCACCTGCTGTTGCACTATGTTGGTGGTAGTGTAGAGTAGTAACATAATGTACCACAAAAGAAACATTCAATTTTGGCCATCAGGGTTTCTACAGATTTCAATATGTTAAATTTAAGATCCTGATTGAATCCTGAAATGTATTAATGTATATCCTATTTCATGTCCATACTGATAATAAAAAAATGGATATGAATGAAAATCAGAGTCTGCCTTTGGTGAAGCTCACATTGTGAAAACAGAACAATACTGGGTGGTGGCAGGTGTTGCTAGTGGCTTAAAGTTTTTCTGACCTATGCAACTCTAATGCCTTTATATTTTGAGTTTCTAATTTGAGCATTTTCCTGCACATTTTCTTGTACACGGTGCCGCAAGCTTCAAATTTGTTCATTATAACAGGCTTCAACCAAGTACTAAATGTAATGTTCTTAAGTCAGATCTTGTTGAACTTATTTTGCTTCATTTTGTGCCATTAAAAATAAGAACAAGAGAAGACACCACATTGTGTGCTCTGATAAATTCCGCCAGGACTGTGCAGTCTGCATTAGTGTTTACTGGCTACATGTTGGTTTTGTTACAGTGTGATCAATAAAATTTCCTGCAAATACATTTACAAGCACGACAGCAAGCAATTTAATGTAACTTTATAAGTAACAACTTCACATTCCAACACATTTTTAAGACCGGTCAAAGTCATACTGGAGACATTTTGAAGTTTAGATTATCAGATTGTAGACTTTATGGACTTGAAGAATATATATGTATAAAATAAAGATGTCTCACATTTTCTTACTGTCCAAGTAGACAAACATATTTAAACTACTTTAACAGTGATAAAGATGTGTGGTGGCTTTTATTACCTTCACTACTGGTGTAGCAGGAAGAGCAACGGTCTTGACAGAGGAAGTTGAGCTGTTGTTTACAGTGACGGCTGCCGAGGCAGGTGGGATTACAGCAGATTTCCCATTGTTGTTGGCACCGTTGGCTCCATTGGCAGCTCCTGCAGAAAAAGACAATGTAAACATGAACATTAAAGGCTGCTACAGACAGCAAAGAAAACACCACACACATATATAGAGTATCTTACCTTTTTTGGCCTCCATGTACTTGCCGTAGCTGTCAGAGAAGTCATCCTCCATACGGCTCTTCTCCACAGTCTCACCATCATCATCGTCATCATCGTCATTGAACCATAACTCCTCATCCTCATCCAAGGACCTTGCATCCCGGCGATATCTGGAAGTTACAATTAAGTACATTAATACGTTACACATACCGTGTTGATAAAAGGCAAAACAGATTTTAATACAAGAATTTTAGGATGTGAAGGGATGTGGCTTACTTACCTATTGAGTCTCTGACTTTGCCTGTCTTTCTCCTGCTCATACCGGCCTTTCAGACCCTTGAAAGTCTGGACATACTCGATGGATTCAAGTGCTTTGTAGAAGTTATCTACAATATGAGCTATGAGAGACTTGATGTCCTCCTGGAAAGAAAAGACATGGTGGAAAAATCAGCAAAAGACTTCCCTTTAGAGCTAGGCAAACACACTGACAATTTTTGTTGAGAAGGCTTGTGTCTACACACCACTTTTATGAACTCAAAGAGCTCTATGATGGCTGAGTTGAGGAGATTGTATCGGGTACCATTGTCCAGCAGGGCATTAATGACAGGCTCAAACAGGTTCCCTTTTATGATGTAGCGGTTGTAGTACTCATCCTTGAGGCCAATGATCCTGCGCATGAACCGCAGAGCACCTTTGGGAAGGGGGGGAACAGACAGAAAACAGCTTAGAGGAAAAAGTTTTTGTTCAAGGGGAATAAGATTTTGCAAAATGTAGGATGAACAGTAAAAGAACATCTGAAGTGTGGGCAGTGTATGTTGGAACTTACAAAGTGCAAGGAAGGTGTGTTTAGAGTTCATGAGCACTAGTACTCTCCTGAGCAGGTCTTTGTTCATGATGTAGGTCTTGATATGGTATGTGTGGTGCTCCACACAAAAGGTCAGAAGCTCCAGGATCAGTGCCAGCAGCTGAGCCGTCTGGAAGTTATCTACACAAAAACAGAACACAGCTATTTTATACCAGTAAACCATGCTGCAATGACATAGTACACTTCTCTTTAACACTGCTGGAGACTTTTCAAAATAAATATTTCAGTCTAAAAAAGTGTCCAAAAAGTGCACATAATTTTCTCTATTCATTAAAATATATTATGCATCAGTGAGCCCTGTTTAATTCACACTTTCATAGTAAATAATAAAATACTGTTAAGTTATACACAAGTTCTCGATTGATGAATGGGCAATCATTAATGTTAAGTTATACGACACTCACCTGGACAGACTGGGTTGATCTTTGTTGATCCCTCCTGTAGATCTAAAAGGCATGAAAAACAAATATCACCTATCACCTCAGTCTGAAATGCTCAAGTTAAACGTGGGTAAGCTCTCTTTTTCAGCTTACCTTTTGAGTTTTTGTCATGTGCTGTGTTGGCCAGCAGTGGGGCAGTCAGAACATGCATGCAGTACTTGTAGAAGAAACTTAGAAATTCAGTCTTCTCAGTTTTCTGATAGGAAACAAATGGAGAGTGCCGTTAATGTTACGGTGTCAAAACATACAGCAAAAGGGTCACAATTAACGTACCCGTTTGATCTTAAGTTAAGTCAGAATGGATAGTCTACATTCACATGACTCATTTGTAATTGTGTCTGGGTTGTATCAAGGGACATGGACTTAAAAGTGCATAGCGCTGACTGTCGCTGGGTGCAGGCTCCAAAAAGCCCTGGTTCCTATAAACTTAAGGTGAACGTCTCTCTGAAAATACTGAGTCAATTCCGTTCCATTCGTTTTATTTGGACCCTCTAATAAGTCATCTGGTGGTCCTTCTTTAATAAGATCTCAGATCAAATAGAAGGCTTTAATGTCTGCCGTGTCAGGCTTTGATTGCCAGGTCTGTCTGCATTTTTTCCTGACAGACAGCTTGACTGTAGTTGTGGTTAATACACTAACAACACTGCAACATTACTTTGTGACACAGAGCTTGATGAAGTTTACCATTTTACTGAGTCAGTAATTATACACAGTCTATTGGTTGTACTTACATTGGTGGAAGCCAACATGTTTTCAGGGTCAATGAGCGTCCTGAGCAGACCCATCAACTGGACAGCACCTCCCAACTCTGGGTCAGAGTCACAAATCATCTGCTTGATCACAACATTTATCAGCAGAACGTCCTGTAAAAAGACAGACAACAAACATAACATAAATAAAAGGCAAACACGCAAACAAAGAATTCTAAAGTTTACGAACAATGCTGCATTCAAAATTAAAATGAAAATAGAGACAAGAAAAACTGCATGTTACGGAAAAGACAGACATCATGAAATTTCATAACAAACAAAAAACAAGTACTTACATCATCCGTCTGCTGTGGCTCTTGCATGACAAACTCCCTGACCATGGAAGGACTGAATTCCACCAGGTAAGAGAAGATGTCTGTGGCTGCTGCTCTCACCTGCAGATCATCCATTCCCTGTCCATGAAAGAGCAACATTAATGTTTGATAAAAGTAGACAGACAGTATTTAAGACAATTTCATGGGAAATTAATTTATGTTCAACAATAAGCCGTAGACATACCATGACTATTTCCAGAGCAGGTAAGATACCGAGGTTTGCCAGAGTTTTAAAGAAAGCATCTCGGTTCTGTGGCTGCAATGTTTGTGAAAAAGCACAGAATTCCTTCACAAAATTCACCTGAGGAAGAGAGAATAACAGATGTGATGGTTGTTCAACATTTGGCACATTAAAAAGGCACATAGCTTACAGTCATTTACAGAAAGTTCATGTTGCATTTGGAAGATTATACAGCATCAGGGAAAAGTCTTTCCTGGATCAATTCTAAACATGAAAGTTCTCTCAGAAAGCAAGTTAAAAATAAATAATTATATAGGCCAAATAGTTAAAATTTGGAAGGTACAAATAGATTTCACCACAAGTTAACACTTACTGAATTAATATTGTTGCTTAATTTAGGATTTTAGATCAAATGTATATGACAGTGTGTACAAATGTGGACCACTACACAGAAAAGTCAGAAAATACTGAACTATAGTTTTCTTTAATTTTTTTTTTTTTTTTTTGCAGAGAGCATGTCCCACAATGGAATTTGACAAATGTTGGACTTACAAGTTCTCTTCTTTTACTATCCTCTGTAGCTTCATCTGTGAGTTGTGCAAAGACCTCCGTTAGGAACTTCTCATCCTCCTATGACCAAAAAACCAAACAAATAAAAAAACATTAAGAAAGCAAGTCACAGAAGAAATAAAAGAAAACAAATTAGAAACTTGGTTTATCAAAGTTTTGTTCAAGAATCACAATAACTATTCCAAAAACAGAGAGAACCCATAATTTCATAGGAAATCATATTTAATAAATACACAACACAAACAAGTGCCATGTTCACTAGATAAACCAAAAGAAACCATGACAAAGAAGACTCCTGAATGCCAACAGAGGCTGATAAGTTTGTATAATTTAAACATTAACCACCAAACGACAACATTGCATTTTATTTTCTTTGAGACCAATACAATTACCAGGTGAGACTTAGCCTCAGGTTGATTTTTTTTACTTATTTAAAAATAAAGTTTACTGACCAATTTAAGAATTACAGACAGACTAAGACTGGAGGTTTTGTTACGGTCTTAAAACACAGGAAATGTTCATTTTTTTCCCCAAACATTGTCACCGAAAACAACAGGGACTGGGAATTTGCTAAACTCAACTAAAGCTGTAAAAGGAAATGTACAAAAAAAATGACAACTTACTAATTTTAACCTAAACTATTAGAGAAAAAGTTCTGGTGCTGTAAATTGTGCTTTACAGGTGGATGAGTTACATTGTTTGTAGACCTACCTGCAACATACTAACAATCTCCACCTTGTTGAAAAAGATGAAGGAGGTAAGTGTGGAGAGAAAGTTCTCTTCAAAGACAGACGGTGTGGGCAGGATGATGTCCTGGATGTACTGCACCCGATAGGTCTGGTGGATCTTCTGCCGCAGCTCAGAGTCTGTGATAGGGATCACCTCCTTAAACTTTGCCGTCTTGGTCAAGAACTCCCTGTGACGTTTAGGCTGAACAAGTGCTGGGTCATACTCCAGGCAGCCCACCACATCCATGATACAGTCGTCAGAGAACATCACCTCAAACAGAGCAGCCTTATTGAGGAACAAAACACCTCGGACGATCTCATAGAGATGATGCAGACCTTCCCTGTTGTCCAGGTCCTCACATACTCGGAAAAGACCCAAGAGCTTCTTGATGTAACCCTCGCTCATCAGGGCCAGGGCAAGTTTTTCCCTCCTGATGGGCGATGAAAGAACAGAAGTGACCAAGTCAGCGATCTCCTCTAGTCGGCTCAGCTCACAAGGAGGGAGCTCCACCAGGTGGCTTGTCTCAGGGATTTCTTCAAAGCGTTCCTCCTCAGATTCATCAATTGGGTCTTGCGTTATGTCCACAGCAGGGTCCTTACCTTGCACCTAAGAAATATACAGTTGGTAGATTAGAGGTTAAGGAGGAAAAGAAACAGTGTCAACATATTGCCTACTGCACTACTCATTTGATACTATCAAATTTCAGCACAGTGACACAGTCAACATCACCCTGTTTAGCATAAAATATCACACTAAATTGGGAAGGAAAAAAAAAAAACATCACACAAGAAAAACTTTACCTGGCAAATTTTTTCCCAGATCTCATCACAACCAGCCTTCTCCTGGAAACTAAGAGCCAGGTCATAATTATCTGCTTCAGACCAAACAATCAATGTGTCCTATAAGGAGAAGACAAAAAATAAAATACTGTTCACAAAAAAAATCTAAACCTAAACATGTTCATGGATACTCAAAAAGTGATAAGACCAAACATATTTACAAAGTACAATAATTGTCGATACAGAGCTAATTTATTATATTACCTAAAACATACAACCTCTCTTGACTGTAAAAGTCTGGATGTTTGAATTTGCAAATGTAACACAAAGAACTAAAACCATGTGGACAGTTCTGCAGAGACAGCAAATTTCTGATGAAATTTCTCTCCGGGTGGCAACATTTCTGCTGGGACTATAATTACAGAGTTGTTAACAATTACCTAAGATTTACAATAAAACCAAACAAAGTGCACTGATCGCGAATGTACAGAACAAGTTGTTAATGAATTAAATAATACCTAACGCTTGAGTTAATCGCTTAATTTGAATGAATACGTATTAATCGTATTGTGGAAATACCAAAGAATCAGTTGAACTCTTCTTACCTGTTGTTTCTGATATGCAGTATTTGGGCTTATCTTCGACTCCAACAAAAGTGATCCTGAAAATTAAAGTGATAAACATTTAGTGTAACTATACAATTTGAAAAACACTACAAAGAGTCCTTGATCTCCCGAGGACAGAACCCTGAAATAGACAATGTGGGTTGTGAGATGCCGCAATGATGTAAAACAAACTTATATACAGGAGTAAATAACCCACGTTGCCAAAGGGCTTTTTTGTTCAAACTTTTTATAGTCTTCGCTATCAATACACGAACACTTATCAGTTTACTTTGCAGTGCAACAATAAGTTTGTTCGTTAAATTGCAGACTTTGAGGCCCCCATGCTAGATGCCTCACGTCGCCTGCTTTACGTTAACCAACAAGCTGGCGACCACCAGCTACAGCTACTTGTCGTGTTTTAGTTAAGGACACAGTGTATATTACTGCTTTAAACACCGGACAATGAGGACTGCCAAGTAGCTACTGCAGTACTTAAAAACATAAAGGCTGATATTTTAATCAAATGCAAATAAACTGACCAAATATCCTCTGTCCGATCAAGCAAGAGCTAACAGGCTAACGCTAGCGAGGGTAGCTTTAGCTAACGCCAGTGTAGCTACAGGCTATGCTATGAACTTACCGTCCGATTCGGCACGAACTAATAACGATATTCCCTTTAGTCGTTCAACAAAGGTGGACGAAACGTGTCCGGTACCCCGATCGTCCCACTGACGGTCTTCATTTAGCGTATATACTTTCACTCGCCGCCGAGTGTCCGACATGGTTAACCGAGTCGCAGCTAGCAGGTTAGCTGGCTGCTAACAAGCTATCACCTCACCCCGTCTAGTGTTTTCCTACCCTCGACCTGTTAACTTTGTTTCCACCCGCATGTTATAAAACATGCATGCCTGGGTAAATTTCACACTGCCGATAAAATATTCTAGAAGCTATCTCATAAAGCCATTCCGTTTAGGAAGTAAAACAATTCAACAGGAGGCCTAATATTAACCAGTAAAATTCATACAGAACACAACAACTCTAACGGCCTCTTTGCTAACGTCCACAAACCGCCATCTTGTAATCCGATCTTGTGTTCTTTTTCTTCTTCGACGTCAATCAAGCGCTAAACTGCCGCGGGGTCTCCTCCTCCAAGCGACATCAACCAATGGCAGAGCCGTAAACCTGCACCCGCTACCTGAACAGGCCAACGTGCGCCACCTACAGGCAAATAACTAGGTAGCAGCAGTTACGTGCTGATGTAGACACAACATAGGCTATTCGTACCTGGTTTTTAAATTAAAAAAACATTACGGAAAGCATCACCGTGGTAAAAAAAATCATGGAAAAAAACCCACAAAAATAATCCAAGTTATTACACAACACAAACTAAAAACTTTACATGAAGCCGAACCCGTTTAAAACTGCACTGGACATTGATGGGTCTAATATATATATTTTTTAATAATACTATGCAGGGAACATCTTCCTGTTCATAACTTATGAAATATTTGACTTTACAAAATAGCTGTTAAGTGACTTTGTTGTTATCTTACTCAAGCAGAACACACTTCCGCAGTTTATTGTAAATATCACCAGATCTGACCAGCATTTCCCCATTTCCCATTAACTTATTTAGCCCGTATTTGCTTATTTTTTCCTCATGATGTGATAGTTAATTGTATTGACATTATTCATGGGCTGGTAGTTATTTTAAAACTACAGGTCTAATAGTTTTTCAGTAGGTTAAAACATTATGCCTTTTTCTGAATAAGCTTTAGAATAAACTGAGGCACTGGGATTTTTTTTTGTGGCTCCTCCATTATTCATATAGGTGTGAAAATGAGGTGCCGCATTAAGGTAGAAGTTTACACTGAAGCAGTTACGAACTGTTTTATTTACAATGACTCACATATCATATGCAACATAACAGGGGCTATAAAAAAACCAAAAACAGTTTCTCACTTATTAATTGTGCCATTTAAAAGCTGCTTTCATGATGCTTTGTGGTGGTTGGTTGTCAGGCCAGGTGCTAAACCTGAAAACGAAACAAAAGAAAACTGGATACATTGAGAAATGTATAAAACTCTCTACAGTTTGTGCACATCCACGATGACAAAGCACGGGTGGGAATCTGTGTTTTTATGAGCTGCAGTTCACTCAAGTCCATATCCACAACAACAGGGTAAAAGGTCCTTATGTACAACACCGATTTACTGTAGTGCGAGTTCTGACGATCTTGATTTAAATGTTTTTTTGTGGTAAAATCAGATCGGTCCAGTTTGGTGCCAAAGCAAGAAGTTAGCTTTTTGTGCTAACATGTCACGAATCGGTTGCATGACTGTTGCCTGTTCCCATGGAAATGCTTTGCTTCTCAGTAAGTGTCCTGACGACGCTTGCAGCCGGAGACTGGAGCACCTTTCGCGAAAGTCTCATTCTGCCGTCTGTTGGGTCCCGTCCAAAGTACTTGACCTGTGAGAGCAAGTCCAGTGAGAGATAATTAGTCCAGCTGTTTTATTGAAAGGCGGTTACCTCTATAATCCAACTTGGTATTAATCAAACATACCTGTATCTGCTGTCCCACCTCTAACCCTAGAGCACTTGGATGCTTGATCTAAAATAGGAAAATACAGTTGAAATACCTTTAAGTAACTAAAATGTGTACACAAAAGCAATGACAGGAGCAAATTTACTAACCCGTTTGTGGTCCAGCTGTGAGTTGTGCAGTAAGACGGCGCTCATATTGGGATAGAGTTTTACCATGACACCAATGTCCCTGCAGCAGAGGACGAAAAAGTGTTTACGACCTGTTTGAATAGTGTATGTCTTATTCATATATAGTTCTAAATGTGTTTTGCCTGACCAATAAGAGCATGAACATTCTCTCATAAAGCTTGTTTAAACGGACTGCTAATGACTGAAATTAATTGTTGTGAGCTATAAATATGACAGTAATAAACCTTATCTCGGTGATGGTGGCAGTGTACACAGCACCAAACTCCAGCTGTTGTTCTTGCTGCAAATCAAAACACAGAAATACTGCTAAACTCCACACGCACGGCCTTGAATTTAGACACATTCAACAACATAAAAAAATGATTTTTTTAAAAAATATGAAGCTACTCAAAGTTTTGGAGACTCACATCATCTTTGCAGATCTCACTGATGAAGTCTTGCGCTTCATTCATTGCTCCTGGCGTCGGAGCAAACACAGAAAAAGTCTCCTCGTCCACCTGACTTATTGTGACACCTTCGGATAGGAAAAAAATAAACAAAATAAAAACAAAATTGCGGAAGAGTTTTGTTTGCATTGTGGATAATTTGGATTTTAGATTTCATGTTACCCGTTTGAGCTTGCAGCCGCCGAAGGTTGTAGCCCCCTGGACCAACAAAGCGAGCTCGTCTGGAGACGGGCACTTTGACGTTCTCTGAACATGCAACATAACTGTGTATTTACAACTTGTTCCAAGCTTACCTCCTGTCATTTCCTTTAATGTGCAGTACATCAACTAATACAAACAGCAAACGTACCGACAACGGGCCCATTCCCCTTCCTCGTGTCTCTGGGTTTTGCAATGCATTTGTTCATAATGCCCAAGATCTCCCTCTTTGCCACTGGAAAATGTTACATTAAACCATTGGAACACCAAGCATAAACCAACTTCTTTCCTGAATGTAAAAGCATCTGTTTGCTGCTGTTTGGGATTACCTGTGGCTTGTTGAATTGCCTCCATGACCACTTTGAGAGGCAGACCTGGAATCTTCACATCAGCCTAGAGACGTTTAATAAAGTCATTTGAAGAAATATGAAATATTGACCAAAGGAACTGGAAGAAATGTAAAAGTCTGGTAAATATGTGTTTATGTGTGGAGCCCAGTTGTTTTATTCAGTAAGTGTTTTTTTTCGTCAAACCTGTAAGGCGGTGATGCCCTTGTTTGTTCCTGCCAGTTTGAAGTCCATGTCTCCAAGGTAATCCTCTATTCCCTGTTCAGAAAACAAATTTACCTTTGGATATTCTTTTTTTTTTTTTTCTTCGATACATTTTGTCATTTCTATTATTTGACATGGCCTGGTGTGCTTCATTTTGAATAATTTGTGGGCCAGATTGCAACTTGTGCCAACAGTGAAGGACTGACCACACTACAGATGCACGTACTAGAATATCGGTTAGTAGTCTGTAGTCTTGGATCTCAGCAGGTTTCTCTGGATTTGGCTTTGAAATGAGGCCAATGGCTACACCTGCTACAGCAGAAGAGATGGGCACACCTGGGAGACACAGACATATCATATTCAGACATATCAGACACATATTTCTCTACTATTGAGACACTGAAAAATGTATCTATTTATCCTGACTGTATCTTTTAATGATGATGTCTGTTTTCTTTTTAATGACCAAAATATAAATGTTCAAAGGAAGAGTGAGTACAATAAGTCATTAATAATTTTTCTTTCTTGAGTATTTTTAAAACAAATCGACACACATTCTGGTAATGGAAAGCGAAAGAAAAAACTGTGATACTCAAGAGTAACATCATATCAGATATAATTATTGCTTAGGAAAAAAAAGAATTACATTTGTTTATGTCAAGATAGAACTGGCAGTTCTAGAGATTCATTAGATTATTTAAAATCTAAATCTAGCTGAGGTTCTCTGGTACCTGCATCCATTAGAGCCAGACTGCCTCCACATGCTGAAGCCATTGATGAGGATCCTAAGGAGAAACAAAGAGTAATGGAGGACATAACAAGCCATGTTTCCTGTTTGAGACGCCTATCCAAGCAAGGAGTACATCTCCTGCAGTGAATGTGTTATTTCCGTTACCGTCACAAAGTTACTCACCATTTGACTCGAGCACCTCAGCAGTGACTCTAATAGTGAAGGGGAAGTCTTTCGGAATGACTGGTCTAAGTGCCTTCTCAGCCAGAGCCCCTGGAAAAACACACAAACATGGCAACGTAAACACAGTTTTATCATTCATCAGATTCTTGTTGAGGGTGAGAAGTTGAATATGTAAACAAATACGAACCGTGGCCAAGCTCTCGCCTGTTGAGGCCTCCCATCTTCCCAATCTCATTGGTTGCATATGGAGGGAACTGAAATAAAACATGTTTTCAGCTCATTCTAAAAAAAAACAAATCTTCAAAAACAAATCAAGAAACAAATCTGCTAATCTTTGCAGCTCCGGAAATAAAAAGTGATATTTCACTCACCTCATAATGGAGCATAAAATTCTTGTCTTTGATGCCACTGAAGAAAGAAAATAATTGGATGGTGTCAAGTACGGGGTTTATTTTAGGCTCCTAGGTTGGATTTGCAACACAGGAGAAAACACCCAAGACATTTGCAAATGATTGAAAACATCATTACCACTTAGGCTACGTTCACACTGCCAGCCTTAGTGCTCAATTCTGATGTACTGCTCTGATTTTTTGTTTGGCTGTTCACATATTTTTTTTGTAAATGTGGCCAATATCACATTACTATTTTACATGATGCTTTGGATTCATTTTACTGCTGTATTTATGTATATTTTGCTGATTCAGGACCACATATAGAAGTGGCCCCGATCAGAATCAAAAAGATCACATTCCATGTGATTTGTGCTGTTCACACTGTCATGAAAACAACAGATCTGTCACATATGAGTGAAAAGATCAGACTTGTGCCACTTTTGCCTGCAGTGTGAACATAGCCTTAGACCTGCAAAGTAAGAGCTCACACTATCTGAGCAGCCCTTGTGCAGTAAATGTTAGAAACGCTCACTTGCAAAAAGATTTTACCTCAAAGCTGTGGTGATGATGTCCGGTTTGACACTGGATTCCAGGGAATCGAAAGTGACACTACACAGCACCTGCAGCAAAAAAGAAAAGAAGGATACACATAATCCTTTACAAGACTGTAACTCATTAAAACTTCATTTGATAAACATGTGTATATTAAAATGTATATTCCGATCTGCACAGAGGTATCCTATAAGTCAATAAAATGGCTGTAAAATCATGGTGTACCTGCGTTTGTCCTCTTTGGAACAAAGCTGAGCCATGAAGCGGTTTAAACAGGTCAACGTCGCAAGAAATGTTCCTTAAAGCTGTCAATTCCCTCCCATCACACCTAGCACACAAAACAGTTGACATTTTCCAACAGAAATTAGTTTTGCATCAATTACAAAAGACACACCATCCATCAGAAGAATGTACATTCATCAAGACATGAGCTTACCTCCTGTACTCATTCAGCACTAAATTACGAAAAATTTCTTTGCTCACAATGTTGAATGATTCAATGATTTCAAATGGCTCCGCTTGGGGGAATTTTTCTAGAGAAGAAAGAATGAAGTAAAAAGAAAGAAGTCACATCTCTGGCAGACGTAACTGAACCATTTAAAAATAGAACATGATTTACCTTTTATGTTCTCCTCAGTCTCTAATCGGATTTTGTTGATAGCATCATCTCTTGATATCTAAGACAACAATGTTGTCATTATAGAGCAGGGAAGACTTGTGAATTATGTCAGCAATTCAACATATAACACACATTGTAGCACTGTTTAAGAATAATTAGTACTTTATGATGCATTCACAATAGAAACAGGAAACGGGTGAAGTCATACCTTGTCATGCGTGTGATCAGTAAAAACAGCATAAATTCTCTGTGATGAAAGTCTACATGAAAGAAAGCAAAACAAGTGTTTACTAAAGTTCAATATTTTTTGAATTATTGTTTTTTCAGCCACTTTGTGAAATAAATTAGAAGTAGATGCTGTTTTATTTATCTGTTTACATTTTTTGGTGGACGAATATCTTATTTTAAAACTAAATCCTAACTTACTACTATAGTTAAGGGGAAATTATTTAGTTTTCATATGGAAATTAAATCTAGATTTAAATCTCTAAATGTCTCTTTTTTTTTTTTTACTTACCCACAACAATTTCTATGCACGAAACTAGTAGTTACATTAATAATACTAATAGTTACATTTCTTGCATTGAACCCCATCAGATGCCAACTTCACAATTCAACTATTATTACTACTACTACTACTACTAAAAAAGATCAGTTTCGTCATTTGTCTTACTGTCGAACTTGTTCCACCATGTCGTCAGGTGCTGAGAAGACTTTGACCGGTGTGCGTTTGGTGACCTTGTTCTCTCTCCCCAGCTGCTGGATGGCATGTATTATCTGCTGAGTGTGTTTCACTCCCACCTTCACGGCGTGGCAGAAGTCCTGCTGCAGCACGTTCTCAGCCGACGCCTCGATCATCACTAACAGATTTAGAGTCGCATTAGAGAGAAGTCGGTGCATGACAGACAGAGGAAAGATTACTGTATATGCTGTGCAGTCCCATGACACATTTGTGGTGATGACATGTAACTGTTTAGAGGGTAATTTAGATGTCACGCATGATGTAAAATGTACTATGATCCGATAAATTACTTCTGATCCATCAGTTTATCTCTAGAAAATACCATATTGTTTTTCAAATCACGTTTGCCATCGTACCGACTTGACTGCTGGGAGCTCCAGTCACAATAAGGTTCAGGGTACTGGAAATCATCTCTGCCCTGGTGGGGTTGATCAGCAACTCTCCATCTACCATTCCTACACGCACAGCACCTGGACACAAAGATGTTTACCAAAACAAGGTTTAAAGAGGTGTACAATAGCAACTGAACAGACACTTGAAAACAATGTTTACAGTCAAGAAATCAGACAATGTGAAATAACGTCAAAGATATTGTCTGTTCCTCACCAACAGGTCCATGCCATGGGATGTCAGACAGAGCCAGAGCAGTGGAAGCTTTAAAATAAAAATATGGGTTTTAGGAAAAAAAAAAAAAACAACCTAAAAAACCCAGTACTCTATGCAGATTAATGTAGATGGCATAAATTCACCTCACCTGCATTGATAGCAAGTACATCTGGATCATTGACGCCATCAACAGCTAGCAGGTTGCAAAGGATCTACCAACAAACAAACACACATATTTATTCTGCTAAAGACTAGAGACTCAACAGAAGTTATTAGGGTCAACAAAACTATTACCAAATGTAGATGAGCAAAATAAAACTGACCTGTGTGTCATAAAAGTACCCAGGAGGAAAAAGAGGTCTGATTGACCTGTCTAAAAAAAAAAAAAGAGGGACTTATAACACAGATTACACAGCTTCCAAACATGAAAGGCCTTTGTGAAGCCACACATTCCAAGGTGCATTTCTTCAGCCTACCTATGAGTCTGCTGGTGAGGATCTCATTGTCTGTGGTTCCCAGCTCTCGCCTCAAATAGTTAGTGGGGATTCGACCTGCAGCGGCAGCTTTCTGTCTGTAGTCCACCTGTCAATGAAAGTGCACATTCAGACACAAGTCTCTTTTTTGCACTTATACCATCTTCAAAAAGAGAGGGTGAAAACCACAGTCAACTTGGTGACTCCTTTCCCCAATATATTTAACATGATGACTGAGGAATGAATTAATAAAAACTTTATTTGAGTAATTGAGTCATGCATCAAATGCAACTCCAAGTGCTGAACATGAAGTTAAGAACACTTCAATAAAAGACACATTTAAATAAAGTATAAAATAATAAGGTACAATAAAATACTGAATACGAAATGACAGTGGAATTGCAAGTTAACGCATAAAAACACACTAGATTAAAAGCCAGACTAAAAGGTGTGTTTGAGTCTCTTTTTATAGATATACACACACGTAGCAATAAACTACAAAACAACAGAGTGAAAGTGGAAGTGATGTTACTTGGAGAACTTACCACAAGAGGCATAAACTGAGATGGAGAGGGTTTGGTTTTGCTCACAGCTGTCACCATCACAGAGGTATCTCCCAGCTTCAGTCACAAAGACAGTGTATGTACAGGTAAATATAAACAAAGACAGGTTCAAATCAGAACAAGTATAGCTACACCAGTGTGCATCATTGATGCAAAACAGCAGGTCATTTGAATAAGTATGTGTAAAAAAATATCTATTTCCTTCCTGTTTTACCTGAACTACAGCAGACCCATCAGCGAATCTGGCAAACGTCCCGGAAGAGATCTCAAGTTTTCTACGAAAACAGTACAAAAAAAAATACAAATTCACACGTGTTTACGTATGACTTCGTGTGCTCTAGATAACGCACCGGGCCGTTTCTCTATTGGCACAGAATGAGTAAAAGCATTTGGCTACGTTTTAGGAGCAGACACCGAAAACATGTCAAGTAAAAGTCATGTATGTTTATGGTAAGAGAAAACCACAAGGTGTCCATTAAACTGCGACGAATCATGACAAATGCGAAAGTCAACTCACTTTTCTCCAAGGTCCACTGCCGCTCTTTTTGGATTACAGTGACTGCTGTACACACTATGGTGACACAAACGGACATGAAGGCGGGCAAACGAGTGCCCGAGCCTAAACAAATACCTCATATTAAATAAGCACAATCACCAAAACAGAAAAATGTCTGAGTTCAGGTTGTGTCTTCACAATTTAGTTCTGCGCGTGGGGGCTTCCATGACAGTTCATCACATGTACGGAAGTACGTCATGACGCAGTGCTCTCTGATTGGTCGAACCGAGACGTGGTTGTAACTTCAGAAAAGTCCGGAGCAACAAACAAAATATGTCACTGTTTGGACTGAAATAATCGATGCCTCGTTTCGGAGTTGGTGTTTTTTTGTCACATTTAATTGAGCTGCAGCGTCCATTAAGACTAGAGTACATACAAAGTGGTAACAAAATATAATTTTCTTCTACATTTTTTCCTAAATAATGGGCAAAATTTCCTAAAAAAAGTGCAAACGGGATTGGTAACAGTGAAAACACCATATACTATATATAATACAACAGCAGTCTACATCTACATTGGGCAAAAGGTCATTACTTTGTATTCGTTTAATTTAAAAGAATATTTTCAGATATTGATAATATTATTAGATAATATTAATGTTCACTGTGTTTCTGTAGTATATGATTCTGCAAACCACGTCCAGTGACCTACTCTGACCACTCTTTTTTTTGGTCTAAACATTTTTTTTAAATTGGTTATATTTTATTCCAAAACCATCTGTATAAACAGTTTTGTTGTTGTTGTTAATGACTGGTGGGAGTATATATGCTAGATTTTGATATTTCTAATGAATAATTGTAGTTATTATAGTTGCACAAACATTGTATCGTATATTATATCTTAAATAAAAAATAAGACTAGCACAAAAAAGGATTTTTTGAAAGGATTGATTCATGCTGACATATCACCACTAGGTGTCATGATTACTTCAGACTTTTTTTTTCAGTCCTAAACTCACAAAAATCCAATATACTGTACATTATGATATACTATTTCATTTTTAGAGTCCCATACAGTATTTTACTTACTGTGATGAGCTGTGATCAGTGGTGATGGTATGCTGTATGTTGTGAGAAGCTGAGCTGTCGTGGGTTGAAGAAAAACACAGACACACAATTCATGAACCA
>JAPQRN010000008.1:12570796-12588850 GCA_037367275.1 Coranthus polyacanthus | reverse complement strand
TTGTGTTTTGTTAATGGCAGACATCGAGCTACAGAATTAATTGAATCACACTATCAGCCTATGCAATTATGTAATAGAAAAGCATGAGTGTGGTGATATTTGGGATTTTGATACTAAGAAAGGGGGTTACTGTATAATACATGCAAATTGAAAGTCACTATATTTTAGTTAGTTTATATTTTATTACGTTTTTGTATTTTTTTTATACTAGATCACAATTTTATGTTTGATTCGACACAAATCCACATTTCAAAATGATCAATAGACTCGAATTACAATGTTGTCCACGATAATGGCACTGTCACTCTTTTACCAAATCGTACAGCCGTAGCATGACAGAATACAGCTGCGTGTAATAACCTTCCTTAACCAGAAGACATGAGTCCAAAGATCTGCGGTGGCATGTTTTCTGCTCTGTCAAAGCTTCTGCAAGCTGGCAAATCTATATCAGCTGCTCTGTCAGCCCCGTTTGGGGAGGAAAGGAATTTCCCCAAGGGATCAGTGGATATCACAACAAAGCTACAGGTTCTGCATACAAATCTTATTAACATTTAGCTTGCCAGTATGTATTTCAACATATTTTTATTGAATATAGCCCATACTGTCACAGATAAATGTGGACTAAATGGAAGAGTAATTAGGTGATCAATTGTGTACATGTGAAATGGTATGAGGTAGTTGGAATTACAAGAATTTCATACAGACAGAAGAACACAAATGGCAAAAAGCTTTTATCATTTTGTACTAGTGAGTTCAATAATCTTGTTAGTGTTTAAAAAGATATTGGGTTTCAGATATGCAAATGCTAGTTTGAATTGTTTTCAATCACAGTGGCTAAGGAAGTGGCACTGTGTGGGTATGTGGAATGTCTATGAGCCTTGCTAAAACATGTTGACACCCGTGATAACATCACTTGTCATGCATGCTCCTTCAAAGCCCTTTGGCAGAAAACACTTAAATGCATGGCCTTCCTACAGAACATGTAAGTGGAATACTTTGTTCTGTTTTATTCAGACAATTTATAATAAAATGTTTAAAAATGTATGAAATGAACAATGTAGAGTTTTTTTTTCCCCTCCCAAATTAAGGAATGACTGTTGTCATGCTGATAAAAAGAGGGTAATCAAATACATATATTGTAGAGAATATTTATTTTAACTAAAGCCTCCTTTTTTAACCACCCAGTGGTGTTAAGTATTTAGTAAGTCTCCCGTGGAATTTTCATAATCAAGTTCATAATCCCATTTTCCCTACATGAATTTTGACTTGTAGACTAAAGGAACATTAAACTAAAACACTGGTATCACCAGGGCTCAGTCTGTCTTTTAACTTGTGGTCTGTCTTCTAATGTGTCTGATTGACTTAACATGGTTATAGCAGTGACCCTATGTAAACAAGGGGTCCCTTGTAATTATGCTGCAAATGTTTACAGCCAAACGCAAATCCACTAAATCGACAAGGTGCCAAACTGAAACACACATTTCAAGAAATATCTCCTCAGAAACATTTTTAAAAAATCATTAGCTTTTGTAATCATACTTTGTGTGGTGAAAAGGTTTTCATGAATTGTTTTACTTTTTGATTGCATTCATGTTTGTAGAAAACACCTATTTAATCAACATTTTCCATTCAAATCTTTCAGAAATCCCAAGGCTACAGTGCAGAGGACCAACAAGAAAGTGAACAATGACCCTACACTGCGCATCCAGAATCTTTCTATTCTCATCAGGCAAATTAAAGCCTACTATCAGGTAAGATTGATTTTAACTTGCTTACTGAACAAGCAGTGACTATATTAAGTTATTTCCTTTTGTTAGTATTATCAAAATGTAGGGTTGGACAGTGTACATGGTCTAATTAGAGTCTGTTTAGTAGTAAAGTTATGAAAGGAAACATTGAACTGCTATAGGGAAATCATGGTGAACAAGTTGTGTTCACATCTTCATGAGTGGCTCTGTAGAAATTCAGCTAACATTTATGTGAAGCTGTATACTCTGCCCCCACATTCCTCTGTCTTAGCTGGGAGGATCTGTATTCAAAAGGTGTTTATCCCTTATGTTAAAATGGAAGTTAGAACAGACAAATTAAACTTTCACAGATCACACACACAATATAATATATCCACGCATGCACATGCCACATGAAAAACCTATCAGTATCAACAGGGGTATATTTTCAGATGTGCATTTGTGTGACTGTGTGTGATGTGGTACAATGACCCCATCTAGATCCAGTAAATCAGTGCCCAGTAAATATACAGAGATGCAAGACATAGAACCACAGATGTGGTTCAGCTTCTCCCTCAAGCGCTGATGAATGTCTGGTATTTGCTGTGTTTTTTTCATTTTTTTTTCCTCTTTCTTTCCCCAGTTTTTCTATTTCTCATGATGTCTTGAAAAGTCTGTTATATCATACCAGTATGAGTTTGTTTTTGGTATTCCAGAATGATCCAAAAGTCATGAAATGCAGCTCACAGTGTTACATTTGTACCTATGTGACTAGTTGCACTTAGAAACCTTGATCACAGAGATGTGAATGTGATAGAAGAAGGTTCAGATAGATGTAGCTGAGTCTTATCTCAAGCTCAGCAGTCTCATTCCACTGCGTAGCACGTATCAGCCAATCAAGCCCTGTAACACAGCCTGTGTTCCCTCCACTGTTAATCTTTGCACAGACCAAAAGGAAGTGATTGAGACTTCCAAATTATCTACTATGCAAAGAAAAAGTGCAGAAGCATGGCAGAGAAAAAGAAGGAAGACATAGTAAAGAGTAGCTCAGAAAGTGAGGCAGTATGTACATAAAGTATATTTCAAAGTATGTATTTATGCACACTACATGTAGTTCCTGTGCCAAACATCTAAGATTAGGTTTTGAAGAACCATATTCAAGGCCAGGTGACTTGCTTTATAATTTCTTTCTCTATATTGGTATAGTTGTTTTTTCTGTCCTGCATTATGTCTTGTAGGGTCAGTGTGTAACATTTGACATCTAGCAGTGAACTTGCAGTTTTCAATCACCTTTGGCAACAACGGTGTTTTTTGTAAAGTCACTTGTTAGAGTGTTGTTTGTTTTATCCCTTGTAGTTAAGGGGATATTAACTCTGGTCCACACTCAAACATAGAAGGAGACAATAATGCACCTTATGCTGGATGGCACCCGCTATGAAACAGAAAAAAGGGGAAGAAGTCCGTCCTAAGCTACTGTAGAAACATGCTGGCACGGTCATGGTGGACTCCGTGGAGGCGACCCGCTCCCTCTGTGTAGCTCATTCTAAGCTGACAACAAATCACACAATGTCAGCTGTTCCTTTTTTCAATTGAGCAAACTCTGAAACTGACAACGTCCAAACAATCCAGAGATACAGTATTAGAGAACAGTAACATTCTTGACTGTTTGTGGTAATGAGGAATTAAGCCTAACCTAGCCTGCTGTTGGCTCACTGCACTGACTTAATGCATGTCATCATGGCTGGGCAGTTGTGCTGACAGAGAGGAAGCTTTCCCACACTTCAGACTTAGAACTATAACCTATATCCTCAAGGCCTGTGCAGAGGCCACGTAAAGGCAGTTACTTATCACCTCTGAGGCACTCGTATCAAGAGGTATGCATAGGAGAAAACACTGAATTATAAGGCCTTTTATTTCTCTAGCTGCATCTAATTCAGTTAGTTGTAATTTGATAGTGTTGAAATAACATTTCTATTAGGGCTGTTATTTATATTCTGTGTAACTCTGTTGCCAAAGCTATACATCTGTTTGTCTCATAAGTTTTGTCTGTAGCTGCGCCCTGGAGTGCAAGTGAAGAACCTCACTGATTGGTTAACTGCTTTTAGATCTGGTTTGCCTCGGATTTGAACATCCTGTTAATCGCTTCAGGGTCATCTTATTTAAACAGTCTGCCCATTGTGTGGACTTTGGCTTTAAAAGCCTACAAAAGCTCCACTAGGCTGCCTCAAAGAATTTTCTGTCACAGAGTCAGAGGCAGTTGAAGGGTAAGAGGTGACCAGTCAGTGGAAGATGAGATGACGGGAAGGGTTAAGGACTTTATGTAGTTTCAGTGACTCAGTTAGCATTGTCCCTGCATCGTTGCTGTCATGGATCTAAGCATTTCAGCAGCATTTGTTTGGCTTTGGTGAGATTAAACCTGTACCATCTGACTGTTAATTGTTTTAGCCTGAACAGGACAATGTAAGCCAACAATGACACTTTTGTTCCTCCACCGTGTTTTGTTAATCCTCTGTTCATCCATGTCTTTTTCTGTTGACCTCCTGGTCACACTTATTGTTGGGTGACCAGAGTCTGCAGGCACTGCCCCACAGAGACCACCCGCAGGATAAAACCCCCAAAGTCACCCGTTGTCTTTGCTGTGTCTGTCTGCCCTCTTGATGGCCTTTGAGGGACTTAATCAGCTACTGAATGTCATTCAGTCAACTGGTAATAAGATGGGCTGGCCAGCTAAACTTATATGCAAATCTTGGATAAAAGCCAAAAACTGGAAAGACTAGCAAAGCATTGGACTTGCAAGAGTTGGAAAGATATTAAGGAACTACAAAAGTTCATGATTTTGTCAAAAGGACAAAACTAAAGAGCCACTCATACTATATTTAGTGCAGTCCATGGCATCATTTGGACAGTGACACGAATTTAGTATGGCTGTGGTGCTACATTGTTGAAAAATTTTGACAACTGTGGATAAAAATGGCTGTATTTCACACTACATCAATGCAAGTATCTGTAAAGCTGGAAGTCAGCAGCTCTCTAACCTCTAATGAACTGTGCAACACAGAACCAAACACAACAGACCAGAATATACCTTTTCATGCTCAGTCTTTACGTCAACATCCTTCACTTTGGGGTAACAATGGCAAAATATGGCTTTGATTAATACTGTTGAAGTCTTAAGGGTCTCCTCTTCCTGTGGTTTCTTTGTCACTTATTGGTTTCACATTTCCAGAGCCATCTGGATGGAGACCGAGCCATCTAAGTCTCAGACTAATAGACTTAGCAGGTCTTCAGTTTACTATACTGCTCAGCACATTTCATAGATGGCTTAATGCTTGTGTAAGCTTTGTATGGTTCATTGTTTCAGCTGATTCAATAAATTGACACCACTGAAACTCATTTTAGGTCCATTTGTTCTATAGCTCAGAATTGCCACTCTTATTGGTAAAGATATTACTGTATGAGAGTTGAGTACATCATCCTTCACAAAATACATAAGCAGAAAGACCTGTAAGCATTGCAACAACACAAGCTACATTTATAGTAATAAAGTAAATGTCTAACTCAGTGGTAACACAAGTGCACTGGTGTTGACAGCTATACTACAGCTTTTGCAAAAGCCTCCAAAATTGTCCTTGAAGTGTGTGGGAATATGTGCAAAGGGTGGACTTTATTTAAACTGAGCCCTCGCTGGTTCTTTAGAGGTTCTTCTGGTGTCAAGAAAAAACTAATTCATAAATCTTTTGCAAACACAAACAGTTGTGGACCCTTTACTGGACTTTCTTTCATCCCTCACTTTCCCTGTTGCTCAACTTTCCTGTGATTCTCATCCCTGCTTTTCCACTCCTCTGTTCTGTCTGTGCTTTGCTTTTATACGAGATATAATCCTACTAGCATGTGGGAAGTGCAAAGACCTTATCTTTGTGCAGAAGTTGTGAGAAATTGATTGGTCTAAGCCCTGAAATTACATTAATAATGATTTCCATTTCATATCAGCTCTCATGGGCTGAATATGCAGTACGCAAGGCGTGTGCATTAGTGTGCATGGATAAGCTTGTCTGTGTGTGTTTCTTATTGTTTTACTTCAGTAGATTGTGTAGGAGTGATTCAGTGTCTAGACGGGCTTCAGCCTGACTTTGATTTCACAATCTGGTGTATAGATCAAGCAGCTGTATGCCTGTGAGAATGTACCGGCGTTTTAATGTTACATAGTCTCAGACATGAGTCCTGCAGTGGAAAAAAAACGTTTTTAGTTTTCAAACTCACATTTCAGCTTCCTCAGTAGCATATAAACTTTTTCCGGTTTCTGAAGAGCAGAGTCCACTGAAGCTTTCCTTTCTCTGCTGGTCAGTCCAAATATAATCTGGGCCTCTTTTTAATTTAGTGGCCTTGGTTTGGCATTCTTAGGGAGGAGTAATATGGGGTCTTAGCCAGCTGAACTAAATTCTCCATGCCTTTACTGGCTTTTCTCAAGTGAATCCCTTCATCCTGGTTTACGAAAATGGGGCTTGGAGAGCATCTGGTGCCACTTACTGTCAATAGTATGCATTCAAACTATTCAAAGCATGGCATTTTTCCCATGAAATTATGACTTTTTATGTTACAACAGTTTTATTAAAGATTGATCAAGAAGATGATCAATTAATATTTTGAGCAAATATTCTTAAAGTTGTTTGACTATAGGCACATTTCTGTGTTTTTTAAGTTGCCCTTTTCTACCCCTATCCTTAAACAAGACTCGAACGTTTCTTGAAAATAAGAGCAGCTCTGTCCTCTCACTGCCACTGCTTTGCTTTGGGGTGGGGCATAAAGGCTGGCAGTGCTCTGTTTTGACTTTCTTGAGGGTAACAGAGGCCACCATTCATACTCAGCTGGTCTTCGAGCTTCTCATCTTCAGCAAGACTAAAGGATAGGTAAAATAAAATACGTAATCAAGACCGTTGCCCTATCATTTGAAAATTCCTCTGATGGGAGTCTAGTCGAGAGACTATCAAAGGAAATCAGGCAACATCTCTTCATGCATATCATATCATGTATGCATGAAGAAGATAAAACTTTTCAGGTGTCACCCCTCTGCCTTTTCTTATTGGCTTTCTGCTTTTTTACATCATTACTGTCAAACGTATGCAATAGAACATCTTTACTTTTTTCTGCAGCTTCTCTTCTTAGCAAGGAGTTTCTTGTGGTGAAGGGGATTTCATGAATCCATCTATATAACTGTTGCCTGATGTGTGTAAAAAGAGAGCTTAGTTTCCTTCCTTGTTGACCTAAAACCTCACAAAGCTGGTCTGTTACTCGGCCAGGGTGACGTTGAGGCACACATACACGTATATTCATGCACACACAGTCTGCTGTAACATACTGTAGCTGCATATGATTGTTTTTGTCGAGGGCACAAACATTAAAAACTGTGAAAAGAATATGCTTTTCCTCAAGCCTGTGGTTATGTTTATTGCTTTCAATTAAAACTGAGTCACATAATACATATGTGTTTTTAGATATCATTTTGAGCCTGGAATTCCCCATAGACTCCTTGCCTTGTTGCTTCTTAGCATGATTCTGTCGTAAACAAATCAGTTTATTAGGGCATACTCTTGTACAGTAGCTGCAGGCTGAATATGTTGTCATACAGTCTCACATGTTAGCTCTGTTGTTACTCTGTTGATGTAGCACTGGTTTGTACAAAACAAGCTGTATGCAGCCAGACACCATTTAGTAGAGTACAAAGAAAATTGTTGTTGTTGCCAATCTGTAGTTAAAACCATGAAAGCACAAGCTTGTTTGAGCAAAGTTACAAAAGTTTAAGTTGATGATTCATGATAAATATCACACAAGGCGGTTCTTTTTTCTAATACCATTAGTGTCATTTATTGCTACTTGCCTTCTAATTAGTATGCCTGTAAACAAACATTTCTGTCACACATTTGCAGATAACACTTTTCTTCATCTTTCAAGACCTTGTTGATTTGCCTTCCATTTACACCCTGAACCACTCACTAATCATAGTATTACAATCACAGCCCAGAGTGAGAAATGAACTGTGGCTAGCCAAAATAACAGCGTGACTGTGTGTGTACGCAAGTGTGCAAGCGCTTTCTAAAACTCATACTCATTGTGTGCATGTGCAGAGTGAGATAGAGTACAGGAGAAGCCGAGCTTGTGGCAGTTATGATGGAGAGTAGGTTCCCATATGGTAAAGGGGGAGTTATTTTTAGGCAGAGATGCTGTATGAAGAGGAAGCCAGAAGTTGGGTTCTTCTTTTCCATCAAACAGGGGCAGCAGGGTTGTGTCTGCAGGAAATCAAGCCCATGGGGCATGTTTTTTTTAAATAATCAGGCCCATAAATGTATTTTAACAGTGTAACGCCCACTCCCACACTTAAACATTTAGACCCATTGTTTAGAATAAATACTTAAATATAACATTGCAACAATCATGTGGCACAGCAGTAAGGTATGGTTTGAACACATATTGAAAACAGTTAATGGCAAAGCAGTTTAGCAAACTGAATTAAAATGAAAACAGTAGATTAGTTGGAGAGGAAAAAATAGCAAAAGTAATCCAGATTAATTTGAATGAAACATGTCATGTCATGTATTGTGTGCCTGTCAGAGGAGTAACCTCTCCGGTCAGTGTGAAGTAGCACCCTGGGGTGATGAGATGTGGGTGTAATGCCTGGACTTCCCCAGCCCAACTGCCTCTACCTTTGAGACCAGCAGCAGGATAAACCCATCCACTCATTCAGCCTCAAGGCTTTGTTGTAAAAGCACTCGAGCTGATAGATAACAGTGAAGAACAAAAGAAGCAGGGCACTAATGGCTCGTTTTCTCCTCCTCCTCATGTAAGAGATGATCTGTCCATCTGGCGGACTGTAGACCCCGACTGCTGTTCTTTTCAGGGGAGTTTCACTGAGTGATCAACAGCAACTGTTGAGTTTTATTTTAACCCTGTTGTGTCAGACTCTAAATTACAATTAATTACTAGCTGAACAGACGTTAGATTTAACTCACTTTTGTAAAATTATACTTTTAACATGAGGTGTAAAGTATAGTTTGATAATTAGTAGAACAGCTGTCTTAAGTTAAAATTCTCTATCTTCTTTGAGTACAAATAATGTCCGATACACGAGCAACAATTAAATGAAACCAAAAAGTCTGCTAATTAAACAGTAAAGTAGTTCACAAAAAGAGACTTTAATTAAAACACAGTATTGGTCTGATTCTATCAGCGTTTTGCTCTTGTTGATGAAAGTTTAATTTGGCTGCAATATTGATTCATAGACATTCCTTTGAGATGGTTTTTGTTTGCTTTTTAATATCGCCCTCAAGTTATTACATCCAATAGTGTACTGTGGGAATGTTTCTTTGTTCCTTGAACTGCAGTGCACAAACCCATTTTGTGTTCTTTGGGATCTATTACAGCTCTGAACAGTAGGAAAGCTTTCATTACATTGATTCAGTTCGAGGGGAAAGCAGAGTAGTGTTAAGTGCTTTGAGTGTTCATCGTTTTGTGTGTGTGTTCGATGTGAGAGAAAGAGGAAGCATGCTTCTTCCTATTGTTGGTGGAAATAACCCTTCATGTTCATAATCTCTGCAGTTTTTCAGCAGGAGAGAAGTCCGCAGTGCCATACCCGGGAGAGGGTTTATGTGTGTGCGCATGTGTGTCCTAGAGAGCATGTGTGTGTGCGCATGTGCTTCTTGCACATGTACTGTACTACTGTATGTGTGTCAGATTCACTAGGTTGGGGAGAATAAACCCATCTCCTCGTTTCTATGGTAACACTCCATGTCTGCAAAATGGGTGTGATTCAGGCTTTCAGGGTTCAGGCAGCACACTTATGCACACGCACACATACCCTTGCACTCCCTCTCTCACTCTCAAACACACACAGACAGCTACACAATTAGTCCCCTGTTAAAGCTGTGCCGGTAGCGGAACTTGGGCTTGGGTGGGTAGATGAGAAGAAGTTGTAGAGGTGTGTGTGTTTAACAGACAGGGCTCCTGTGAGACTGAAACACTGCAGCAGCCTTATAACCTTTTCACTGACTCCAATTTAATACAGACACACTCACATACAGATTTATCTACTGTAAGTGCACATGTACTACTTATCTTAGCATGCCCCCTTGACATGTATTGGATTCAGTAATAGGTAGCCATGTGAAGGAAGACTGTGTGTTGGAGCATCAGCCGGCTGCTGTCTTTATCAGCAGAGTCTCTTCATGGTCAGCAGACGGCCATTCAGTCCATGTGTAGTCCAGCTGAAGATGAAAGAGCACTCTGCAGGGCTAACAATCACTATGGCTTAAATTATTTTCAGAAATTCTTTCATTCAACCTTTATTTTGACTAGTAATTGCAAATATAAGATGCAGTGATTTCATAAAAAAATGCCCATTTATATCTATAATCTGTGAAGTGAAGTGAAGGCCACATTTTCAATGTAGTGATAAAAATAAAAGGTAATTCAGTAAAATAATAAACCCTAAAAATAATTGTAGTCAGTAAAATACAAAACAAATGAGTCAACTAAAACAACAACAGCTAGAAGAAAAATGTGACAGAATTGAATGTAAAAATGAAGTAATTTGCCTTGTAAATTTCTCTTAAGAAGAAAATATGCAGCAAAATATGATTTTGTCAAAGGTTAAATTTGAGTGTGCTAGAGATTACACAGAGGGAATCTCAGTCAGTGAAGTTTCAACCATGAAAAGATTGCTTAACTACTTGACTTGACTCAATTGAATTCTCTTCTCACAGACACATAAAAGGCCAATATGGGATCGCTTACACACTGTATGCATTCAAACAAAATGCACTGAG
Source organism: Coranthus polyacanthus (assembly GCA_037367275.1). Classification (NCBI taxonomy): domain Eukaryota; kingdom Metazoa; phylum Chordata; class Actinopteri; order Kurtiformes; family Apogonidae; genus Coranthus; species Coranthus polyacanthus. The sequence goes on along the minus strand of JAPQRN010000008.1, from coordinate 12,578,307 downwards.
AGAATAAATTCTGTTGTGTTTGACAAGCTCCACATTAACCAGCATCTCTTTCGATCACTCTATCTAACTGTCTCTGTGGGATGGAAGATGAGCCAGTGTTGAGGAGCTGTGAATGTTGCAGGAATCAATAATACAGCAATATAGAGGAAGGATAGGGGGATGGGGGGGAGTGAAAGACGGTGAGAAGACGAGGACGAGAGGAGGAGGCAGCTCATTCCTGCGTGCCTGGAGTGAGAAGTGATGGAATCAAAGCAGCATCTCTCATTTTCTCTGAATCAACCCTTTCGCCTCCCAATTTTTGTCTTTTGCTTTTCCCTTTCTTCTTTTGCTCTTTCGTCAGTCACTCCCTCTCTATCTGTATTGGCTTCTTTGAAATTTTAATTGAATCACGGTTCTGTTTATGTGCGAATTATGCTCCGTGTGAAAGTGAAAATTTTTAAGGCACCATGGTGACTGTATCAAGGATGTCTCAGAACTACAGTGTGGCAGGGGGTGGCTGAAAGCTGTGTGTGCATAGATCTTGTAGGCACATGCATTTCCATGACATGCTCAGTGTGGTTGTGGTGGCTGCTGTCTCTCCTGCAATGTCCATCATGTTTTATGTATGAGAGATGAGCCTTCCCCAGCTAATCCAGGAGGCATATTAGTCTGCAGTAATTTAGTGTTGTTATTAGCATGCAGCTAATCCTTGAAGCATGCCATTTCCTACACTCTGCTAAAAATGTCATTTCTGTACAGTGTATGACAAAATATTATGGTACTGCGGTAGGAGTACATTGATTATCCAGTTTTATGATATTTAGGGATGGTTGACTTACTACGCCTCAGTAAATTACATTTATATTGATTGTAATGTTGATTATATGATAAGGAGTTGTTATACTGTACCCCTTGTGCTCACTGGGTGGGACAGAAAAACTAGAATAAGGAGGAAAGAATCAGTGGTGGTGGACATTCTTATCAATCCAGCCTAAATTACAGTTATGAAGTAAAATCAAAGTACATAGCATATTTCAAAAGGTTTGTGATTGCTTTTAACCTGTTATAGTTGTATTGTCCTCTATTCATATGTTGCTACTTGTAATGCTCTGTTTTTTGTAACCTGCCTATGGGCTACAGATGTAAATGAGCTATTTCTGCTCTAATCCAGCATGTTTACATCTTGTATTACATGTTGCACATGTTCATTAATGTGCACTGTCCCTATAAGTAAACTAAGTAACACTTCCACCGTAATGATAATTCACTTGAATAACATGACTGCAGATAAGTAAGACATCAAAACCACATGATGAGGTTGATGTTTATCACAAAGCTCCAAGCTAATATCAAGACAGATCAAAACCACACAAATAAAAGGATCTCCGTGGAATAGAAGGAGCAGGCACACCTCCTTGTACTACAGAATTGTCAACTACTTTGCAACCAATTATTAACTGATTTATAACTGATACATACAGCCTAATTGCTTCACAAATCCATTTATCTAACATTGCCTGGTGTGTGGAAAGGAGAGGTTAGTAAACTGGTTTCCTCCCTTCTAAGTGGTCGGAGGACCACTGCAGGAGGACCAAAAGTATAGCATTATCTTTTGTACACTGAAGCCACAATTGTAATCTAATATTGCACCAAAATGATGCTTAGTAAAAAATAAAAAGTAACACCAATGGCTGGTTTTAACTGAGTGGTTGTGTTTGTGTGGCATGACAAAGACTGGTGGAACGAAAACAGCCTGAAACACACTGCTTGCACAGCAAACACATGCTACCACTGTAAGGAACAGGTGTGTGTTTGTCGGTGCGTTGATAGGAAGCAGTGGTTATAAATGGGACAGGTGGTTTTAAGGAGAAGTACAAAGTATCTGTGTTGCTGCCAAACTAGAAATCCAGTTGATCTGTTTTTGTCCTCATTGCTGACACATTGTTTTTTTATTAAGCCATAAACACTAACAGCTGTCACAAGACTGCAAAATGCAGAAATGACCATCTCCAGCTAGTGCTGCCATTTTTCAAGGCCAATTCCTGGACTTGAATTGATCGTGTATGGTAATATTTCTGTTTTATTAATATTTTAGTAGACCAAACCCACAACTTCACATATCTCTTTACCTTTATTTTATAGTTTTCTCCAGTCAGCCAGATTTGTATTTCATTGGCTTTTTAAAACCTGATGGCTGATTTTAGGCCAAAGCTGCTGTCATTAGTTTTACATGGTGAATAGGCTGTCGGGCAAACCAAATGCCTCTGCCAGACACCAACTGGGGCTGTCAGAGCTACACTGATGATTCTGTCAGACATTTGTTGAGTCAGTCTGTCTTAACCTTCAGACATAGCTGTTTTTTTCAGTATGAAATGACTGATAATCACAGTCAGCATTAACATTAGTCATCGTACATACTAGTGCTTATGTGACATTTTTTGTGCATAAAGCAGTTCTTTTTATGATTGATAAAGTTACGTTTTCTTTACAAGGCTGGTGTAAGACTGACCAATGTAACCCCTTAGTAATACTTCAGCCACATATCTGAAAAGGAAATGTCATTGAAGTGGTTTCCGATGTTTTTTTCTCTAGGACCGTAACCTTTCCCAAAGCATGCCATGTGCATCAGTATCGACATGGAGGTGAACAGAGAGGTTAGGGTTAGAGCTCTTATTACAGCTTAGTGGAAACCATGGCTACCATGGTTTTGACCCTGGACACCCCCCTGATAACCATGTCTGACCTTCACTTCGGCCTAATCTTTGATGGTCATTGAAGCGTTATGGAAATAAAAGTCTGTTGACCCTCCACCTTTGTCTCCTGAATAACTGGATCTGAAGCAATATAATTAAAAACTATAAAGATAATAAAATCAAGTATAGTCGTTATGCATTGATCAATGATGACTAACAATTTTGTTCCACCTGTAGTCAAACCGATGAAATGGTCATCCTTTTCTCTTCCATCTCTTGTTTTCATCTCCTGTGGTTTTCTGTCTTTGCATCAAATTAGACATTCAATAAAGGTTTAGACTTCCGCAGACACACAGTTGCCTCTGCTGCAGGTTCCTGATAAGGAGAATATAATGGAAGTTGTTTACAAGTCTGTGGCATAAATTTCCCTTGACATAAAGAATAAGTGACATGTGTAGGTTTTCCCAGCAGCAAGCACACATAAACACAGGTGTGTGAGAGACAAGAGAAACTGCATAATGCTGTGGGAAAAAAATGTGGGATGAAAGGATGCAAATTACACATTTTATTCAAACTGCAGCAACTCAAATTTGTAGTGATATGCACGTACATGTGTAATATTCAACAAAATATAAATTCTATTCATGTTAAAGTCAATTTTCAGAGACAGAAAAGCTTATTTATTCAAGGTTAGGTGTGGAATGTTCACACAAAAAAAACGCCTCCATATTTTACTACAAGAAAGTGAGAATAATAGGAATATCTAAGTGAAATCTTTTGTCTCGGCCATGATGATCAGCCATGCTGGTTGGTTAGTTTAAGTCTTACAAGCAGCACAGAAGTGGATCTATTTTTAATCAATTAAAACCACAAAGTGATGTCATATTTTCTGCCTCCTGTACCTCCCCAGTGAGGTAATGCAATATGCATGGGGCAGATGGTTACAGTGAGAAAGGGGTTCTCCAAAAGCCTTTACTTATATAAGCCTCTTTCTCATGACGTCAGCAGTAACCTGCATAGAATAGTTAAACACTCTGGTCAGACGCATTCAATGTGTGCTCTGCCATCAGGTAGACATAAAATATTCAACTTAGTTGACCCCATGCCTCTTCTGCTTAAAGAAAGCAGGCATTTTGGACTTTGTTTGTACTGCTCTAAAGGTTAGGATGCCTCAGTATATGAAGTATGAACAACTTTTGTTGGAGATCTATTTTGGGACAAATTGGGCATTATTCCACTTAATCCTAAATTAACAACATGATTTGACTTGAACCAAAATATCAACCGTTGAATTCAGTCCTGCCGATCCCTGTCTGGGGTGTCTGTGTGTACACTCATGGATTCATCTTGCTTGGCATGATTGACATGTGAACTGAGGTAGCCCTGTGGTAAAACCCACATAAACACCACAGTCACTTGTATCATCTGGCACAAACACATAGGGTAACATTGCCAAAACACAAGACCATTACACCTGTGCATTACAAGACTGATGTTGTTTAGTAGTTTGGCTGTGTTTATACCCCACCCTTGACATTGCACTGAATGAAACAAAAAAAAGCCCAAGCTCAAGCCCATCATTCATACTTAAGGTCTGTACATGAAATAGACAAAGCTAAAATGAAACTCTTGCCTTATTGACTATGACCATTTTTGAAAATCCAAGTTGTATTCCTCAATTAGTGTGTCTGCAGCAGAGAGATGGCCGGTTAGGGGTGAATAAGAGATGTCCAGTATTCGTTTTGGTTTTCATAAATATTACTAATCTTAACCAGTGTTCACTTCTCTTCATTAACAGGAGATTCTCCAGCAGCTGGTGATGATGCCTTTACCAAATGTGCTGATTCTGGGCCGGAACCCTCTATCCGGTGAGTTTTTATGCACTAACTAAGCGATATAAGACCACATCAAACATCAAATATTCTGACAAGTGCTTTTCAACCTCAGTGTTCCTGAAGCATTAAGTAAACTACCCGAATCATCTCTCCTCAAACACAGTCATCTTCTTCAAATAGGCAACACATTTTTCAGTTATCCATTGCGTTTATATTTGAAATGATTTCTTTCTGGCATTAACAGGGAAATTCCTTATGACATTATTTCTTTATGAAGGTCTGATTTCCCTACTGGAGAAATCTGTAGACTTCTGCTATCCAAAATGATAGTCATTTACCTATCATGTTGCAAAGCTTTGTTGACCTAGTAACCTATCCATGCAATGTGATATGTCTGAGGGGCTTTAAAGCAACAGTCGTTCAGGGTCAAGTGTTCCTTTTTTATGAAAACAATATTGAGCGACCAGTCTGACCTCTGTAGCCTAAAATGCTACTTGATATTTGTGTGTGTTTAGGAGAGAACATTAAGAGTATTTGGCCATCATTTGCATCATGCAGAATTAGCTTCGGAAAAGGGTCATGTGGAGAAAAAGGGAAAAACAAAGTGGATTCACAGTGAGTCTGTAATTTAATTTTTGCAAAAGGGTCCAAACATGGGTCGTTGAGCTCAGTTTACACCTCTGTGCTGACAGATGAGATGACTTTTAAGTCCTCATCCTCCCTCAGCTGCCTTTATCTCACTTTCACCACATCCATGCGGTTACTTTGGGGTTTTCAACGCTTTTCTATGGTTGCATTTACCTCTTTAATTTTCATACACCCCCACTGCCATGAAGGGTAAATAAGAGAACAATAGGCAGCTGTGGTGGGTACACACAAATGTGCACGCTACAATCTGTATCAGTGTGTTTCTGTCTATTTTAGATTCAACTTGGTCACTAGTTTACTTTACAAATAACAAAAACAGCCACAATCCCGCTGAAGTTGCCATGAAAACAAGCTCTCATTATTTTAAAGACTGACATGACCTAAAATCCGTCAATTTCTTTAAAATGTAAAGAAACGTTGATTTTTGTCTGTTGCTCTTCTTTTCAATCTAAAGCAAAGAGGAAGTTCTTTCAAACAGGCTACTGTCTGAATATCTAATCAGAGCTAATTTCACTGCACATTCTTCCAAAGCTACTACATGAAAAGTGATATAGAAACATTTACACAACACATGAGAAGCATACACACTTGAAGTGAATATTAATTGAATACTAACTAAACCTGACTTGCTGTAGACACGAGTTGAGAGCAGCTTTGAGCGAGCTGACCAGAGCAGTCAAACGGCATCAGACTGCATTCCTCAGGGTTTCTTTTGCCCTTTACCCTCCAGCTTGTCAGATAATCAGTCAGTCTGCCAGTTAGACCAGCGGTGGCTGAAGAGTCTGCCTCTCTCCCTCAGCAACTGCCAGCTGAAAGTCATTGGCCATGTGGCTTTTATTATGCTCACATTAAGGGGCAGGGGGCGACTGTGCGTGTGTGTGTGTTTGTGGATGGGGGAGGGGTGTCTTCCAAACACAGCATTGTGGGAACACACTGTAGTACCCCCCAGGCTCTGACTTACCCCAGTCTGTTTTGTATATACATGCACAGCGAGATGCAGAGACACAGACTCACTTGTGCATGCAAATAGTGTGTGTCTGTCTGGTGCACACACGACCATACACTGTACCTTCTTTGTTTAGTCTGTCTTCGAGTCTGTGAAATTTCAGCAGTAATCTGGTCTGATCTTCTTATAACTATGTCCTGTCTACGTAAATGTCTATGAGTATGTCTCACTCTTCAACTGACCTCGTATGATTTAACTGATCTTTTAGTTGCTTCACTTTGAGAATTATTGACACTATTCACACCTGGCATTAACACGAGGCTTTGGGGATCCGGGGATACTTTACACATGGTTTCAGAATACGTCTCCACGTGCATCTCTAGTGATACCTTGTGATCGAGTCTCGCGCCCTTAATTTATTTGCAAATAAACATGTAGATCATTTCCATTTGCAAAGAACATATGCATAATTGTTTTTAACTGGTGGGAGGCAGCAATGCATTTCCATACCTACTCTACTCCACTAGAAATCAAAACAGTACAGACGGTTCTGTTTCTTGCTGTGTTCCATGCAAATCAAATTACCTAATGTTGCCTGTGTTTGAGGCATTTATATATACCTCTAGTGGCTTTTTGAAATGTTCATCGTGGACAAAGCCAACTTATTTGATTTAATGTGATGCAATTGGTGTGTGAATGAGTAAAGCAGTTGAGTAGTTGGTCCTTCGATGTGGCCCAGGACACATTTGTGCACTCGCACTGCTAAAAGAATGTGGTCATATGCAACTCAGACCACCTCTGCTTGTAGTCTGATAGATCTGAGCTCAGGATGGGCATGACACTGACCTTAGCTCAGGGCTGTCTGTTTTTACAATCACTTGGTACCTTATATTGCCTTATAAAATAATATAATAATGTCTCAAAATAGTAATATGAGAATGCAGTTCAGCCATCTCGCTCTGTCACTGCTGCCCTCAGATGGGTTGAATACATCATGGCACACTGTCAAAGCAATATCAGATTGCTTGTACCAGTTTTATCACTGACATGCAAGTCATCAGGCCCAGGATGACTCTTTTGGGGCAAGAAATGGATTAAGCATGCATGCAGACGCACATTCGATGCCCCCCCCCCCATATGTAGTCACATCCTCAAACACAGATTAACAATGGCATTGCAGGAAGAAGGGTTAGTCACTGTCCTTCTGACCCCTTGTTTCCTGCTTATGGGATAGAGCAAGGAGGGAGGAAAAGAGATGAAAAAGGAAGGCTAGATGAGTAAATACAAACACTCCCAAGCCACAGACAATTCAGACAATGTTGAAGGAAGGAAGGAAGGAAGGAAGGATGGGTGGATGGATGGATGGATGGATGGATGGATGGATGGATGGATGGATGGATGGATGGATGG
>JAPQRN010000008.1:12549950-12560683 GCA_037367275.1 Coranthus polyacanthus | reverse complement strand
GAAGAGTAGGAATAGTAGAGCTGTACTGTGTTTGTTCAGTATTTGTTTATCTCCCATCTATCTGTTGTCTCCAGGAGCGGGACTTGGACCGTAAACGTATGGAGGAGTTGTTGGAAGAGAACCTGGTCCTTGAGATGGCTCAGAAACAGAGCATGGACGAGTCCCTGCACCTTGGCTGGGAGCTGGAACAGCTTTCCAAAACACCAGATCTGACTGAGGGTAAGCAGACAATGGAGCACGATAGATAAAGGGAGAATACATTTTTAAAAAATAACAAAGAGGAATGTTAAGAGAAGAAGATGGTGTAAAAAAAAAAAAGTGTAAAAATTAAATTCAGATGAAAGAGAACTGATTTAAGCAGGTACAAAAGAGCAGCAGGGTTAAAGTCTTCAGAGCCAACAAACCAGGCTTTAGTCTTTGGCTTTTGGCCCTGGTATCATCCCTATGACCCCTCTGCATTTGCCAACCTCCACTGAGTTTTGTTTCCACTTGGTTAAGACCTGTAATTAATATTCAGTGACTCCTGGAGGATAATCTGTGCGTTTAAATTCTAAAAGCTGTTAAGAGGTTTAACAAGCCAGGGATCTGGATAAAGATATTGTGTAGGGGCTGTTTGTTAAAATTGCACTTAAAAGATTTAAGTCCAAGCAGTTAATTTGAGGCTTTATGTTTAATTTATCCTTGTTTTCACAGATTTATTGTAATCTCAAGGGAATCTGCTTCCTACATTAGTTGAGGCTTAATGTCTCTTGATTAATGGTTCCTAATTGTCTCTGTGGTATTTTACCCCAATTGTTTCTGTTTTTTTAGAACAATTAATAATAATAATAATAATAATAATAATAATAATAATAATAATAATAAGTTTTCTTCACAGAAAAAAACAAAACCAAATAAAATACGACAGTGATAAGACTAACAAAGGATAAAAGATTAAAACCATAATAAAACAAGAAAATAATGAACAGCTCAGTTAAAACCAGGATTAATACATACAAAACATGTCATTGACAAGACATGGTGTTTTGCTTTGAATATTACAGCCCCTCAAAAGTCTCTGGGTGAGGAGGTGAATGAGCTGACCTCAAGTCGTCTCCTGAAGCTGGAAAAAGACAACCAGACCCTGCTGAAGACGGTGGAGGAGCTCAGAGGAGCTGCCGGGCAGGACACCTCTGCAAAACTGGCCAAAGCAAGTCACGAAAACCAGGCACTGAAACAGAAAGTAAGTATTTATACATCTGGACAGTGTTTCTCAGCAGTTGGATGACAAAATGTAAATGATTTCCTCTTTTTACTTCTGAAGAAATGCATGAATGACATAAAATAAAAAAATGACATGGTATAATAAAACAGTGCCACAAGAAACAACTTACTGTTCAAGTATCGCTTCATCTCTTGAAAGCTTTTGACATGGATAACATGCAGCTTGTCAAAGATATGTCTAGATATGGAGAGGCAATGTTTGACAGTACGTCTAATTTTATCTTGTGTAACAGTTACTGTCAAAAGGCTCTTTTCTGTATCATAATATTGAGAAAAAATTCTGTTTTAATGAAGAAAGTTTTTTAAAGATGTTTTTCATGGAAGAAAGGTTTTGTTAAGCCTTAAAAAAATTGCCTGCCTGTGAACCTTGGAAAGCAGCTTACTAAGAGAATAAGAATGAACATTTTATCTGTAGGCAAACATTTCAAGCAGTAAATAGGGTAAGCAAAAACACTTTAAATTCTGATCAAAATAACCCTGGAGTGAAAGATGTCTCCGTATTGTAGTATGTTCTGACGTCATTAGAGTTACCACAAACATTAGCATATTGGTCCAGCACTCCTCCATAATATATCATGCTGCCACTTGGCTTGAGACCTTTTCACAGTGACTGAGATATAGAAAAGGGAAAAGAGGAAGAGCGAGCACAGAGAAAGGGCTGGATAGGATGAAAGCAAAGCTGTAAATCCAGGCAGCCCTGCATTGCCTTTTCTTTTCCAGTCTTTGACACCAGAACGCCCCTCGCTAAGAGAAGTCACTTAGCTATTTTCAGAAACATAAGCCGTTCTCTGAGCTCTGTGAATAAAAAGCATTAAACTGTGTTTTTCTCTCACAAAGAGGAAATTCAGAGTGAGAAATTTACTGCTGTGTGACTTTGGGTCGAGCATTAAACATATTATAATGTGAATGCAGCTGCTGCAAACAACAGAAACACTCTTGGGTGGGAATGGAAAGTTGATGCCTTGGACACAATAAAGTAAAGCAGTATAGGGGATTCTACAATACAGCATTGTTCAAAAGAAGAAAAGTGAATTATCATAATATTGAACACCAACTAAAACATAAAAAAAAACAATGTGCAGAATTTTGCAGCATGATGATGATGATGATGATGATGATGCATGTGTGTTTATCGTGCAGCTGGAGCAGATGGAGAGTGAACTGACGGCAGACAAAGAATCACTTCGCAGCTCTGAAATGCTCAGTACTGACCTCATGAAAGAGAAGGCTTTACTGGAGAAAACCTTGGAAACACTTAGAGAAAACTCAGAGAGACAGGTACATACACACATTAGCATAATTTCTTTTTCAGCATATGGAAGTGGTGTACCGGTGCATAGGAAAGTGAAATATTTAGCTGTATTAATGACTCTAACATATGCATTCTTGTATTTATGGTGTGACTAAATAATCCTCTGGTGTGTTGCTTTCTGAGTGCCTGATTATAGTCAATTTAAGCCTGTTGTGTTTGATACAGCAGAGCAAACCAGCACAGCTAATCTAGCGGTATTTCCTGTAGATTATTATAATCACATGAAGCATTTATGTGCTGGTAAATAAAGTTAGCATTGCAGTCTGTGTGCTCTGCAAGCATATGTTTCAAAGTAGCAAACCAGGCTTTGAAACTTAGCGTCACACAATGCAGTCTCCACAAAATCGGCATTGATTCTCATTTTTCAGGAAGCTTGAAGAAAAACCATGACTTGAGCCATGTCATTTAGCAAAGTCTGTAGTCAGTTTTATTCAAAGTAGCCTTTGTGCAATTGATTTACTTTTGGCAAAAAAAAAACTATTAAGTAGAATTACCCCTATGTTTTATTGACTACATAGATTTCTGTGGCCCTGATGCAGTTGCTCGCTCTGTGTGTGTGTTTGTCTGGAGGGAGTTTAGAGCAGTCAGACCTAAATCTGACACCTTTGATTAATGTAACCATCTGATTTATAAAATCCAGCCCTGGATGAGCACAAGAGGCATTCAAACAGCACAAACAGAGCATGCTTCACATTAGGTTGTGTCTTGAAATGATAATGAGGTGTGGTGAATGCAGCATTTCCAAAAATACTTAATTTTCTAATGAGGTACACTTTTGTATAATCCCTGTAAGCTGTTTCACATCTCTACATGTCATTAGTTCTGCTTTCTTTTTTATGTTTTAAAGAGTCTGCTAAAGCAAAATCTAATTATATTAAAATTTGAAACTGTCTCTTTGGGCTACCTTTTATAATCTAAAGACTGTACTTTTTCAAAGCATCAGCTTTTTATCATTACACTCTGATCCTTTTCCTGCAGCTGAAGGGTCTGGAGCAGGAGAACAAGCACCTTAGTCAGACTGTGTCAACTCTGCGGCAGCGTTGCCAGGTGGGTGCTGAAGCTCGAGTCAAAGATGTGGAAAAGGAGAATCGCGTTCTCCATGAGTCCATCTGCGAAACCACAGCCAAACTTAACAAGGTGGAGTTTGAAAGGAAACAATTACGTGAGTGCTTTTAAGTTGCTGGCTTCCTTACGAGAGGATCCACTCTCAATGTTCCTTGGCTGAGTTTGAATTGACACAACTGGCAAACAGGTATATGTGTATATTTTATGTTCAGGTAAGGAGCTTGAAGTGATGAAGGAGAAAGGAGAGAGAGCAGAGGAGTTGGAGATGCAGGTGCAGAAGCTGGAGAGGGAAAATGAAAGTCTGCAAAAGAAGGTGGCCAGTCTGGGAATCACTTGTGAAAAGGTCTGGTGCATTGTGTTCTCTGCCTGGTTTGTACATTGGAACATTTGTGTCTCTTGTGTCCATTTCCCCTTTTGATGCATGTTAGACAGGTGATAACCTCAGTAACCTTTCACAGTAGGACGTCTGATGTGCAATATTTAGGAGTTGAATATCTTTAAAATAAAAGAACCAACAAAGATTTGTACTTGGCAGTATATCTGTCTGACATGATCTCTGTCAACCTCACAGTGAAAGAAATCTTACCATCTTCAGAGGAGACCATGTGAATTGAAGATTTTTGATACATTGTCTGCTGTGATCTTCCCACGATGAATGATTTAATATAATACCTCAGAAACCATTCCCTGTCAGTTTTAAACCATGAAAGGTTTTTACTACAGTAGTTAAGACTGGGATTGGCTTTGGAAAGATTATACGACAATACTGAACCTGTGCTACTGGCAACAATAAAAGCATTCACTAGAGAGTACTTGTCCACCAGTACATGAGCCAGTCAAGAGAAGCTGAGTGTTGTCAAACCCTAATATTAATGAAAAATTATACTCCTTATCTTTACTTATGTGCATTTGTAGGTGTCTTCCTTGGAGAAAGAGAACACAGATTTGGAGGCAGAAGGTCGTCGTCTGAAAAAGAAGCTGGACACCCTGAAAAATATGGCCTTTCAGGTAGAAGCTGTAGAGAAGGAGAACTCCCAGCTGGAGCACGAGAACCTGGAGTTACGACGTTCGGCTGAGAGCCTCCGACTGGCGGGAGCAAAGGCAGCTCAACTGGAAGCTGAGAACAGGGAACTGGAGAGTGAGAGGAGCCAGCTGAAGCGCAGTCTAGAGCTGCTCAAGGCCTCCTCCAAGAAGACTGAGAGATTGGAGGTAAGACCTGAGGACTGCCAGTCGCACACCACACAGAGCTGCTTCAACAAGCAGCAGTGGATTTCATTCCTGTTTGTTGTATTTCAACAACTGGAAATGCATCACCATTCTTTTGTGTATGCATTAATGTGACCACCCACTGTAGTCTGCAGCTGTCCAGGTTTCCCATAGTCACTACTACATGAGGTGAAGGCAAGAATGATATTAACTGTTGTTAGTGGGGTTTTTGTAGCTTAATCAGTAGCTATATCAGCCAATCAAAACAAAGGTTGTTTTGCTAGCAAGAAATCAAAAGTCAACTTGGAATGTCTATAATTGTATATAAACATTTTCAGGGCTAGCTAAAAAAGCACTGCTAAAGTTCACCCCCGAGTCTGCTTAAACTCCCCACTCTTCGCTACTACGGCAGAAAAGTAGATCCTTTTCTGGTCACCATAGTACTTAAAACCTTGATAATCCGCATAGAAGTTACTGTAGTTCTACAAGGTCATTTTTCATGTTGTATGTTGGCTTCTTATCACCTTATGATATTTTTACTGGTAGGTTCCAGGATTACGGGTATAAATGGCTGCCTAAAACAGTGGCATTTGGGAGCAGCACAACTAGTTCATGGTTTGTTTTAATATCCTATTTGGCTATTCTTCTCCAAGGTGAGTTACCAGGGTCTGGATACAGAGAACCAGCGCTTGCAGAAGGCTTTAGAGAACAGCAGCAAGAAGATCCAGCAGTTGGAGGCAGAGCTGCAAGAGGTGGAGGCTGAGAATCAAACGCTCCAACGCAACCTGGAGGAACTCAAGATCTCCAGTAAACGTCTTGAGCAGCTGGAACAGGAGGTAGGATTTATATTTTCACCACACATTCAATGACTAGCAATAATCACATGCACTGCATGCAGCCAATTTTTAGAAATGATACATTTTATGGGCTGAGTCCTGGCACAGCATCCAGTAGGATGCACTGCTGTCGTTACTGACACAGTTTCAGTGCCTTTTTTTTAGGACAAATGGATTCTGCCTGGCAGAATAGGGCCAGTCAGGATGGCCCAAAAGTGCTGTCTGCTCTTTATGTGGTGGTGTGATCCAGCACCGAAAAGACTGAAAAACAGTGTGATCATGCAACAGCATAATATTAGTTATGTATACAAAATGTGTCGTTCACCATCATTTGTTGGTGTTTTTTTAGTTACACCCTTCAGGACATCAGATCAGGACAACCTCTTTTAGTACTTGTTGATAAATACAGCATGTTTCCAGCAGAGTTGGATTATCCCAGATTATTTGTCAACCTTGATTTTAGGCCCTCTGGGTTAATCTGTCCACTTTCAGCCAAACATGTATTTACACGGTATTTAGACTAAAACAAATCTCATCAAATAATCCATCTCTCCATTATCTATTCGACAGAACAAGACGCTGGAGCAGGAAAGCTCCCAGTTGGAAAAAGACAAGAAGCTTCTGGAGAAAGAGAACAAGCGACTGAGGCAGCAGGCCGAGATCCGGGACTCCAAGCTGGATGACAGCAACCAGAGGATTTCCTCCTTGGAGAAAGAGAATCGTACAATGGGCAAGGAGATGATCTTCTTCAGGGACTCCTGCACCAGAGTGAAAGACCTTGAGAAAGAGAACAAGGAGCTGGTCAAACAAGGCTCCATTGATAAAAAGACCCTTATCACACTCAGAGAGGTAAGAAGGTTTCTACCAGTGTCAAAAGTTTTTTTTTGTGCAAGTTTTAAGACTGAATGGATGATTTTGCATTTACTATGTCATAAATGTAAATGTTGAAACTTAAATTGTGTCTCTGTGTTCAGGAACTGGTTAGTGAGAAGCTGCGGACCCAGCAGATGAATAATGACCTGGAGAAACTGACCCATGAGTTGGAGAAAATCGGACTAAATAAGGAGAGGCTGCTGCATGACGAGGGCTCTGATGACAGGTATCATATTACAAACACATCAGAAATCCCCAGTAATTTACTGTTTTACTATTAAAAATATGTCTCCAGCCTGGAACCCAGAAAAGAAAGATGTTAAATCTCATCAGGGCAATTGGGACTCCAAATAAATCAGAACTCTGTCCCGTTTTAGATTGTGTGCTGTCATTTTAATTAATCAGAGCCTATTGTGGAAACACCCTGTGGGAGATTTGACCCTGCTCCCAATAGACACTTACACACTAAAGTCTGGTTCTTTTATGAATATAGTGGCTTTATCTGTTCTTAGTATTATAAATGCGTCAACTTTTCCAAACTCTGCACACAGATAATTGGGTCTTTGTTCTCAGGTTTAAGCTTCTGGAAACCAAGCTAGAGTCGACTCTGAAGTCATCTTTGGAGATTAAGGAGGAGAAGATTGCTGCTCTCGAGGCCAGACTGCAGGAGTCCTCTAACCTCAACCAGCAGCTTCGCCAAGAGCTTAAGACGGTCAGTAACACACAAACACAACTCCATACATTCAGACATATTCACAACTATATTTGCAGGGAGTTGCAAGTAGAGATACCTTTGCCACAACACATAAAACTTAGTGAGAACATTGCCTACATTCAACCACCCAGAAAGTCAAAACACCAGCCTGCAGCCAATCCACTTGAGAACAAGCTGTGCTGAAATCTTTCCCTGCCGTCTAAAGCATTAGAAAGCCAGAAAACACTGAGAGATCTCAAGGCCAATACATTATTTATTCATCCACTCTCCACTTCTATCGCCACTTTATCTATTCATGAGGCGGCAGGAGTCTGTGAAAAGGGTGAAGTGGAGGAGAGGATGTCTGCTTTCCTTTAGGGGGGTGTTTATGTTTTGAACTTACTGGCACAAATCCAAACCAAAGTTTGAGATTTGACTTGAGATGTTTGAATCAGCTGTGAATCTGTCATGGATACTGTCCTCTTGTACCATTACTGCTGTCACATAATACTGTATAGTGTTGTCTGCCATTTTCTTTGTTAATTTTTTTTATATGTTGTCTCACTACATGTGTCTCACTACAGGTGAAGAAAAACTATGAGGCACTGCGTCAAAGAGAGGAGGAAGAGAGGATGGTGCAGAGCTCACCCCCCAGAGGAGGGGAGGACCCACAGGCCGTTAGTAAATGGGAGAAAGAAAGCCATGAAGCCACAAGGGAACTCCTGAAGGTCAAAGACCGGCTCATTGAGGTGGAAAGGAATGTAAGTTAGCATAATGTACCGAGTCTAACCTGGTTGACACACACAAATGGCTAGTGCACATCCAATATTCCTTATGTGTGCGATTTTGTTTGTTTTTTTCCCAGAATGCTACGTTGCAGGCTGAGAAGGCGGCCCTGAGGAGCCAGCTCAAACAATTAGAAACTCAAAGCTCGAACCTACAGGCTCAGATAGTGGCCCTGCAGAGACAGACGGCCTCTTTACAGGAGAACAATACAACACTGCAGACGCAGAACGCCAAGCTGCAGGTAACGCCTGACAGTTTTACAAAGTGTCCACTACAAGGTTATATTAGTTTTATTTTTTATTTAGTTTTGGCTTTTTGTTTTAAATATTAGTTTAGTCTTAATTTGTTTTTAAAGTGGGTTTGCTAGTTTTAGTTTAGTTTTTATTAATTTGTCAGAGTTTAGATTGAAAATGGTCAGAAGTATTGGGTAATTAAAAACTCCACAAAACCTAATACCATTATAAACAATATATCCACTTAAGACGGCTAGGATAACAACCACCCACAAAAGACAACTGTAAAAGATGTGTGTTAGTCAGTGTATTTGTGTCATTAACCAGAAAAATTCCACTGGACACACAACAAGAGTCAGATGAAAGAAATTGACAAAGACAAACACTAAAGACATTTTAATTTTTTTGAAGCTCATATATAGTTTCTGTTAGTGTTTTTGTAGAGCCTCATTTTCATTGTTATTTCATGATGATACACTTGGTCCAGTGGTCAGTGGATGATTGCTGTCCTCTTTTTGTAAAGCCACCGGGGGAGTTCTGTACATGTAAAATTCAACATACTGTAAACCGGAGTTGAATCAATGCACTCAGTAGTTAGTAAATATACCTTATCAGAATGCAACAGGATTATATATTACACTTAACACTGCATATGACAACATACTACATTGTGAAGACAAAATGGAAAGCCTGTCTGTCTCTTTACATTGCTCTGCGCACATTGTCCCCTCAACAGGCTGCTTAGTTTCCCGGTGTGTATTTAGACCGTACTCCCTCTTTGGCAGCCATTCAAACCCTACTTACGGGTTGCAGGATGTACACTGACCCATATGTAGCTGCTAGCTGTTTCTGTGGGTGTCATTAATTGTCTCTTTCTGAGTCTTCAGTGAGTTTTT
This sequence comes from Coranthus polyacanthus, assembly GCA_037367275.1. Lineage (NCBI taxonomy): Eukaryota > Metazoa > Chordata > Actinopteri > Kurtiformes > Apogonidae > Coranthus > Coranthus polyacanthus. The sequence goes on along the minus strand of JAPQRN010000008.1, from coordinate 12,551,519 downwards.
TGTGTGTAGGTGTTTCTTTATGTTTGTGTACCATAGGTAAAAAGCTACTTCTGTCTGCAGATACATAAAGTGTGTCTTTACTTACACTGAAAGAGTAATGTGTGTGATGAAAGAGCATACACACACAAGTCATGATTGAAGAGGGTTTTTAGACAAGGAAACCGCTGTGGCCACAAAGGAAACATGAAAAGAAATGTGTTCCTGCCAGGGTTTGATGGAGCTCACAGCTGAGGAAGAATAAACTAAGAGGCTACACAGTGCCCCCTATAGGCAAAAATTAGCACAAGTTACTCTGCTCACCTTTCTGGTTTGATTTTCAGGAGCTTATTACATCTAAAATGAATCGTGGAATTTTAAATTAATGTCAAATCTTGCCCCCAATTTGCTTCTTCTGGCCTCTTAAACGCTATTCATTTCTGCCTTCCACATCTGTGCTCCTATCCCTCAGGTGGAGAACTCCACCCTGAGCTCTCAGAGTGCATCCCTCATGGCCCAGAATGCCCAGCTGCAGAGCCAGCAGAGCAGCGTGGAGGGTGAGAAAGATGGAGCTCTAAGAGAGAAAGAGGAGGTGAGGGCCACCTATGAGATGCTCCTTCGTGACCACGAGAAGCTGGCAGCGCTCCATGAGAGGCAGGCGGCCGAATACGAAGCCCTGATAGGAAAGCACGGGGGGCTGAAGAGCTCTCATAAGAGCCTGGAGCAGCAACACAGGGACCTCGAAGATAAGTAAGTGGGGGGGTAAGAACATGGATCAGCACATGCTAAAGTCTAATTACTGTGAACGTCTCACACATGACTTTATATACTGTATTTTGGTTGTCTTTTCCTTCATTGTCATGTGAGTGCTCTATTGGGTCAAAAACAAGTAGAAGAAACTGTATAACTTATGGAATTCTGAAAATATAAATAGTTTGTCTACTTTAACCAAAACATTTCCAGGATTTTCAGAATGCTATATAATTTTTGTTTTGTTTTTGCAGGTACAAGCTGCTTCTGCAGAGGAAGAAGGACCTCGAGGATCTAGAGAAAAATCTAAAGGAGCAGCAGGAAAAGATGGCGTCAGAGAACCAAACTCACCAAGCCACAGCTGATCAGTGCAAACTGCTCAAAGAAGAGAATGATAGGTCAGTAACCAGCAGGCAAAAATTCCTTTTTTTCCGACATTAAAACCTTTTAAACTTGTTGAACCGACATAATCTGTGACAGTAACCATAGTGCTTTTTATGTTTATATCATTGTATCACTTGTCCAAAATATTCTAATGTTGATGTCTTCAGTATTTTAAACTGCAATCAATGCACATGAAGAAATGTTAAAAACATTAAAAAGCCTTGAATTCACTAAAGTGAATGAAGCTGTGACACGTCTTAAAATTATTATGACAGTTAACATTTTATAAAGCTGTATTAACTTCACGCAAGAATTTGTGCTGGATCACACCGTAATAAAGCTACAAAATGAAACCAACATAGAACCATTAATGCAGACTGTGCAGACCGGTCACAATTTATCAGATACACACAGCTACTGTGTTGTAATGTGGTGTCTCTTCCTCATAAAAAACCAAAA
>JAPQRN010000008.1:12530843-12549850 GCA_037367275.1 Coranthus polyacanthus | reverse complement strand
CAGACCGGTCACAATTTATCAGATACACACAGCTACTGTGTTGTAATGTGGTGTCTCTTCCTCATAAAAAACCAAAACTGCTACTTCTGTTCCTGCAGAAGCCCTGCTTCTAATCCAGCTTGAAATAATTCATCTCTTTGAAAATTTGGTGATGCATTTCTATTTACTCCAATAGTGCTGAGTTATCTCTCTGCTCCCTTTTTTCAGACTGAATACAACATATCGTCAGCTGATGAAGGACAACGAGGCTCTCCAGGTAGACCATAAGAACGTAAAAAGCCAGCTGAACAGTGCCAAACTGGACCAGACCAAACTGGAGGCTGAGTTTTCCAAATTGAAGGAGCAGTACCAGCAGCTGGACATCACCTCCACCAAACTCACCAACCAGTGTGAGGTGAGGACACACTACTTTTGTCTTGTCTTCTCATGATGGTCTAAAAGTTGATTTGGTTTCTTTGGAGGGGGGGGGGGTTCCATTCAGTTATTGTTTATGTGCCAGTTTTATAGCCAGCTGTCTTTCAACTGCTTCATCCCTTTAATGTATCGTATTTCTAGAAATTACTTCTAAAGCCAGCTGTGTTTTTGATGAATTAACCCTTTTAATGTATCACTTTTGTTGCTGAGCCAGCTGTCTTCCTGGTCTTTTAATATCTCTTTGTGTGTACCAGCTGTTGAGCCAGCTGAAAGGAAACCTGGAGGAGGAGAACCGCCACCTGTTGGACCAGATCCAGACCCTGATGCTACAGAACCGCACCCTGCTGGAGCAGACTATGGAGAGCAAAGACCTGTTCCACGTAGAACAGAGACAATACATGTAACCAAACATTTGACACTTCGTTACTTATTGTGCATTTTTGCTCTTACATGATTTGTGGACTGTCTCACTTGATTTTCTTTTTTTTCTGCATTGATCAGAGACAAACTGAATGAACTGAGGAGACAGAAGGAGAAACTGGAAGAGAAGATCATGGACCAGTATAAGTTCTACGACCCCTCGCCTCCACGCAGGTAAAAAAGCAACTGCATTAACTGACAGCTTACTTTTAAAAACAAGCAATAAGATAAATTGATACATCTCTATTTAAAAAACAAAACTCGTATGTGTATCACTGAGCTATCTAAACATGTCAGCATGTCGGACTGATGTTAAAAATTCAGTTTGCTTGACGAGCGAGACTGGGTGCTGGTAGAAAACACTCAGGAAGACAGACATCAAATATTTATGTTGTGCAGAGCTTTAAACAGCTGTACACAATAACATTTTGTATCCTTCGATTCCTGATGGAAGAGGTTGCTTTAAAAGTTGAAATAAAGCCTCTAAGTCCACATAGTGAACAAATGAATCACACATTTTCGTTTTATCTTTTACTCGTCTGTTCCTAAAGACGTTTGCCTCACTCTTTGATCATTGCTTTCTAGGCGAGGCAATTGGATCACTCTGAAGATGAAGAAGCTGATTAAGCCGAAGAGCCGGGAAAGGATGCGCTCTCTCACGCTTACACCGTCTCGATCAGAGTATGGTGACGCTTTCCTGTCATTTCCACAGGACAGTCAGGACAGCTCATCTATAGGCTCCGGCTCCAACTCTCTGGATGACACACTCACACAGAAAAGGAGCAGCAGTGAGTACATAACAGGCCTAAAAACACAGATACACACAGATGGAGACCCGAGACTCATAGGACCTTCAGTCGTGTACTACTTTGTGCTGGATTTAAGACATATACAGTCTGTTAAACAGAAGAGAAGCAGCGCCGAGTTTCTCATCAACACACTTCTGCTTTGTGTGTGTGTGTGTGGTGGTTGTGACTGAAAGGTTGAACAGGTCTATCCTCCTTTAACTGCTCTTCTGCTTCTTTATCTCTCTCGAAAGGGAGGAGAGGGCAGCAGTCCCATGCCCATGGGCAGGGTTCCACCAATGGTATGCTGAGGGTGGGCGGGGCTTGTGACCCCACTGTCGTATCTCTCGGGGCATGTTTTCGTGAGTTCATTGTCTGCGTCAGTCAGCTGTCGTAGAGGTTATGGTCGGGCTGCACAGCACCACAAGGTTGACTGCGAGCCTCAGACCTGGGTCAGGAAGCAGATGCGGATATGGCGCGTCTTACGTTGCTTAAGTGTTAGAAAACATTTTTAATGTTATACCCCAGGTCTGGTTCACGGACTCATAGTCCCAGTTACTTCAACCTTCTGATCTGTGCAGTTCACCTGTGAAACACGGCATAAAAGAGATGACCTCTAATGTAGCATCATAGCTATTAAAAGGTGCAATGAATTACAGCTCACTTCCAGTTAAAGTGGATGAAAACTACAGGTTCTTGTTCATGTACTTTTACATCATAAAAACATCTTAAAGATGTAAAAGTTTGAAGTAGTTTAACGCAAAATGGCATACCAGTGGGGAAAAGAAATGGCGTGTTACACTTCCAGCTCAATTTAAATTCAGTAAGCTTAATTGCCATGAATGTTAAGTGAACAATGCTGCCTAAATGGATTAAAGAGTGTATCTTTTAATTAATTTATAATTCATACATAACATAAAGGAACAAAAAATGGTAAAAGAAGAAAAGCTAAAAAAATGAAACATGTTTTTTTCTGTTTCACCTAAGTGTTCACCTTGTACTACAAGGCTGATGTTAGCAAATAAATACATAAATAACATTGCAGATATCTAAGACAATAAAGAAATATATAGGATATTATTAAATGTACATCTTTGGTCCTCCTGCTGCTAATAATGCATCCTTTAACCTTTGCCTCCCCCGATTGCACCCTTTAATATTCTCCATCCTCTGTGTCTCATCTAGGTGTGGCAGTGTGTTAAACGTTGTGTTGTTGAATGTAATGCTTCAAAGTGCGTTAGTGTAGGAAACAACGCTCATGGTTCACTTACATGGCAGTGTTAGTGTGTGTTGTCGATTGTGCGCAGAGACAGTGCGAGTGTATTTGTATTGGCATATGTGTTGTTGTGTCTTTGTTTGCATTATGTCTGGTGTGTATAAAAGTCTGCCCTTCAAAGGATCGGCCAGGTTGTAATGAAGTTAGTCTAAGTGGGAGGCATTTTGTTCAAATGAAAAAGCAAATCTAATTTTTTCTTTCTAAAAGTATAAAAAAATGTTAGTATTTGTTAACACTAGCAGAAATCACTGAAGTAAAACCCAGTCTCTCTGTAGAAGATATATGTAAATATGACAAATATGCAGAACACAATGTGCAGAATAGAAAATTACTTTTTTCAGCTTCATTAACTGGCACTCATATTGCTAATATAACAGTATTGAATTGGTTTTCTACAGATAGAAAGGCTGAGTCATATAGTTGTGGCTCTGTCTATCATTACAGTCGAGTGCCCAGGGGTTCAGCTCTCTCGCTGCATCTCTCCCTTGGTTCTCTCTGTGAAAACGTTAACCATATCCCTCTGTTCTGCCCTCTTTTTCTTTTGTTTTCTATTCCTTCACTTCCCTCTGGCTTGTTCTGTCGCTCTCCCTCCCCTGTCTGTCTCATGTCTGTCTCTGGCTGCACTCTGACAGCTATAAAAAGGTTGCCTTTCATGAGGAACAGATCCAAGGACAAAGACAAGGCCAAGGCCATCTACCGGCGCTCCATGTGTAAGACCTCCGTTAGCCGCCACGCTAGTTGTCCTCCGCCTCCTCTTCCTGTCATCGCCACACTAGGAGAAACAAAGAGGGAATGGTCACTGATGTTAGAGGGATGTGGCAGTATGGCACTTTCAGTTTACAGACACAGACTTTGAACCTGCTCAGTTCTTTGGGTTTCACTTTTAGCTTTTCTATCTAAGAAAAGCTGCATATTTCACTATGCTTTCATTACCCTGCCAAACTATTTTAAAGACATATTTGTCTATGACTTACTAAATATACTGCTTTAAAACTAATCACCATACCTCCATATCTGTCTCATTAGTGGCCTCTCCTCAGGTTGTTGTCCTAGTAAACCCCTCCGTCACCTCCTCCGTCCTGAGCCTGCCGCCTCTACTCTGAGCTAATACCTACTTCCACCGCTGTAGTGATCCCTGTCACTATTAACAGAAGAATGAATAACACAAACTTCACTAACTTAATACTTAATACTGTGGACACAATTTGTGCCTAAAGATGATAAGAATGAGAACTTCATTAAATAACCAAGAACTAATATCACAATAGCATTTTGTAGTAGTTTTTGTTTCTCTTGTGATTTGACTTTCTCCATCTCTGTTTTAGGTGTGAGTACATTTTAGCTAGTCTCACTTTGTAGTTTAGTCTGGATGATGTTTTATTCTAGGAATCACTAAGCAATGGACAACTTATCGGGCAGCTTTGTCATGTGCTTTGTGGTTTTATTTTATTTGTGTGTACTGTATCCTCGTGGGAGTGTGTGTGATTAGGAGAGAGAGAAAGACTGCCTTTCATGTGCCTGCAGTGTGTTTGCTCCCATCTTTAACCGCAGCATGACTTTAAAACATCACCTCCGACCTGATTGCCGCCACGCCGCACCAACCATGGAGGACTTGAAATGGAGCCTGAACTCTTTGTACCTCTCTGTCTCTCTCTTCTCGTCAGCCTGCTCTGTCTCTCTTGTCTCAATGGGCTGCATTTCAGATCTTATTCCGCTGACATGGATTTGCCTCGTTCAGATTTTTTGCGCTGATTTTTTTGTGTACACTACTGTTGCAGCAGCTCTGCATGCCTTCACGCTTTTCTGCGACATTACCATCACAAACAGCTCAGCAGTCAATGTGCATAAAGACTGTAGCCTCTCAGGTGATGGTATCACCTGTCAAAAACCTGATCTGGTGATTTTTGGCCTGGAGCACCTGAGGATAATATTGCATGCAGCTGCCATCTTTATGTACTTTGACTAATATTGTTTTTGTATGGTTGCATTGAAGTCCATAAGGGCTTGTTTTAATTTCGTTAATATGGCTAAGGATATACAAAATGTATTAACGTGTTGTTAAGGAAACCATTTTTATCTGATGATTTTTATTGGACTTTGTAAATAATTTGAGGTAAAAGAATGTGGATAACTTAAAAGGAGATGTCATAACATGTAATAATGCTTTGTTCTTCCCATCCCTCCATCTGTCGATTCAGCCATGAATGACCTGCTGCAGACCATGGCGTTGGCAGGGGGACCTGATGCTCAGTGGGCGAGCAGCATCGAGAACCTAGACGGAGCTGAGGCCACTGGCACCACCAGGCGCAGCGGGCAACGCATGAAGGAGCTCGCATTTTCTACAAATGCCATCGATTGTGCTGCCCTCACCCTGCCATCCGCAGGGCACAGCCGGGCCAAGCACCGGCTTCAGGTCAAAGGTTAGAGGACTGGGTTAACGTAGACATTCTGCTTTTATTGTAACAGGCACTTTACTAATAAACGGTTTTCTTCTTTGTCTCACCAGACAACGTCTCATGTGAGGACGTTGCCGGCTCCTCAGATGACCCTAAGAGCCAAGGTAAGACAAGTTACCATGAAGCCTGCATCAAACTGTAGACATGTGTGAAATAAAGAGGATAAAGGATGGGTAATTGCAGCATTTTCTCTGAACCAGCAGGGAATCGAGAGGCCTTTCAGTCAAGGAAAGAGAAATAGTTTGAACAGCCCAAAAAAAGAGGTCATATCCTCAGTCCCACTGCTAATCTTTGGGCTGCCCTCCTGCACTTCGATTAAGCCTGATCTGCAGTTGAAAAAAAAGCAATTTTAGTGGAGAGCAAGAGGGAGCGATGAGGCTTCGTTGAAAGTAGGATTGACTCTATTCCAGGCTTTAGGGTGTTATCCAGGGCAGTTAATCTGTGGCCAGGCAGCTATTCATCAGTTCTGTGCTGCTCCAGTGTACATGACCCAGTTGTGAAACAGCCACGAAACTACAACCATACGTTCCTAACACTCAAGTTGCATATGTCTGCACACTGTTTTACCACACTCAAGTACTTTGTTTAAATGTTTCCCATACTTTTATTATTATTATTTTAAATGTTCAGTCTCACTGTTCTACATCAGACTGTAGCTGCGTTTCCACCACCGGGCGCTTCCCCAGGAACTAAGAACCTTTGGAGGAGCTCTGTGTTTCCACTACAGGAGCTACGGTGTAAATTTTGTTCTGGGGTCTTTATTTTACCCCCCAAAAAGGCCCTGCTCAGGGAGTAGTACTTTCTGACACATTACCATAAAGTTACAGAAGAGTGCATGTGACAGATGGACCGACGCCAAAGTCCAGCCGTTGTTGTATACTCGCATGCAAAAAAGACATGAAAACTGCCAACGATTTTTCACACATCAGTGAACTCATTTGCCTAATATTAGTGGGTCTTTAGACCAGAGTGAAAACACAGACAACCAATGGTCTCGGTACTTTGGACGGCTTATGTAACACATTAATCATTAAACCAGCAGATCATTAAACTGTGTCCTCTAGGTGTTACTATAACATCAGTGTCTAACCTGATTATTTGTATATGTTTTGTTGCATATTTTGTTACAAATGTGTAGACGGTGTTAAGCACTTTGCTTTCAAATGTTTCTATATAAATAAAGTTGTTATTATCATTATGGCCTGGATCATTCTTAGCTGTTGAGTTCCCAGAATGCACTTAGGAAATCCAATACATTGTTTTAGAATCCATCAGACTGCACCTCCTCTGTAATGGCAAGAGGAAATGCATCAACCGAACATCACTTACAACATCAACCATTAGCTTATCATCCGTTTGAGTTTTTTGTGCAGAGTCATTAATGGCAGTCATTAGGTACACATTTTCCCAGCAGCCTTTATGTCTACCACAGCATTTTACATAGGTGCTTTTCGGTGGAATACTGTCAGACTTTTTTCTAACTAATGTGATCCCATCTGATTTTTTTCTTTTTTCTTTTTACATTTGGTACTGTGAGCGTAGTAATGATGTAGCTTTGTGCTGTGTCACAGCCCGTGTATGTGTTGTTGTATACATATATGTGTCTTATCATCAGGCCTGCAGGTGTTTAGCGGTGTTTTGGCTCTAGGTCCTTCTCCTGTTGAGTTGAGCGCTGTGTGCAGAGTGCCCTGTAGCATCTGTAGTAAGTGACCAACACATGGCACTAAACCTCACTCTGGGTCACAATGAGCTGGTTTCCTAGACATTAAAAGGACTAAAATACTGTTGAAATGGTTAATTTACATAGAAGTGTTTTGTCACCATGTCCTGAAAACCAGTAAGAAGTCACTTTTTACCTGCTGCTAGTGCTTTCTCCTCTCCTCACCCATACACTCAAATCTTTTTTCCCTTCCCAGTTTCGTTGCACCCTGTTATTCCCATTTTTACCTTGACGTTGTGTTCTGTCCTGGATCTAGGTGTTCCTGCTCTCTCTGTTGGTAGTGTCTTTGTTTATGGACTGGACATATTGGGGCTGCAGCCTGGCACAGAGCCACCCTTCCTGTCCCTCTGCCTGGCATGTGCCATCTGCTGCCCCAGCAGGAGATGTCACTTCAAACTGTTAGCATGCGCCTGCGTGCCCCTCTTTGTCTTAGTGCATGTTTGTGTAGATACCTCTAACTCTATATTCTTTAATTGTGTGTGTCTTCCCTCTTGTCCCTCTTGTCCCTACCCAGCCTCCAGACCTCCCAGTCTCCATAGCAACAGGACCACCAGTAGTAATAGTAACAATAACTCCCACCTCACTTCTCCTCTGGAGGCTAAAGGTACGCTCCTCCCTCCTCCACTAACAACTCGCAACAATCCTCTTCTCCTCCTTTGGACTTTTATTTCCTTGTCTTTTATTCTTCTTTACTTTTAATGTGACCTCCTGTTTTCTTTAGTTTTTTTTAACCTCCCCTATGTGGGAAAATATTTCTTTTTTGAGTCGACATTTATCAGAAAGTCTTACTTTAAATCCGAATATTAGCACTGCAGCGCACCACTGGTGTCTTGCATTTAAGGTTTAACACATAAATATTCTAATTAATGCTGTCAGAACCACTAGCAGCGTTACTTGTTTACCTACATTTCTTGTAGCGTGGTGGTAAAATTGCAGCTTTCTGAATCAAATGGTTTTTCAGTATCAAAGTTCTTGTATTGATTGAAGTAGTGTTGTAGTTTCCACACAAGCTACATTTTCCAAAGCCTTTCTGAAGCTGAAGCACAGCAGAGCTTTCTGCTGCGGTCTGAAATAAAATAAAGGATGAGTATGTGATGCTGCCATAATATATGGACATATATATGATAGCAACACATGTCGAAGCACTTCTGTATGACAGTGACATGAAACAGACTGGTCTGTGTCAGTTACTGGCTGAATGTAAAGGAGAACTAAGCACAGTTTGTTTGAGTGAAAAAGATCCATCATTCTGAACTCTCAGCAGATTCTTTCCTTGTTCTTTTTTCATATTTACTGGACTATTGTGAATTGGACTGGTACTGTGCTTCGTCCAATTTTTCTTGTCATTTTAATTTATATTGGTGCATATAACAAATCATTGATGATCTCTAATTTGAATGGCCTCGGAGTTCAAATGGCACTTTAACACATAGGCCTGGGTTTTGTTCTTATAAGAAATATACCTTTTTAAGCTGACATTTGTTTGGATGGTTTTATTGAAAATCTGTAGTTCACAGGAGAGTATCTGTGCTCAAAGTTAAAAGGAGGCCATTGCTGCCACAGAGTAGAGCAGTAGAGTCGTGTCTGATGGAATCTTAACAGTGATTTGTAATTAAAGCTACCACTTTAAAAACACCTGTGATTTCATAGGTGTTGAATTACCATATGATGAAAGGTAATTATGGAATTTTCTGCCCAATGACACTAAAAAGTATCTTGCACTGACCCTTTAAACAACAGAATTTTTATTTAAATACACTTCTTTTCTGTTGATTGTACACTAATCACAATTAATTGCAGAAAATGGCATTAGTTAAAAATCTTTTGAAAATGTAATCGGTCGACAGTCCTAATACTAACACTATGACTAATATACTGTATCTTTGCGGCTGTTTACAATCGCGTCACACTCTCTGAAACAAAGAATAGCCTCTTCAAGTTTCCAGTGATGGAGGACAGAGCTTTAAAAACGCAGTGACCTGTTTCAGTCGTGACAGGAAACAAATGCCAGTCACAGGCTTTTGTGTTCGTCATACATGTTCATTTAAAAGTAATACAAATGTATAGCAGTATGTCGAGTGTGTGAGAGAAGGTCCTACTGGTGGCTGATAATGGTCATATATGACATAGGTTTAATCGTCTGTGTTTTTTCACAGGCACGTTGAACGGCAGCCTCAGTAGGCCCCACAGTGAGAGCAGCGGAGAGTTCAGCCTGAGCCTGGACCAGGAGGTGTGGTCCAGCAGCGGCAGCAGCCCGGTCCAGCAGCCCACCTCCTCACGCTCGTCCCACCAGAGCCCCCTGCAGCTCAGGAGGTCCCTTGACCCGTCCACGGCCGCGAGCAGCCCAGGCTTGACCCAGATCAGGAAGACAGGCTCACCGGGAAGCGAGGTACTGTCCCTGCAGCAGTTCCTGGACGAGGGTATCGATCCAGCAGAGGTGAGGAGCCCACATCCAAAGCAGATCTGAATAAATGGTTCTGTAAAGATGATACCAATATGGAATAAAGGCTTTTACAAAGTGGGAAAATGATGAATAAACGACTTGACAAGGTGATATACTCAAATATTTCACATCAAAACTATTCATAACGGCTGGTTCAGAAAAACAAATCAAAATCAACTGGAGTCGTCATATAAAGCCTATGTGTGCTCCAATCTCTCTGCTCCTGTGTGTTGCTTTGTGTTGTGTCAGTGTTGTGATGTGTATCTGTTGTATACTACATGATTGACTGATGCCTTTATTTGTGGTGGGAAAACTCAGAAAAAATTCTCGTTCCGAATAAATGTCTGCTTCTATGTGTAAGTATTTGTGGCAAAAACAACAATTTGAAAACATACAGTGATATGTGAATTAAACACACACAATGTGTGTAAAGGTGTTAAGGATAAAATAATCAAATGCAAAATAAAAATGATGTGACGTTATGAATGTAGTTCATCTGTGTTCTGTGTATGTTCCTCTGCAGTCTGGCAGTCAGGAGAACCTCACTGTCGACTCTCCTCGCCTCCCCACTTCCTCTGAGCATGCCCAGAAAGAGCGCACATCCACGAAGGGTCGCGGCATCCTCCGCTCGTCCAGTGGGAGAGCAGCACCGGTCAGCTCCGACCGCCCGCCCAGATCCACAGGACAGCCGGGACGCCCCACCCTGCGGAAGGCGGAGAGCACTCGTGTGAGAGGCTCCGTCCCGGTCCGCTCCAGTCTGTCCACGCAGGGCAAAGCCACGTCGGTGTCTGAGCGCCTGGACTCGGCCTCCTCCACGCTGCCCAGAGCCAGCAGCGTCATCTCCACCGCAGAGGGCACCACAAGGCGCACGAGCATCCACGACCTGCTCTCCAAGGACAGCCGCCAACCCGTGTCTGTTGACGCCTCTCCACCCGCTGCCACCACCAAGGCCGGGCTGCGCTCCCAGCCCACACCCAGTGAGTACCACCCCAACAGCACCAACCTAAAGGCCCCCCTCACCGCCGCCTCCCCAATACCAAAGTCCCTCAGCTTACCCTGCCATAGCCTGGAGGAGCCCGACCTTTCAACCCTCGAGTCTTTCCTCGGCCCGTCCTTCACTGTAGAGTCGGTGTTTATGGACTCCATCTTTAGCGAGTCCACGGGCAAAAACCTCCCCTTCCTGTCTCTGAACCCCACGCTAGTCAGCAACATCAGCGGGCCCCCCGTTAAAACACACCCCAGTCCCACCTCGAACCACACTGTGTCACAAAACCAGAGCCCACACAGCCAATCAAACGGCCCGACTAGTCTGAAAGGGTGTAACGAAGGGGTCGAGCCGAGCTGTGCGAATAATTCTGACCCGTCACTCAGCCAAGAGGACAACCAGTCCCTGTGGTACGAGTACGGCTGTGTGTGATCGACCCGACCACGAGGAGACCACGACTCTCCTCTGCATGTGTTTATCTGAGCACTATCCGTCTCTGTTTGGTGTTTGGTTCTTTTTCTGTTTGCCATGGTGCTGATTGGTCAATCAAGATTTTTGTTTGCTGTCACCTCCCCTTTGTTCTGTCCTGTCCTGTCGTCTGTGGTGGGACTCTGGTTAATAATGTTCTGCCGTCCAAACCTTTACCATTTTGTATTTTCCTCATTTAACAGACTATTATCTGCTGTCTGGAGTTAAAGCATGGAAGTGAAAGGTTTCACTTTTGTTTTAAATGTGTTGAATTTATCAGAAGTTTCATTGAAATACACTGAATCACAGTCACTACGATGCATAAATTTAAGCATTAGCGGGTGTTAAGTAAAAATATGTGTAGAGTCTGATAGAGAGCAAGGCATTGTGGGTCACTAGGTCCTATTCCAGGGGATGTTTGGCTTCATCTTTAAATGTTTAAACCTGATATTGAAGTCCGTTTTTTTTTTTTTTGCAAAGATGGATGCGGGGTGGCAGTGTTACTCAACAAAACCATTTAAACTCATTTGTCAGCGTGTCAGATAATAGATGAATTTATCACTTCCTGTTTTTTGGGGTTTTTTTTGGTGTTTGGTGGGTTGCACCGTCTCCTCACACTGCACTGCTCTCCACTCAGTTCTGCTGTTTTTTTTTGTTTTACATTTGACACTAAACTGCATGGCTTTGTTTTGTCTGAAATGCTCATTTTGATTGGTGTGATCAAAATGGTTCTCATCTCTATCTTTCTTTCTTTTTTTTTTTTTTCTTTTGATTGATGGTGTTTATTGTTTTTTGTTTTGGTTTTTTTTGTACATGTTGACCCCGTTACCTGTATTTTTTTCTTTAATGGTGTATTGTACTGACTTCTTGGGCTGATGACAAAATGATGGAAGCTTTACTCCCAAATGATCTGAGTGTTGGTTAAACTGTAGATGGATAAATGCACGTGGACAGTGACGGTAGCAGGATACGGTTGGAGAGATTAAAGTGAGGTGAGAGGCAGAATGTGTAAAACAGTGACGTAGGGCTGGGCAATGAAACAGGATCAAGATAAAATGTTGAGGATGATAAACTTTGGACATTTTTACTCTATGTATAGATCTAACAGATTATCACACAGTAGAAATAATCTGCGAAGCGCCACATGAGGCTAGATTTTCTCTTTGGCGGGTAAATCACGGACGCCTGTTTGGCAGGAAAATGTTTGGACTAAAGTAGTCATTTCGGAGTTTGACACAGGAACAGGATCTTGATCACAAAAAATTGTGATCCCATTTTTTTTTTGCCGTTATCGCCCAGCCCTACAGAGTGTCAGGACAGGAAGTGGAACAGAGAGAGGCCAGATTGTTTTGGGAATGAAGCAAACATCATTTCATTTGGTTTTGGAACCTTTTTTTTCCCAGAGCACCACATGGATAATAACTGATTCTATATTTCAGACTGCTCTTGTACAGAATGTTGTAAGCATTAACTTATAATCAAGACGAGCACTGCTTCATGTGCTAATGCTAGTATTATCTATTTATTTCTGCTTCTGTAGGTGCTGTTTTATTGTATTTTTTTGTATCACCTCACAGTATATGCAGGTGTATTCTTGTCACTATGTCTGCAGATGTAACATAACGTTGCCTTTGTCCTACAGATGTGGAGGGCAGAAAGTCTAAAAGCAGGAGCGGGGATCCGCAGCAAAGCTGCTAAGCCCCGCCCCCTTCCCTCGTCTGTCTGCTACCATGCTGTGAGCGCGTGGTGAGTTTGTGCTGCTCAGCAAGAGGAGTGGGTCGGGTGGGAGTGGGACGGGGTTGGTTTGTCTCCATGGGAACCTGAAACATGGTGTAACAGATGTCATCCATCGTGCCGTGCTTCCCCTGCTTCACCCCAAAGCTCCCCTCACACCGTCCTGTCTGTCGCCCCGCTGTCCCCGCGGTGCCAAACGCCTGTCCTCAAAGCCCGACGGGAGCCGGCCCGCATGGCATATGGGCCGTTTTACCGCATCGCTCTGATTGGTGCCTGTTTGTGTCTCTAAATGTCCACGTGGAGTCCTACAACACATCCCCTCCACACTCCACAGCGCTCCTAAACGTGACTGCTCATCGATTTCCCCCAGTGAGGGGGAAAAAAAAAAAACCAAAACCACATGGTCCCTTTGCTTTTTTTTTTCATGCTGCTTGTTGTTGCTGCATGGCTTCAGTGTCGCGCTGAAATCCTTCCCTCCTCCCGTCCCTTTGACACAGCATGTAGTTCCAGGCTTCCTCCTCCTTTTGTTCATGATTGGCCATCTTAAATAACAGGGTGTCTACAGGTCCTTAAAATGTCTTTAAATTCAGTTTTATAAAGTAGGGATGCACAGATGATGAAAGTCTGGGCCTATGGTTACGTCTATGGTTAAAATAACAATTTGGCTGATAGCTGATGCTGGTATTTTTTTTTCTTTATTTTGTTTTTGTTGTTGTTTATTCTCCTTTTGTTCCAGGACAGCAAAGAAATCTTCATTCATAAAAAAAAGATAACTGAAATCTTTAAATGAGCACATGTTCAATCATCGGCCGCTGTCATCTGTGAAATATCTTATGTTGGTCAACGAGGCCAATGTTCAGCTCATATGTCTGTGAATCCCTCAGAAATATTAAGCCTTAGACGTTTTAACATGTCAAGGTGTTCTGCATCAAAGCCCACATTAATGCTTTTAAAAAACAATAAAGTTAAAAATAAAAAATAAAACCCTGAATGTAATACTGTCTCTTTACTTTATACTTGCCTTTTAGATTTACTTGCGAGACTTGAATAAGGAAAAAGATGATTTGTCCTTAACTCGGTTTTAAATCTGGTTCAAAATAATCTCTCAAATGGTTTTCGAAAGCATTGCGTCCGATGCCTGTAGACACCCCGATTAACAACATTTCAGACTCATAGCCCCTTTTGGCTCTCCCTTTCTTTCTGTGTGGTGTTCTTTTTTCTTGACTTTGTATTACAGTTTCTAATCTGTCTCCGTTTCCTTCTTGTCTTACTCTTTCCACTCTTACTCGCTTTCCTGGGACTCAGAGAAAAAGGTGGCCTTGGATCTGTGTGTCTGAAGCTTTGTAGAGACTGTCTACAGTGAGAAAAGATTGTATACCCCTGTTTGGTTTGGTTTGGTTTTTTTAAATCTAGGACACTTCAGTAGAGAAAAGTGACTTCCTTCTCTGTTTAGTTTTTTCTTCCTTGAATCAAGGAAATGACTCTTGGAAATGTTGTGGCGACGTTTTGTTTTCCTGAAACGCTGTGGCAGAACGCGGCGGACCGCTCGATGTGCACTAGTAGACGGTGGTTATAGTGCCAATTTTCACACAACAGCCAAAAAAAAAAAAAAAGGGCGATAAACTAGACTCTGAAGACGTCTTTTTTTTTGGGGGGGGGGGGATCCTCAGCTGGACCTTCTGCCTCATGACGGTGATCATGAAATAAACGCTCGGGGCAGCAGCACAAAGACAAAGCCATAGACTGACCTCAGACATTCAGTTAGGCTTGTACATTTTCAAAGCATGTCAGCACCAACATTTCCAGTTTTATCAGCTCAAACCCGCTACAGACTGAACAATCACAACCTGCATGGAGCAATCAATCAGCCAATCACCCCACCTTTTCTTCTTCCAATCAAAGAGGAGGACGTTGTCTTTGGGGACTTTGACGTGCCAGGATGCCAAAACGACTCGGATGGGAAGCCATGACCGCTGTGATTGGTTGGCGTGTGATTTGAGATCTAGAGACTGACTGCGGGAGCGTTCCAGGTCACCTGTATTACAGCCACGAACAAAACACGACATAAAAGTTACCCCGTGTCATATTCATGTCATTTCTCATAAATATTTCCAGCTGCTTCGTCCTGCTCTGTCATAGTAAAAGCACAGCCTTACTCTCTGTATGAACTGGAGTATGGGTGACCTGCAACACGCCCCGCGTTTCCAGAACACGTGCAGATTTCTGTTGCTGTGACGATGAGACCCAGTGTTTTCCTCCTTTTTCCACTTTTACATAAATCCATTTGATGTAATTAAAATTCATCAAGACTGAAATGGGCTCTTTGCGTCGTTTACTTTCAGCACCAAACACCGGTGAAACACACATTGTTCAGTTTTGGTCGGCAGTGACGGAGGTATTGATTGTATCTGGTGTTCACTGATGATATAAAGTTGTAGTTAGAGTTGACGTGTTACATTAAAACATGTTTTTAATTGTCTGGTCCCCTTGTTTGGATTTTTCAAAAGTGTCTTATCTTTACAACACGAGTGTTTTGGATATTTAATGGAGCCAGCGTAGGAATCGGTTTCCACCAAAAAAACAGCTGGAGGATCCTTTTGTAAAAGTTAAAATACATGTTTATATCGTAATGATTATAGATGCAAAAACAGGTGTTTTCTGCACATAAGTAAAAGATGACCTTTACAGGAACTGGAACACAAACATAAGCAGGAGTTTTCTATTTGAGTATTTTCACACATCATGTCCTTCCTGAGGAGAAATGTCACTACAAATTACAGATATGGAAACACTTTTCGTGCAACTGATTTGATGATTAATTTTGTACCAAGGAGTTGCAGTGTTTCGAGAAAAACCTGATACGACTAGAATGACTGAACTTTCAAAAGAAAAAGGCTTAATACTACTCATCAAAATTACCAGCTGATCTGAGCCCAGAAGATTTGAAGTACTATTTCTTTACTATATTTAGTACTGTTTCTTTACGTTATTTGAGGCAAGGAAGTTTCATACAGATAAATTTACAACTTCATTCTCGTAATATCAATTTTTTCTAGAAACATTTGATTTTTTTCCCCTCAGTGTGGTCCTAATACTCAGTTACTACTCAATACTCACTTTCACAGACCTTTTCACAGGCTGTTTTATGATTTACATTGTTGTCTTTTGCACCCTCTAGTGGTAAGTGTGAGAACTGCTGTTAAATTGTTAAAGTGGACAAATGAAAAGTAGAGTCATGAATGGAAACGTTGAGGTATTTCGTCTCATTTGGATCATGTTTTCAACCTGCATAGACAGAGAGAGAAAACGGACACGGATATTAAAATGTTTTTATTAAATACTCTCATTTTTCAATAATAACAAAGCAATGAAGAACAACCATCCAAACAAACACTTTATAGTTTTAAATATATGACTTTTATTAACTGTATGGTCATGCAAAAATCCAGCATCCAATTGAAACTCAGAGTATAGACATATGTAGCCCCTTGGTATAAGGTTACAATGCAATAAATTGACTTACAAAGGGGTACATACAAGCTAAGGCTTTTGCTAATCTTTTATGCATTTTAATGTGAGATGCATCACTTGATTTCGATATCTCAGACGGAGCCATTTCATAACCTCGAGGATGCAAGTAACATAGATTTCCATTTTTCATCAAGTAAACAGTGAAAAATTACCAGAAAGTAGACATGCATATTTCCATTTCCATTTGTAAAACTGCATATATAGTGTTGCTGTTAAAGTTTGTGGTTTTTATTTATCCTTTACCAACACACTGTTGTTAAGCTTTTCAATAAACTTTTTTTTTTTTTCTGTCATAATCTAGCATAAATAAGATATTTGCCAAAGTATTTGAATTGTGTGGTTTAAGCTGCTGTACATACAGTAAACAGTAGGTTGGTGCAGTGTCACACGAACAACATGACTGTGTAAAGTTATGGTTATATTTGGTCACGTATCCTATATACAACAGCGACACTTGCGCCTAAATACCCTGTAATGTCACAATATCTATGACAATGTGCAAAATGAGACAACACGAGATTAAACTGAAGTGAAGGAATACAGAGGATCAGCTGAAAACAAGCAAGTCAATGTAAAGTGTGTGAAGCGTGATGATTGTTCACATACTTCAATATAAAGGAGTGTGCTCACTGCACCAACTGCCTGCTCCTAAAAAACAACACACTCAAAACTTTCACTGCAGAAGTTTGGACTTATCATAGCAGGAAAAGTCTTAAAACAAGTCATAAGCCTCAACAATATCCGACTGTGGAAGCACTGAAGCCGATAGGAATTCAGAAATTATAGTTTTTCTTTTCCTGCTAAAGATAAGTCCAAAAATCTAACATGAAAAGTATGTAAAGCTTCACTTTGGATAAATTTCATCAAGTAAAACCATTTTATTTTATTTTTTTTTTACCTCGACTCATCTGTCCAAATACTTTGGCAAAGTATTCGTTTCTTCACATCTCTTTACCGGCCTCCCTTTTAAAAATCCTCTCAAGTGAAATTAAACTGCATTGTACTCTTTCAGAAACATTCCCATGACTCTGTGGACACACACGCAATGACAGGAAAGCATATCGTCCAACGGTTGGCATCAACAGACAGCTGGGCTGACGCCCGCAGCACAAAGAGAAGAAGAAGAAGAAGAAGAAGAAGATACTACTTAGAGCCATAAAAAACATCACATAGTTTCATCGTTGTCGTGGTGCAAAAAGTGTGGGGACACAGTTTTCATGGCATGTCGGATATGTCACAGCACTCGAAAGCACAGGCGGTTGATACAGTAGGACAGGCCGCACGTATGATTCACAACATGTTTTGGTTTTTTTTTTTGTGTTTTTTTTTTACTGCTAAACCGTGTCGGTGAACGTACACAGCCGTGATATGTGACGGTCCACAGTATCAGCATTGTTTGTTTTGTGTTTTTTTGTTGTGTTTTTTTTTTAGGGTGACCACCAGTAACAGCCTAAGTAGTGCATGAGTTTCACGAAGGAGCAGAGCAGCACAGAGACGGACAGACAGCAAAGCCTCAGCCCTCCGCTGGTACAAATTCACACACATACACACACACATACACACAAAAAGTCTGCACGACACGGTGAAAAAACAGTGTTGCAAAGTTTAACCACTGACACAGATATGTTTTTCGTCCTCTTTAAAGGGAGAATGTTTGATCACGTGTGCTTATATGAGGGGGTGAATTATATTAGAAGTCGCCACAGGAGTGTAGTTGTAAGTGTGTTGATTTTAAACGTTGTGTATTTGCGTGTATGTGGGTAGAGTAAAAAAAAAAGAAAAAGAAAAAAAAAGGGTTGTGGCAGTCTCCGTTCCTTCCTACCTACTCTATTTTTTTTTTTTTTTTCATTTTTAATGTCTGGCTAATATTAATCATAAAAATTTCAACATCAAACACTAACAGCTACAACATACACAACAGAAACCGTGACAAAAAAAGGGACCAAATCCAGTTGATTGCCATCAGCAAAAGGTCCCAAAGCCGTCCATCTCCCATCATGCCTTTTTTTTTGTTTTGTTTTTTTCCTTTTTCGTCCCGTCCCTGACCAGTCAAAGTCTCTCTCCTCCCTCTTCGGCTGCATTCCCTTTTGAACATGCTTTTTTTTAAAATAGTGCCAGGACTTCACACAGAAGTACAGCAAGCCAAGACTGACAATATACACGTTGTAAGAACACAATCAGAACAAGAGACAGGCATTAAGGGTGACATCTTCATCATCATCATCATCAGGACGCAGCGCGGTGCTACTACGACAGGAATGGGGCTGCAGATGTGAGATTATTGAGGCAGAGTTTAGGGACGACGACTATGATGGAGGAGGAGGAGGAGGAGGTAGGGTGGAAGGGAAGGGGTTTTGGTGAGCGTAACCTGAAGTTGCAGAAAAGTTCACCCCCTCCCCCTCCACCAGAAGAGCGAACACAACAGCATCGAGTCTTAAGTGTCTGTGCAAAGAAACAGTACAGGCCATTAGATTCAAAGAAAACATGCTTCACATCGAAAATACACGAACACAGACGACCGAAACGGAAAAAAGGAAATTCTGTGTGAGCGTGTCCGTGCGTTCAGATTTTTCAAACAGGATATATCGGAGCTTTACGTCGAACGGCGGCGCCTCGTTAGTGTTTGATTTAAAACGCTGAGGCCGTCTGCGACTTCAGGAGCTGGCCTGGAGTGTTTTCATCTGTGGCACAGGGACCTTAAAGAGTGTGTGTGCGTGCATGCATATATGTGTATGTATGTGTGTTTGTATTTACACTTAGGGATCTTAAAGAGTG
>JAPQRN010000008.1:12498403-12512420 GCA_037367275.1 Coranthus polyacanthus | reverse complement strand
CATGGGACCTTGTAAAATACTTAAGATCTACTCTAAATTTTATAAGTGTGGGTGAAATGCACAAAAAAGTATTAATACATGAAAGCATAATATAACATTTTTGAAAACTTTAGCAAAATCTGTCAGTTTTTATAAAGGACCAAATGACTTGTAGATATAATTACATTAATACTACACACCATTTGTGAACGTGGACAGATTTGTTGTTTGGGTAACAAATTCTTAATTTGTATTTGATGTCAGCAACGACTATGGAAATTAATACCGTGTTATCCATACAACTTATTGGATGATCGCCACAAATTTCAACCCAATTCCAGTGAAAATATGTAATTGACGAGACTTAAAATACACATATTAATGATGACATTTAGCTCCTTTAGAGGGACAAATCTCAAAATTAAGTATTTAGAGTAGAGCTTGAGGAATTTGCAAGGTCCCACGAACTTAATAGAAGTTTTCATATGTTTTTTTTCCCCCCAAGAAAATCCATGACATGAACTGGGAAAAGGACTGAATTCTGGGTATTGTGAGTATTTGAAGTATTTGAATTAATACTCACAATACTGTTTTGTCAGAAGCTTCTACTGTCTGTGTGTGTCTTGTAGTCAGTGTCTTGTTTATTTTGCAATATGTTGATGTAGTTATTATGGTTCTGTTTTTGTGGTCTCTCAAAAGAATAGCTGTAGCTAATTGGACATATTATCAACAACTGAGGTAGCATCTACTTGTTGATCACCCACTGTGTTCCTGTGGACACAATAAGCATCTCGACCTGTTATGTGACTGTCATTTTTCACAAGGGTTTTTTGTGTTTTCGTCTGTTCACACAAAAACAACAGAGCAGGCAGGAGAGGTCAGACAGAGAGGTAAAGGTAAACCCTGTGCATCCAGTTTCCCATGCAGGCTGGCACACTGCACTGTACACTCATACACATGCTTGGCTCGCTGTTAGCACCAGAGCCATGCTGAGGAGAGTTGCAGCGAGCACAGACATCAGCCAGATACAAACTTTAAAAGAGGCAAAACTGGGAGCGTGACAGAGTTTGGATGCTGGTGTGTTTTGTGTCTACTTGTGATATTAAAGGTTAAAAGTGTTATTCTGCAGAGGGGAAGATATGCAGACTCATATTAAAGCAGAGGGGTAAACAGAGCTCGGCCAGGTGGCAGCTGCAGTAGTTAGAAGGAGGTCAGAGGGTCATGCTGGGTGTCAGTTAAATGGCTCCTGTGTTAGACGCTGAAAATTAAACAGGCCGTCCTGGAGAGCAACTCTGTTCATTAGAGCATCGCGTCACGCAGCAGTAGTGAAAGGTCAAGAGCTGAGCTTTGTGTGCGGTTTCAGTTTACATCTTTGTGTGTGCAAGATGCCCCAGTGCAATGGCCACTATTCAGAAGTGGGCCATCATCAGTCAGTGTGCAGGCAGCAGGCAGCAGGCTTATGGATGAGCTACAGCGGGGTGGTGGGGTTCAAGCAGCCCAGGCCACATGCCAAGTGCCCGAGTGCGAAGTTGGCAGCGCCTGACTCCAACACCCCCTCTAGCAGACGTACCTTCCTGTGCCATAGCGGCCGTGCTGGTGGTAGCGGCAGGGCTGGTATGCTGCCGTCCCACTAATGGACAGAGAGGGATTCAATGTGGAGGCACAGGTGGGACAAGAGCCTCACTACGTCTGGATCTTTTAAGGTTTACTACACCACAGATGTTTAGAAAGTAGTGTTGAAAACTAATCACGTGCCACCCAATGACTGTAACATATAGACATTTTGTGTTTGTCTCTATTTGTATAAAATGAAGTTCTAGACGTGAAATCCTCTCAGCACCAAGTACCTGGGTCCCAAGATCTTATTTCAGCTGACATTCACTTGCCAAACACACCTACAGTCGCGTAAAAATGAAGTTCAGAGGTCTGGCCTGTCTGCTTTCATCAGTCTGGATCAATCCTGACCACAGGAGCTGCTTTACTTACATGAAAGTAAGTAAGGCCAATAACATTAATGCATCAGCTTGCTAGGCCACTGTCCAGCCCACAAATTGGGTATTCAATCAAAAATGCAGTGCGTTTAGGTGATCAAACTGCTTACGAGATGGAAATCCAAGCCAAACCCCTGAAGTGCATAATCCAAACTGTAGACAACGCTGACAAGCAAATGTGAACAAGAATAAAAATGTGTGGTTAGAAGAACTAGACTCAGGCCAAGAGAAAACACAAAGGCGCATACTTATCATTTGGCTTCTTTGTGTTCAGGAAAAACTGATGTAAGAGTAATATCTTCAAACAAATTGTCGATAAGTTACAATCAAAACTATTGTTTTTTTGTTGCTGTTCTCAAGATCTGATTATCTGTAACAACACTGCTTATTTATTCTAAATTCTAAATTCAAGTCCTTCCTTCCTTTTATGAATTTCCCCTCGAGGACTAATGAAGTTAATATGTATCCGTATCTTCTTTTGTGGGTCTTTAATCAGGTATCTTCAAAAACACGGGACACAGTTTAAAGTCTCTTGTCACCTAAATCATTCTCACCTGAAAAGTTTCTGGACACCAGCATTGTTGTGAGGATTGCCCCCTGAAAGAGAGAGACACAAAATTATTATGACATTAATTACAAAGGCGGTGTGTTTTTGTAAAGTTTTTGTATAAACTCACTTTTAGTTTCCGCCTGGCATTGAACTTCCGCAGACACTCCACAGTCTCTTGACGGTGCATCATGGAGGCCACAGTGGAGCGTTGCTGTTTGTAGGAGGAAGAAAGCAATGTTATACAGAGGCCTAAACATTTTCCATTTAAAAATTACAGACTTTTCAGACCATATTCGACATCTGAGGAGAAATAACTAGATGTTTATTATGAAAATGGAAGGTGTTGTTATATTCTGACTATATGCTGATGCGTTACCGAATATCTGGCAGAATGTAGCTGTGAAACCGTAGCTTATACAGATCAATTTACACCAAAACCTGGACAATGTTCCAGACAAACGTCTTGCCTTATTTCATTGACACTGGGCTTGTTCCGAGTCTCAGAATTTCATAATTTAGAAACAAGAACGGAAACAAAATGTATTAATATTTATAAATCTTTTTCCCCATACGTATCAAGATCTGTAAATTTAAAAATTTAATTCCAGACTATGAAACAACGCTGGATATTGAGCAACTTTATAGATATTTATTACACGGCTTTGCTGAATACTAGATTTGGTCAATGAAGGAGTTCTACGGCCTGTTATTTCTGTACACCAGATCATAGCTTTGGACTAAGATCTGATCATAGACTCAGGAGATAATTTTTAAGTCAATAAAATCATTTTTAAAATCATCATCTGTTGTTAAATTAATGATTTCTTTAGTAAGTAGCCATGTAATAAGCAGGATAACGTACAGCGAACCAGTCAAATCCGTCAGGCTCCTGCATCACCTTGTCGGAGTTTATTTCGCTATAATGACATATAACCTGAAGATGTGTGACTTAACTTTCATTAACTTCTTAACCAATAAGCTGTGTAACTGACAAAAGAAGAGCAACACATTCAATGTGAGAGCGTTCTGTAACTTTACCTCCACTGGAAAAAAAAGGGTTTTAAATATCATGCAGGATGTGGCCTTTTCTCCGTCAGTGAAACTTAGCGTATCTTAATAAAACGTATTCCAAAAGCAAGTGATCGAAATTTGCAGAGTGCAGAACGTTTGAAGCAGATTATATTACGAGCAAAATTAAAATGTGCTCTGTAAGGATTCATTTTCTTTCGTGTGTGTGTGTGTGTGTGAATGTGAATGTGTGCTCATTGTGCCCTGCTGAGGTTTTCCTAAACTGATGCTGTGAATGACTGCTTAATAAGGCAGGTGCTGATAAAATGTGACAAAATGTAATAAAGCTGCCGCAAACACCTCCACCTGGAACAGACGAACAGCAGAAGAAGAGTGTGACTTACGCAGACCCAGGGATGTTTGAGAGCCTGGTCGGCAGTGATCCTTTTGGCAGGGTTGATAGTTAACATCTGATTGATCAGATTCTTGGCCTCGGGGGTCACTGTGTCCCACTCTGGAGATGGAAACTGAAAGAAGGGTGGAGAGAGGAAGAAATGTTAAGAAAGTGCGCACTCAAACAACCTTCTATCACACATTAATGGGTCGGGCTGATTTATGTTTCTTCTCTTCTTTCGCTTTTCTTTTGTATCAAAAACACTGTTATTATACGACAACCAAGTCAGTTTATCTTTTATTTCTTTGGCTATAACTCCATATGACACTCGACCATCGTACAATTCCTACATTATTTCAGTTTCTTCCTACTGGTAAGACAATAGATGTAACTGTCCTCCGTGAGCATGATCAGCCTGGCTCAGGATACAGGCTTGAAGGAGGGAGAAACAGCTAACCAGGGTACAGAGTTCAAAAACATGACAACTGCGAAGACAGCAACGTTTATTTATAGAGCACATTTAAATGCAGCAAAGGACAATCAAAACACAGAAGACAGTAAAACACACAAATTGAGTAAAAAAAAACAAAAAACAAAACACAAGATGACTATTACAAACAAGAAATACAGAGTTTCTAGACTAGTTGACCATTAAGAGTGAAGTTACGATGTCAATACACATTTACCTCAAACATCAGGTTGACAGTTGTCAATTACTGATTAATCATAGAAAAGTAGAGATCCAAAGTATCTGCATGACACTGATGACATTCAAGAGGTGCACATTATAACAAGTGCTTGTCACAATCACTTCATATCAGTGCTCGTATTATGCACATTCATTAGATGTGGCTGCTTCCAATTATGGAAATTAATACGGGTAATAAATTCCTATCTCCCAGAGGACTATGACAGGATGTGATAAATAAGCCTACTGCTCTTTCATAGTGCATCACTTTTTTCTGTGGCACTCGAGATGAAAATTATACAATATAAATAAGCGAGCAATTAAAAACCAAAATCTAATTTTATTTAATTACTTGCAAATCATAACTCAAGGTTTTGAATTGTTTGACGAGACCTGAGATGAGCATGAGCAGAGGTGTCCTGCAGGGCTCATCTCCAGTCTCTGTGCTTGTTTTTCTTATTTATATGAATAATGTAAATGTAATGTATATTAATGTTTCAAACAGAAATCATCCGCTGTCTACTGGTATTGCGGTTCCCTGAGCACAGTCCGGGCTTTTCCATCAGGGCCAACCAGCTCATAGGCCTTTTCCACCAAATTAGTTCTGGTTCTTGAACTGGTTCCACTCAGGATTCTTAGGACCTTGGAGCCATCTTGCAAAAAAAAAAAAGCCAGCGCTTCCAGAGTGGAACGATTCTAATCGAGGTTGTGTTATTAACAGAGACTGGACAATGCACAACAGAATGTAACATAGTAGTAGTTTCTTCCCATTTTCTAGCTTTTCCTAAAACTCAGTAGACACTAAATCACCACCAAGCTGGGTTTAGTCAGCAGTTACCGTACATTCTATTTTTCCAGACTTCTACATCGCTGTCATCGTTGTCTCCATCCTCAAGATACCAGGTGCTGAACCTACTTAATTTTGAACCATTTGATTTAACATTTTGACCAAAAATAAGTTTATGAACCGCAACAGAACCAGTTCCGTGGGGGGGCACAGAAACTATAATTTTCACCTTTCTTAAAAACAGAACGAAACGACACGAATAAACATCTGCAGCCACTGAAGCCGGAGCAGCAGTTTAAAGTAATGAGAGGAACGCGCAAAGGTCAGTGAGGAGCACCGGCCTGAGGGTTGTTATGTCCTGCGATAATACCTGAAGCAGGAAGGAGTTGACGGACCATCACGGTACCATCACATCTCTCAGCTTTATGGACACCAGTTAGTGAACGCTAATCTAAAACGGTTTTTGTTGAGTTCTTTTTGGACTTACTTTTATTTTTGTCACTTATGTTCAATTTCGGTGAATGTGTGTAAAGTTTTTTCATGTTTGAATATAAAGATGATCACTTAAGACTTGTTTACATATAAAGATAATCATTTGAACATTTGAGCTCCGTATCTCATCCTCTTTTTGAAAAGTGTAGGCTAATTCTTTTGTGAGTCTTGCCTTGAATATTCTAAGTGCTCTGTCTGTTCTATTCTTTGTGATTTCTTGAGGGTGCATCCACAGCCAGTTTTCACACAGGCTGCTACTTGGGCAGACCTAAATTAGTCTTTGTAATCTGGATAACTCTCCTCCCAGATGTAGACAGTTGCCGAATGTATCTATGAATCTACTCATAGATGCATAAATCTTACTTGTCTAGCACACTGAGTCATACAAGATGGCAGTTATAGTCCTGCTCTGGCCTCAGGAGTAAGAATTAATACCTTTCCCAAGAGGTCCTCAGACCGTAATGGTAACCACAACAAATTGTTTAGAGGAAAATCTATTTTTTCTGCAGAATTTAAAAACTGGTAAACGAGGTATAAACATATGCAGCATACAGACGGAAATGGAGGGCAATATACAAAAACAAGAGAGATACTTACATCGTATGCACCAGCTTTGATTTGTTGGTACAGTTTGTGTTGGTCCTCGTCCCAGAAAGGCGGGTAGCCCACCAACAATATGTACAGGATCACGCCTGCCACCCACACACACAAAATATACAACTATTAAGCAAAAGAAATGTAAGCAAATGAGGATGTTTTTTTTTTTACATTTTGCTTCAGGAGCATGATGTTCAAGAGTGAGGATTTACAAGCAACACAAACACAAGTGAAAGCTGAGAAACACGACGGTCCTGACAAACTGACCACATGCCCATATGTCCACCGGTTTGCCGTACGGGTCCTTTCTCAACACCTCTGGGGACAGATAACCTGGGGTTCCTGCGAAGCCTGTGAAAAGCAAGTCATTTTTCTTACAGAAGCTGCACACAGTGAAATATGTCACATGTTTTTCATCTCCATTTAAACAGCAGTGAATATTAAAAAGAAAACATTATGTGTGCCTTCCTATTGGGTAAAACTTTTAGAAAGCCTTAAACAAGTTTCCTTTTTAGTGTAAATGAGAACATTTTCCCCTGCTTATTGTCCATTTGTGTGCATTTATTGATGTGAAAAATGAATACTGCAAAAATCTCCAGCTGTAAATTAAAATAAATGTTTCCTGGTTGTTTTACTGTATTAGTTTGAATATTTTCCTCAGGTACACTGAAAGCCAGAAACAGCATTATACACATTGTACACGTTGTCTAACAAACACTCTCGCACAAGTGAGTAAACTTTTTCTCACACATCGATGGTGCTTTTTTGTGGTGAAACAAACACTGCTGCAGAGTGTGAACACTGCAGAGGAAATAGCGAGAACAGGGTGAAAAATTTAAATGGTTGTTGCAGTGTTGTCTCTTACCAAACCACGCCTGCTGGTCCCCCTGCACCTCGATGGCAAGACCAAAGTCTGCAAGCTTCACTGCTGCTCCCTTCATCTTACTTGCCAACAGCAGGTTCTCAGGCTGCAGCAAACACACAGAAACACACACATTAATGATCAGGACTGTTTTCAGCAGGGCTTTTCGCGTCAATTTGCTTTGTGTTAAAATCCGAAGTTTATAAAATGTAGAACACAGACAGCCATTTCCAGTTATTAAAGTCAAAATTGATGCCTTAATAATTAATGCTGCCTTTATGTTTATTTAAAAGAATGACTAAGAGGATTAATGTGTTTTTGAAAACAATCTGATTGTTGTCTTGTAAAGGAAGCAACTGTTTCAGTCACTTAATAAGAAAAAAGTTGTTGAATTTATCCTTGTGCAACCTCTTAAGTTTTACATAAGAGCCACAGCACTGTTATGAGCAACAAGCAGAGAACATTTAATTAAGGGTAAAAGTGATGAGCATGCGCCCTCTAACAAATGTCCTCTCGTCTTTTTGCATGACTGCATGAGCTGCAGGAGCTCAGTGACATCTACAGTAAAGAGGCAGGATTTGGTCAAACCGGCTACAAAGGCCTCGCCTTAAGGAGAGACCTTTTCACTTTCAGCTGTCACTGGATTTGACACAGCAGCTTGACACTGATCGCACAAACACACACACACAAAAAAGCCCTGGAAAAAATAAGGTAACATTTGTCAGAACTGTCTCCTGGCTTCCTTTTTGCTGAGTTCAAGATGGCCACTGTCTGAGATTAGCTGGGAGATTAATAAATGTCTGCAGTGACTTGTCTCGTGTTCAGTAGATGTGTAAGGAAAATATCAATACACGCTGATTTCAAGAAGTCTGAACTCAGCATAACTTGGGTTTTCTCCTACTATTATAGGAGGTGAATGAAGATGAACCTGATTTTATGCAAGTGAGGGCTTGTTTTCTTTAAATTTGAGACCAGAAGATGTGTTTCAAATTTTGTTGAAAGGTTTGTTTAGATTTTAACCTTTATTTAGCTTTAGCATCCTTTAGCTTTCTCTGTGATTAATATGTAGTATGCTGTACAGAACCTCCGGGGTACACGTGGTGGTAAAAGTGATTAAAAATTAAATCCTTTACATTCGTCACTGTGCTTCGTGCGAATTTAAAATCGAGATGCCACCGCAGTAATGTGACACAGCCTGTGTGGACTGACCTCAGCTCACTGTGACCCTGAACACAGAGTTAAGAGAATGAACAGATGGACTGATGTTTTTCTTTAACAATGTGGCGGCCCTACATTTGACAACTATTCCCAACGGACAGGCCTGCTGTGTGGGAGTGTGTGTTTGTATGTCTGTGTCTTGGGGACAGGAGTCTTTGCAGGAGTTAGTTCTCCTCATGACCCTAATAGCTTTGATCTATGCCTCTATAGACAGATAGAGGGATGCGTGACACTTGTCTACGTGCTGTGTTTCTTTTCATCTGTCAGTCTCGTTTCCCTCCATCTCGTTATCCATCCATCCATCCATCCATCCCTCCTCCTCTTCCCGGCTGTTTTTTCTCCCTCTATCGGGCTGAGCCGAAACAACAGGAAAGTGAGAGAAAAGAGGGGAAACTGTGCAGGGAGAGAGAGAGAGAGAGAGAGAGCTGGAGCGAAAGCAACAGAAGAACAGAGAGACAGACAGATAGAGATAGATAGATGGGAGGTGGCATAATGAGTCCCTACGCTGGCGCTGCAGCAGCCGGGTGACCTCACCCCACAGTTACCATGGCAACCCAGCCTGCCACCAGCCTACAGCACTCAACTCTCTCCCTCCCTTCAGTGAGTGGCCCTCCCAAGATGACAGGGAGGCAAAATGTGGTGTGTGTGTGAGGTCAAAGCTCTCCATGGCACACTTTGTGGGCGTTATTAGTATTTTTATGTCTCCGATACAGATGTCGCTTTCGGCAGCTTTATTCCCACAAGAAATTACTTGAGACGAAGGGGGAACCAGTTGTTGCTTTCTTTTTAGTGGCTGAAGGTTTGGTCTGGAGAGAAAAATATCCTCCAACTCATTCATTTAGTTGTTTTCAATTACTTTCAAGAGTGAATCAAGCTGTAATGATGCAGCATATTTAGTTTATATGTGAGATTTGTACATTTGTACTAATGTAATTCCCTGCCGTCCCCTGCCCTCACTATGCATCATCATTATCTGCTTTCTAAATCTCTTCCTTCTAAATGACAAACAAAACAAATGGATTTATGTCACTCTCTCACAAAAACAGATTTTTCACTTAAGCTTCCCTACTTACCCTGGGCTAATGATTTAATCTTACACTACACACATAAAGGTAATGTAGCTGTTAAAGTTTAGGAACCTAAAATAAAAAAAGAGGTGCTTCTTATTGTGTAATTAGTCAGGTGTTTAAATGTCACAGTACTCTCGTATCTCTGTTTGCCAAATTGTCACGAAAAAAATTAATTAACGCTGCTGAAGAGGTCAAAGTGCCGTGGTTTCTTCCAGGGGTGAGCAAATCCTGCTGCAGGGAAAATCGTCACTGGCCGTCATCTCACCCACCGACCCGCTATAAATAGCAGCTGGTCTGCTTTCGTCACTCCTCAGCAGAGAGAGGAGAGGAGGGGAGGAAGGGGTGAGAGGAAAGAAAGAGGGATGAAGAAGCGAGAGGAAAGAGGGGGGTGATAGAAAGAAAAAAAAAAAACGGGGGACAGAGACATATGGGGGTGGAGAGACTGGCGGGTCCTCGACCAGCAGGTGGAAAAAGAGGAATGACGTTGATCCCCTAAGTTATTCTTAACGTCACTGCATGATGTCTGAGCGTCTGTGTCGACCTGCGTGAATCTCCACACATCAGCTCAATTCACAGCACAAAAGTGATGCACTTTTTGTGTTAAATCAGTCTAGAGGTGCTCTGATGTTCACGGCTGACGTTTGCTTCATGTGGATTCAATAACTCACCTTGAGGTCCCTGTGCACTATGTCATGCTGGTGGATGTGACTGACGCTCTCCAAGATCTGATTGATGCAATGGCTGAAAAAGAAAACAAAAAGGCTGAAAAATAGACAAGAGACACAGCTGTCTCTTTGCATCTAAATCACAGTGAGACTTTACTGTTCATGACATTTAATGTGGTTAAGAAAAAAAACTTCAATTAAAACCTTAATTATAGGTTAATTTTCCTCATAATCATTTAGTCTAAATGTGAGAAAACAGTGAAACTTTTAATCACAAGTTCCCAGAGCGGTTTCAAATTGCTTGTTTGTCGAACTGTCAAAAAATTAAAACGCAGACGATTTAAAAAAAAAAAAAGCACAGCAGAAACCTTTCTCATTTGAGAATCTGTTAGCACATAATGTTTGGTATTTTTGCTGCATAAATGACTTAAAAATGAATAAGATCCAAAGAAAATGTTGCTGATTTTCCGTCATTTATCTAATACGTGAATACAGTAAATGAACCCTTTTACCTCTACTTTTAAAAATGTGACTTGAATGTAGTCAAGTCTGAGAGTATTAAAGAGAAAGAAATTAGGATTTAGTATTTATAGTTCTCTCTGAAATCCCATATCAATGAATACAAGTCGATCATGTCCAACTGTGACTATCATAATGAGCAAAAATACTGGGAACTCTGTAAAGGAAGAAAGAAGGACAGTGATCTCATCAGTTTATTTATTATTAATATTATTCACTATTTGCAGTCCAGAATAATGACTTTAAGTGAGCACTAATTAAAAACAAACAAAAAACCCTACAAGGAATCTGACCTCATATATCTTGTTTCCACGTGTTTGGTACACTGTGGTATATGTATGTATATATATATCTATATGTCAGGCAGATGGCAGGATGGATTATATATTTCTGGCAGAGAATCTGGCTGCACAAAGGGAGGGTTATCTTATGTAAGTAGTGTGATGCAGAGTGTAGTTTACTTTTTAAAATCAGTTAAACTCCTGTTAGTGAAAAGGTCAAGTTGGGGACAGCAGCAAGAGGCAGCACAGAGGCAGATTTGGGGGGAATCAAAAGAAAAGCTCTCGGTGTTGTGTCCAAATTAGGCTAAATCTGATCTCCACGTTTCATTCTCCGCTTTCTGCTTCCCGTCAAACACGCACACATTCACATTCACACAGACTCATATCTCTTTCTCCTTTCAACATTTCACTAACCCCATTTTATCCTATCACATCCTCCGTCTTACCCTGCCTCCTCTACTTTTCACCTAATATGTCTCTCCTGCCTTTCGCTCTCCAGTTTCTCCACTATTTTCTTGTTCAAACTTTTTGGGCCATCTGGATCGATTATTATCAGAGGTGAACAAGTCCCAGCCTGTCGAATGAACAACCATAAAAAGTTAGCCAGATAAGTTCTGTACAGAGCTGGGCGATCGGGCCAAAAGATCCTATGAAGATCTTTTGAGGTACAATCACGGTTCATGATCCGAATCAGTATTTTTTCTCCCATCTTGTAAAACGTAGGCTAGTTACAACCAAACTATAGAAAGTTCCCCCTGTTTTCCCGAGGATTCTGGAGGACTTAGGGCCTTTTCACACTTGAAAGTTTGCACCAAGGTTCAAGTTTTTGTTACTTTTTTGTATACATTTGGTCTGCTTGGTTTTGCTTCCCCACTGCAATTTTGGTAGTGGACTGATACGACCCGTCGTCATCATCTACATGCGCTGCATCTGCACTGAGACCACCTCTCTTGATTGGACCAAAGACTGGCTGTTTGGTCCAATCAAGATATTATTTCAATATTTAGACAATAACTAGAAGAAACAACTGTACTGGTGCTCAGTCTATTAAATATGAATATTAGTGGAGTAGGAAAGTTAGCATTGCACTTTTATTTATTTAATGACATCATCTGCACGATTCAAATCAAGATAATTCTTGATGTAAGATTGTCAGATTGCTGCGCCTACGTCAACTAGCTCTTAAATTTGCTTACAAAGGAAACTTCACTTATTATTGGCATGACAACAGAATAATCTTAGTCATGTTAGTCTGTGCCACATGAAGGAATGATGAAAGCTAGTGCATCTTTTGCCTGCACATTACAGGTGACGTGCATCAGTGCACACACAAAAAAAACTGCAACTTCAACACTAACAGCAGTCTGAAGAATTAGGGCAGCTTTGTCATTATTTATTAATGAAGTTAAATTTACAGTCTTCAGACACGCAGTCCAAAATAAAGTCTGTACTATGAAAAAAAGAAGTGCAACTAAACAGAGACTTTGCCTCTTCTACTGCACATGGAAGAGAT
This sequence comes from Coranthus polyacanthus, assembly GCA_037367275.1. Taxonomy (NCBI): domain Eukaryota; kingdom Metazoa; phylum Chordata; class Actinopteri; order Kurtiformes; family Apogonidae; genus Coranthus; species Coranthus polyacanthus. The sequence goes on along the minus strand of JAPQRN010000008.1, from coordinate 12,499,806 downwards.
ATTAATATTGATTGCTTGAAATCTTGCCTTGACAGCTGCTCATGTGTTAGCATGATGACATACTGTACCTGGCATCTGCCTCGCTGTAATACTCTCTGGCAACAATGTCCTCAAACAGCTCTCCTCCAGTCACACTGAAAACACAAAGAGCATCATTAGGTTATTTTTTCATCACCATCTGTCTGACTCGTGTCTTTCTTTCCTATTTAAGACGCTTCAGATGTATCTTCAGATAGGTAAAAAAATAAAAAATTGACAACAACATAATGGCAACTATTTGATCACTTGTCATCTGGTTTAACAGAAAAAAAGAGGATTTTAAAGGCTTTTAAGGCCTATCAATTAAAAAATTGGCCAGGTTTATCTGTACTACACACAGATAAACTGAATAATTAAAAAAAAAAAAAAAAAAAAAGATGCAATATGTGGCGATTCATTCGATGAATGTGTTTATGGGGAAGGTTTACCTATCCCATGAGAAAGTACATTTTTATTTATGACAAGCCTTTTGTAAGACGTTATGAGGAGAACAAAAGGTGATGTGACAAGCAAAAAATTGCTTGCCATTTTCATTTTTACTTAAGTTAAGCCAGTTATCCCAGTGCAACACCTGTGAAAACTGTGTGTGTTTATGCATGTGTGTGATATACTCACAGGTCAAACACAAGGTAGTGGAAGCCTTCCTCTGAGATACTGTCATGGAGGCGTACTAGTTATGGAGAGAAATTGAGATTTTAGTTCATATTGATGAATGAGGTAAGAAAATGCTCATTATCACCACCTGTTAATGATTAACTGCTGTGTGAATAATCACTGTTAAGCACCTGTACAGTAATAAATTAACTGACAATAAACAAAGCTGCCATCATATTATTTATGCACCTATAAGACACTGAATCCATCTATGCTGACAGCTCTATTGGCTACAAAACCTAATCAACTAAATACAGTTTCAAAAGATGGAATGCGCCTTTATGGGTTAAAAACCTTGCTAATGTCATGGCGGGTAAAGGTGCCTGAGTGTCTGAAACAAGACTGAAAAGGTGGGTTTTTTTTTTCTTTCCCCTTCAGACGACTTGCACTTCAAGAAAAGGAATCTTGAAAAGGTCTCCCTTGAGAGAGTCATGAAGAGCAACCGAGGGAGGAAAGAAAGGAAGAATAGGATGATAAAGCAGCAAGAATCAGGCAGGATGAAGAAGAGACACCAATGAAACTACACCTATTATACTGTTATCATACCCAGGGCGTGTGAGTGTGAGTGTGTGTCGCATTGGCCGGCATACAGTGATAAGATGCTTTTCAGTTCTCCCACAAAGCTACTTTGCCATTTCCTTCCTTCCGCAAAGGGCCATTGCCCATTGTCTGAGCTTTACAGAAACACCGCACACACACACACACACACA
>JAPQRN010000008.1:12445229-12456138 GCA_037367275.1 Coranthus polyacanthus | reverse complement strand
CACATGACAGAGGGTAAAGAGTGACATCAAACAATAGATTAAAACAATGTAACATTATCTGTGTGTGTGTGTGTGTTTATCTCTGTGTATGTGTGGGGGCATGTTTCTGTGTGTATGCAGGTCAAACTGACCTGAAGACCATGTGAAGGATGGAAATGTGTGACGTATAGTAGCATGTGTGCTCAAATTTTTTCTTTTTTTTTTGTACATGTTTATCACAGAAAATAAGCTAAAGCCATTGAGTTGCAGGTTGAAAAAAAATGTATACTTGTACCCTTTTTCCTTTTTGTACAAATTTGAAACGGGTCAATTTGACCCAAAATACCATACAAGGGTTAAATACACCTCTACCTATACAACAATTAATAAAAGAAGGAAAAAACGTCCAAAATGATCCTGAAGTTATCATTATCTACCTTCATGTATAGCAGCTAAGATCTAGCAGCACATTTAGCTGATGTTCTGGAGCTTTTAATTATATCCATTTACCCAGTTGTCATGGAAGTACAGCTAATAAACAGACTGTTCTCTCTTAGGTGCTTAGGAAATGAAGGAGCATGCTTCAAATGTAAAAGGCCTCTCTGTCGCGTTCAACTGGGGACGCTGATTCAAAACAGCCCCCTAGATCTATATGCGAGATAAACTAATGTTCCATTGCTAAGCCATAGTTTGAGGTTCAGTGATCCCTTAACACGTTCTTTGGCACATTGACAGTATATTGAGTGCTGGTGTTTTATAGTGGCTGGGAGAATATAATTTCTTTCAGGATGGATGAGTTGTTTAATCGAATAGCTGACACCCTGGAGCTGGATGTTTTCTTCTGAGGTATGTCATGAGATGTAGGGAGACTGAAGTGTGAATTAAGTACTGGCTGGGTGATGTTTTTTGCTGTTGTTGTTGTTTTTTACTTGAATAGAAGCTGAACTTGGACCTTAAAACCTACAACTGCCTGGGTTGTGTGACCTTAAATATTTGAGCTTATGCATATAAAATCGCAGCACACGCAACATCATTATATTTTTTATATTTGCACTGCATTCTAGCATAATTGTCTCCTCTTTCTTCTTTAAACTCCAGTCAAACACCAATTATTACCCACCAGGGTTTACAAATATTTAATATTATATTTAATATTATATTTATTTTATAAGTATTTTTTTTCCTTTAGACATTATGCCATATGTTAATACTGGTCCTGCTGTCTCTCACGGTTTGAGGTGGCTTCGTGGTGAAGTGGTGTGCTGGTTGTGAGCACATATAATTTGAGGGTGAGTGGTGAATTCATTATTTTGGATTTAGTGTTGTACCACACTGTGTTTCAGCCTCCGACTGACTCCTCTTTTCTGCCCTGCTGCATTAGCAGGACCAGCTGCTAATTTTTATGATACTAATTAATTTGCATAGGTTTTAGAATTAATTAGACTGCTAGTGGCGCTAGCACTTGGACTGGATACCTTGACAGTTGTTTTTATTTAAACTAAATATGGTGATAATCCTCCCTTGGGTTATAGCCCTTGGCTGCAGAATGCTTTAGAGTAAGGTGTATGTAAGGAGGAACTTATAAGCAATGCCTTTATCCCTTAAAAGACAGTCTACAACCAATTACTCCATAAACTGTTACAGTTACAGTCACTATGGCTTTAATGGCCATTGAAGCTCTTTTACAACTGCTAATACTACTTCCACTGTGATCTTCCCTCTGCATATTTCAAACTATATATCTCAAATGAAAATCAAATAATCCCTGTCATCTCTCTTTTGTTTCTTGATACTGCTCAATTAATAGAGTCACTCAATGACAATTACAGCTGTGCAGGAGCAGTGAATCCAACCCGACCATGGATGAACATCCGGTGTTGTGATGAGAATGTGTATCGACCGAAGGGCTCTTAGCCCTCACCTCACAGGCCATCTCCTTCCCATAATGCTGAGAGGAAATCAATGCTTCAGATACGAGTCCATTTCCTAAGTTGTAGAAGCAAACTCATGTTGCTTCACCCTGTGGGAAATTTCACAGGCTTTTTGCCCACAGTGAAAGGGAGGCGGATGCAGGAGAGATTAAAATCTAAAGCAGCAGACGAAAAGATGAGGATGAGGTAAGAATGAGGCAGGCAGAGCGGGGTGGGGATGAAGAAAGTGGATAGGGTGAAAGAACTGGTGGGAAGCGGGAACATATGGAAGGTAATATAACATACAACAGAAAAGGAGAAATTGAGTAAAACATGGGTCGTGTTGGAAACAGTGAGAGTCACAGCAATAATGCTCATGCAAAGTGGAGAACGTGCTTCTATCTGAGAGGAGAGAGTGCACTGTAAACAAAGTGGCATAAAAAGAGCAGTCGCTTTGTCTGTGTGTGTGTGTACGTCTGGGTCTCTGGGTGTAGCCATCAGTTTGCCTCAGGGAAATGCAGGGAGACATGAACTCCGTTTTACCGCTAAGATGGGGGAGGAGAGCGAGGGGGGTTGTTAAAATGGAAAGTGACAAATGTCTTCTTGTGGACTAGAGAGAGCAAGGGATTGTGGTCTTCTTTTAACTGTCTGTATACTCAGTAGAGATATAAAAATATGGCTGATACTAATGAAAACTCATGTTATAGCTTTTCACGGTGTTGCCTGCAGAGATAAGGTGAAGCACTTCCCTTGTTTAACAAAACCGACAGAAGACTGGACTGATGAGTGTCAAACACATAAACAAGCAACAGTGCTATTTATGCAGAGTTTTTAATGTAAATTCTGAATAGATTGCAACTTTTCAGATATACGCTGTAGTGGTTGTGGATTTGCATGTGTGGGGAACAATAAATGCTGAATCCCATAGAAACATCTTCCTTCATCTCTACAGAGGGCAAATAGGTCAGAATGTCTGTGCAGGGAAAGGATGCAGCTCGTTGTCCATTGTGTTTGTGTATATGTATGTACTGCGCTGTGTGCCTCTGCACAAACACGTGTGCGTGTTAATGTGTGTTGTGTATGTTTGTGTATTTTGGAAAAGCCAGTGGTGCAGAGTAGAAGAGAGTAGCAGTGGGTGTGATTTATTCATGGCGAAGAATAAGTGACTCACTCAATCTGGAGCCACTTTGTAGAGCTAGGGCTAAAGTAGGGAGTGTAGTGTGTGTGTGTGTGTGTACGTATGTGTTTGTCAAACTGGCGTTCTGAAAATGACTTTCAATTCTCAAACCTATCAACCAACATAAAATAAAGAGCCCTATTTTGGTATTAATAATCTGAAACCCAGGTCTGTGTTGGTCACTTGACAGAAACATATGACTGTTAAAACCAAAAAGATCACGTGATTATGAGGAAAAATCTTTCAGATCAGGATCAGTCATCGTCACATAACATGGAATCCATTGAAAGAAATGTTGGTTTGTACATAAAAATACTGATAGAAAATAGAAGCACTAAAATCCATTAAAATCATCTTTTCTCATAACTATGAGATCTTTAGTTAAAGTTAAAGTGTGCAACGTTTTGGGGGATTTAGGAAGATCTGACTTCAGAAATGGAATACAATATTCATAATAATGTTTTCATTACAGGTACACTACATCACATACTATGTTTAGTGTGGCCCAGAGTTAATATCCCCTTAACAAAACAAACACGGACTCCAATCAGAGACTTGCATGTTTTTTGCAGCCACTGTAGGTGAGGGTGAGGGGTATTCAGTTTGTTGCAATTTAAACTAAATATCACACACTGAACCTTTAATGCAATGTGCCTCCATAAAATTTGATATTTTATTCAATTTTTTAAAATTATGGTGGCATTCACTGTGTCGAAAACGAGCGTTCATTCTAACAGCTAAACTGACTTGACGGTTTACAGTATGCTAGACATACAGTGTAGAAACGCACACGCATACATGTTTGTATCACCGTCCCTGTGAGGACACTCAGTGTTGTAAAACACGCCCCTTACCCTAACCATCACAACTGAATGCCTAACCCTAGACCAAGTCTCAAAACCCTCAGAAATCAGTCTCTACCTGTGGGAACCTCATTTTTCTTTTGGGTCAGTGTGCATTCAGGTCAAAGTCCCCACCAGGATAGGAGAACAAAGAACACATAGATACAGTGTAATGTGATGCTCGGTGGTCCAAAGTTATGTCGGTGTCTGTCTGATACACCAGCGGTTCTGTCAAGCGTGGGCTTTGAGACATAGCGCAGACAGCCCTGAAGGTGACACTGACAGAGACCTTGGCTTTGCTTCTCCTGAAATACTAAGGGATCATCTTCCAGTTGGCAGAAACACAATACACTGCCTAGTCTTCTCACCTTACTCAGTGATGGACTGACAGGATGAGACCGAGGGGGTGGGTGTCCATTCAGGCTCATCACATCAAACAAACCACCCACACCACGGACGCTGCTGGCCTTATGTCAGATTCACAAACTCTGGGTAAACTTCTCGTCCTCCCCCTCCTCCTCCTCCTCTTCGGCTGGACCGCTCCTTCTTATCAGACGTTTCCCTTGAGGAGAGTGAGTGTTGGGTTTGACTCATCAGAAGTGAAAGAGATTAAAAGCCCAGAGTGTGTGAGTGCCCACTGTGATGGTATAGACAGTGGAGAGTGCCACCATGAGGATTGAAGGAATAACGCACGCAGACAGATATGCAAGTTGATAGTGAAGGAATTAAATAAACTCTGCAAAAGCACTAATCTGATTACCTTAGACCCAACCTAACAAAACACAAAAGACTTCAGGCAACTCATATTTGAGCAACGATCTCCTTAACTCCTAAACTCCAAACTTAATTTTTTTCTCACAATACATAGTTTGACTCAATCTGACAGCAATCCAACCAACTTGCAATGGCCTCTTTAAGACGTGACATTTGAGTGTGGTTTTCAAACCAAAGACTACAAACAAAATCACATCTGTTCACATATTTAGTGAAATCTGAGAGTTGAAATGGAAACTTGCAACATTGGAGAACCACTAGTTCCGTGTGCAGTTGTGTTGTCATAGCGGGTTGGCGTATTTATTGTTGACAAAAGACTAGCCACGTGTCATCGTTGTAGGGAGTTAATAAGCATAACACACAGACTTCTTCATGGCAGAAAACACACGTATCATTAATAATGGCTACGTTCTATTTAGCTGAACCAATTGTGGATGTTGATTATTTGTTATGGCGTGAATGAAGCAGAGTCATGGTTAATATTATCACTGAAACCTATACCTTTCCTGCTATAATAGCAGATTTGACTTTTAATTAGTAATATTTAAGTTCAAATAAATCAACTTGTCACTGCGATAAAGGGGTTTTTGACCAATGAAATGAGTGTTTTATAACACATATTTGGGACAGATGGTGTGCACAATTGTTTGCAGGTGCGTGTATATAAATGAGTCACTGGTGACAGCACACAGGGGTTATGAAGGGCCACCTGGCACGATGCCGTCTCTGTGTCGTGAAGCAGATGACACAGGAATCATCTCTCCCAGGACAGTGGGAGTCCTGGGAGAGATGGGAAAGGAGCAGCACAGTCTGTCACAAACTGAGGTCAGGAGTTCACTGTGCAGAGGGGAAATCATGCTCTAGGCTAGAGGTACACAGTGAGACAGAGGCAGACAGACAGCTTGAGACACCCAGGGGCCAGTTTGTATGTCAGCCAGGCAGAGGGAATAGGACCATTCAAAATGTGACAGCTAGGGTTAGTAACGTTTGGGGTAAAATGTTACCCATAGATGTCACGCCATTCAAATGGCAGTGTAATGGAAAGATATGACTTCCCTGGAGGGTAATTATTCAAAATCAAAGGTGAGCTGTGGAATAAGAAATACTTTTACAGAAAGAGAATAAGACCTGAACAAAAAATGGGACCAAACAAAAAAATGGAACACATTCCATAAACATTTTATGGACCTGAAGCCACGCTTTAAAAATATGTCGCAGAATGTCAGAAGGACATTTGCGAGCCTTTTTATTTGACATTTTGAAAATGTGAGACTCTCCAGGGTCAGTTCATTTTTTTCCCCAAAAACTAACAAAAAACTAACTATGTTTTCCACAGTTACTGTGAGTTAGTCTCCTCTTATGTCACTGGCTTTGGACATATTGATCTGTATGTTTACGAATTTACGAGGCAATAACATATCAGTAACTCACTTTAGCCACGTGGAGGCAGCGTAAATAAATAGCACAACGTAAACATATCATTCTTTAGTTTTATATTTTGGGAAACATGCTCTTTCTTGGTGAGGGTTAGATGCAAATATTGATATAACTGTATCACTGTAAATATGAAAGTAACCAGTAACATTAAGAGTGATATTGATCTTCTCGTGTGACTATTGGCAAGAAAGTTGTAAATATGTACCAAAATAATAATAATAATAATAATAATAAGAAGAAGAAGAAGAAGAAGAAGAAGACATTTGACACAGACTGTTTTAAAAACCTTCCTTTGTATTAATACACAGATACACACTGTGCCCATCTCTACTTATTGCATTGATCTCTGTCAACATACAGGATACTGTTGCGTTTGTGCCTCTTTTAAACGGTCAGATTACACCGTGTTGTTCATTAGCATTAGCGTGGTAGTCTCATTTTCACCTCATCTGAACTGTGAGGCATCTGGCACTGTCAGCCATGTTGGCACAGATGAATCAGTTAAAGGCCAGTGGGTCTGTGCCTGCTGCTGCTCAACAAACCTGTCTGTCAAATTCTTCTTCGGACATTGGCCAACAAAACAAATTGAGAGACATGAGAGAAAGAAAATATCTAAGGCTTAAATGAGCATATTTTAAAGGCGGGAGGAAAGAGAAAATGTGAAGCGATAGGAAGACAAAGTAATTAACAGGGGCAATGGAAGAGGGAAGAAGCAGCTGCCTTTCTTAACTAAACTGCCATGCCCACAGGAAAAACACTTCCCTAAGCTACAGTCTGCAAGTCTTTCAACTCAGTTTGCACAATAAGCATATGGAATAAAAAACAAAAAACATATGGAGCCACATGGGGAAAGCAAAAATGTCACATGCTGTTCCATATGGATTTTGACCTTTTTACATTGTATGAAAGCAATGTAAAAACGACAGCCAACTTCTTTGCTGGGCAGGCTTTTTCCCCTCATTTCTTAACTAACTATTCCACAACCTTCAGCTGCAGAGTTGTTATAGTTAACCGAAACGAAGACATAAAGACACAAAATAATTTTCTCAACTGAAATAAAAATGAGGAAAAATTCAAAAAAACGGAAGCTAAATAAAAACAAATTCTGAAACAGAATAAACAGAATTGCAGCTGATATCAGCCTTGTTTTCATTTCCCCCCAGTGTTAATGGTTCATAGTGTAAAAGAATAAAATAGCTTTGCACAATATTGGGCCTTTGATAAACATTAATTTTGTAAATCATATTTGATAACATGTGTTCCTTCATCCTACCTATTTCAGCTCAGAAATCAAGGCTTACCGCATAATACCTGAAAAATTAAAACTAAAACTAGTCAGTTCTTCAAAATAAAACTAAGATGCATTCAACAAACTAAAACTAAACTGATATCAAAATCCAAACTGAAAGACTAAATAAAAATAAAAACTAACAGCATTTTCAAGGCTAGAAACTCTGTCTTTTTGTTTAGATCATAAAAGGAAATCATACAACAATACTGTTAAATGACTACCGTGATAATTTAGCATCACTGTTCAAACAAGGACTAAAAATTTTTTAGAAAGCTCCAGGAGGCAAATCTTTCAGCTACTTCACCACTAGAGGGCGTAGCTGCCACAACTAAGCAACACATTATGCTTGTTGAGTCACAGTCTAATCATTTATTTTCCAGTTTACAGCTATAGTACAGATCTGATATAATCTGCATCAGTCTGTATGAAGGAGAATTTGTTCCAATTGCATTGTCCTGTTAGATCTGATACTGTCTTCAGAAAGAGAGACTGAAACGTCTGAAAGGAGTGTCTGACCCAGGACTGATCTTGGTAACTGTCCTGAGGTCTGGAGACAGCTGCAGAGCCAGGCTGCCAAAGGGAGCAGCTATCATTGGTAACCTCCTGCAACATTGATAATAGCAGCATTGCCTTTCTAGCAAGGGGCTCATCGGCCTGTCAATGCCCCAAACTAAAATACGACATGGTTAAAGCAAGTTAATGTCCTCTATAGGTGCCTTCTATAGGTCTGTATTGGAGATCTATCTCACACTTGATCACAAAATTACTACATTCTGTTTAATAATTTATAGTAAGATCTGTAGATACTGTATAAAACCTCCTCAAACTATGCTGTGACTTTCATTGATACTGCTATCCCTTGAATTGCCTTTGTCTAAAATACCAGAACTTTTTGTATCTGACCACAAGAAACAAAGATACGCAATGACATATTCAATGATATGATCTGTGCTCAAATATGTATTGCATTTGCCTGTAGGTGACCTCTTTTCTTTTACACCCTTATATTTATTTCAAGAACCATTTAATTTTTTTATATTGCTATTGTACTGTGCATTTTTTGCTATCAGTGCAAGTTCCTTAATTACTTTTTCTCCTTCTTACATTGACAATAAATACACGTTTAAACCTCTGACTGAGTCTGAATATTATCGCAACGATGCCACTGTGTCTATGTGGGTAAAATGTTTTTGTTCACACTGACTCTTTATAGCGGCCAAAGCGTTTGGCTCGGTGTGAGAAGGTGTGGTCCGACTGTGACAGATGCCTAGACTTAGAGGTAAATGTGAGGTGGGACTAATTCACACTGGCACATCCAAAGAGAGTAATATTATCTTTTTTGTGAGACCTTCAGGTCCAACAGGAAGGAAGGTAAATTTTTCTTTTCACAATAAATGTACAAGCAACAGTTTCTATCCACATATCAGTGTATAAAAGGATTGTGAGCCTTTGTTGTGAGGCATTAGTCATTCTGTGAACACAGTGGAATTCTAACTCAGGACGCATTTCAGTGTAGCTATGCAAGCTACTCATCAAGAGCTTTCATAAGTATTTATCCTAAAAGCTCTGTGATGACAGGACAGAATGTCTCCAGGACCACGAGAGCTGGCAGGATACAGCAGCCTCAAAAACAGGAAATAAGGACTAATATGTTGACAAAGACACACATTCAGCCCAATCTTAATCATTTCATCAGCACCTAAAGGTGTTAATCTACATACATGCTACTACATACTACTACTATAAGGTCTGGAACTTATTACGTAATGGAATGGAATTTGATGGTATTTGTTGTAAATTGGCGCTATGACATAAAATTGAACTAAACTGAATCAAGATTCAACAAGGTAAAATTAAATGTAACAAACTGAAGCAGGGATGTCGATGATAGGTTTATGTCCTGAGATTTGAGAAACTGTAATTCTGTTAAAGGTTACTGATGACCTCAATTCTGCAGAGACAGATCTGAAATTGTGCCATTTGGACGTTCTGAATGTTAGCGTTCCCCTGGTCTGCAGAGGAGCAGCGGTGGACGTGGTATCCTATTTTTGGATGGGATATCAGCAACTCAGTGGCATAGGTCTGAGTGACAGGACAAGTGTTGCACTGGACCCTCCCCTCACTCATTTGGGGCAGGCATTCCTCAGTGTAAGCAGACGCAGACCTCCCTCCCATCATATTTCTCTCTCTTTCTCCCTCCCTTTCCCCTTTGCGTATGGGTGGGCACACAGAAGTGCGTGTGCATGTGTGTGTGTTCAGGTGTGAGCATTGGCCTTGAAGCTGGACTCAGACAGAAGTCGGCACCGGACAGCGTGGCAGGCATAGAGCAGGTCAGAGCTCTCTGAGGGGGCCCTGATCGCTGACCATGGGGCCAACACATTGAGGGCCCCCCAGACAAAAGAAACGCAAAAGAGGAGCAGCAAATTACCAAGAAAGAAGAAAAGAGAAAAAAAAAAGAGAGAAAGAGAAAGAGAAAAATAGAGCAGAACAATGGTTGCAGAGGAAGTGATAATTACTTTGTCAGGTGGAGCACCATGGGGCTTTCGTCTCCAGGGAGGGGCTGAACATCAGAAGCCACTCCAGGTGGCAAAGGTAAGACAGTCACACTGCAGAACAGACAGAAAGGAAATGTAAACTAATTCATTGAGTCATTTCATGGCTTTCTGCGTGGAAGCTGGTGTCTATGGTAGTTTGAACAACCTCGCTGCAGAGAAGTGAAACATCAACCGATATATATAATAGGTGGAGATTTAAGGAGCTGTGAACAAAGTTGAAATGGAATATTGGCTGCCACGCAGGTTGGTTTTGAGCCTGATCATGAGTCATCGTCTTGTTTAAGAACGATCATGCAGAGGCAGACTGATGATTGATTGGTTGAACTTTATACTTCAAGTTCAGCTGGAAATGTAGGGCAACCTTGAGCGTTGTTCCTCTAATTAAACTGCATATAGTTCTTGTGAAAACAGAGGAACTCATAACTAGATTACAATGTGAAAATAACCTATCTGGTTTGGTAAAATTATTTTGAATTTGTGGTTTGAATTTGTGGTTCTGTAGCTAAAGGTTGTCATCACTGAGGGGATCTCAGCAATACTAGATGTCATTTAACCATGACTTTAAGATGATCTTAATCATACTATTGAATAGGTGTATTTCCAGAACATTAGTGTTAATGTTAGAAGTTTAGTCATGCTTCTGCTTTGTTTAAAATAGTGGTTCAAATTAAATATATTAGACAATACTGTGGTAATAAGATGCCACATGAGTGCACACAGAATGTCATGAACTTTTCAATCAGTTCAGTGCTTGGACTCTCTTTGGTTCAGGTCAGACATGAGCCATATTTGCCTTAATAATGAAGTACTACTTCTGACTGAATAACTTTATTCTATGTAGTTTGGAGGAAAGGATTGAGTACAGCTATTTAAACAAAAACAAAAGAAAGAAAGAAAGAAAGAAAGAAAGAAAGAAAGAAAGAAAGAAAGAAAGAAAGAAAGAA
>JAPQRN010000008.1:12434740-12445129 GCA_037367275.1 Coranthus polyacanthus | reverse complement strand
AAAGAAAGAAAGAAAGAAAGAAAGAAAGAAAGAAAGAAAGAAAGAAAGAAAGAAAGAAAGAAAGAAAGAAAGAACACATACTTTAGGCCTCATTCAGACCGTCTCAGCTCAATTTACTCCCATTGAGCAAATTGTTGATAGAAAAGAATTCAGTGTCCACTTTTGGCACCTCTGAAAGAGCCCAGATTTGAATCCTGATCTTCATTGGAGTGAGCTAAAGTGGACCTGACAGCCAAAAGGGCTTAAAAAATCACAGGCCCGGACTTGTTCATGCAGACTTTCCTTAGGAAATCTTTTTACAGAGAGATCTTATTTCATTATAGGATCATTTAGATTGAAAGACAACTGCAAATCTTTGTCCATTTATACAAACATGCACACAAAAAGCATATTCACATACAATTTAAATAAGTGTTGACTGAGCAAATGTACTTTTCCAGTTGGCTATTTTTGGCTCAGAAGCAGCAGGTCATCGGGTCAGCCAAGGTGTGTGTTTCAGCTCAGCATTCAAAAATGTTTCTCATACACTATTTTAGTGCAGGCACTACTCGGTATCTTGCTGCTCAGAGATGTACGTATGCATTTTTGCCTGTAGGTTCACGTGCAATAGAAACCCTGACTGCACACCTGCTCAGTCCAGACATAAACTGATGTTACTAAGAAAGAAAATTCAAGCAGGAAATAGCTAGTGGTATAGATACCACTTAAAGGCCTTCAGTCCCAACCAAATGTGGGGCATTATAGTTATATTGAAGCCATCTACACCACCGTGTTGACGGATTTTATTTAAAACCAAAATGTTATGATGGTGGGAAATGTCAGGGGATCACCAAAGTCGGTAGGATTTATAGTGGGATTCAAACAAAGAATGTATATAAAAGTTTAAGGCAATCTATCAATATTGGTATTTTAGTCCATTGTGGTTGAATGTAGGGAAGCATCGCCAGTCCTTGTTCTATGTTGCTAATGTGGAGTATTATGTTTTACCTCTGACACAACCACCACATTTGCTATATGAAAAAAAAACACTTTCAAAGGACTATATTTAGTTTGCAAGCATGTTTGATTTTCATAATGTAAATTCAACATGGAGATGAATTATGCAGAATGTATACAGGAGAGTCAACAGGACAACAAATTACCTTTATGACAGTGGACAGCTGTGTCTGTCTGACCATCCAAAACTGCATGCTCCTTCACCCCTGAGGCCAGGGAAGAGTAATCATGTCAGGTTTCATACAGTCCCATCCCTAACAGGTGGAGCACTTTGTGGCTTCACCGAAAGAGCGGGTGTGTCAGTGCTAGGGAGGCACTGTGTGGCCTTTATGTGCATGTTTATGTGTTTATTTATATACAGTATATGTGTATTTTTGTGTTGTCCATGAAGTGTGCGTGTGGGGATGCAAAGGGTATTATAACTGTTATGGCTTGGAACCACACGGTTACTAAGTGAATGAATAACTTGACATCCTGTACCACAAGCAGTCACAGGCCACTTTGAAAGGCTTAGCTAAATGGAGACCTGAGATTTCATTACAGGCAAACCAGAATAGCTGAAAAGAAAACTAATTAGGTCAACTCTTTATCTCTGAATTCTAATGTACAGTATGGTTTCAACACATGGCAGTGCCCTTACAGAATGCCATCAACATTGCATTCATTGTCTTTGTATATTTATTATGCATATGTTGAAATAGCTTGCATAAATCTAAAGTAATATTGAGTAGGCATGATGCCACAGTCATGACAGACTAGAGGCACAAATAGCAAACACCAAATGAAGATGGTTGTTGGCTGGCATTTGCCTGTTAAAGTGTGTGTGAGTGCTCCACTTGAGCAGCAATATGTGGCTTGTGTCCGCAGCAAGATCGTGCTGTCAGGACAAGACCTGCTTTGTGTCAGTCACTGTCAAAAATTCAGACAAGACAGCAAAACTGTTGTGCTAGGTTTTCAATTTTTATTTCTGCAGTCCTAAGGGCTGACCACAGAATGTCACTACAGCTCAGAAACTCTGTTTCTATTATTCCCTCACCACAACCAAAAAGAAATGTCATTTGATATTGGAAGAAAAGTCCCAACCCTTAAATATGGCAATCATACATTTACAAAAAAAAATGCATTTTAAAAACATAGAATACGGCAAACCCATTAAAGCACCTTGCAGGTGAAATTAGTAAAAAAAAAAATGCTATAAGGTTATTTAAAACGCCATAATTTGACCCATTAATCTGAACAACTTTGAAAATGTAACATTTGTTTGTGTGTTTGTATCTCCTTTGCTTTGGTCTTGCAGGTTCGTAAACGCAGCAAAGCGTGCAGGGCTGGGCTGCGGGAATCTGATGAGTTGATGTCCATCAACGAACAGCCATGTGGAATGTTATCCCACGCACAGGCCATGAACCTCATCGACAGCTCCCCAGGGACACTTCATATCCGAGTCAAAAGGTGAGAGAAACATACCCATACTGGTGATCAACATCCACCCAGTGTCACAGATCAAGAGAACTGCAATATGTCCAGATACAGAATGTTGACACAAAACACACCCACCTTAGTGTGAAAATTAGTTTGACACTATTACATTATATTTCTAACAAAATTTTTTTTAATTAATTGAATGGGGGTGCCCTGGTGGCTCACCTGGTCGAGTGTATAGCACTTGGGCTGAGGCCTTGCCTCAGCGCCCAGGTCTCCCACTGCACGCCACCTCCCACTCCCCCCGTCCATCCCCAATCACCAATAAAGGCAAAAATGCCCCAAACATTGATTGAATCCAGATATTGGAGGTCTCATCAATGTGTAAAACCCTGTACTTGTTTGCAGAGTGCCTGCTGGCTTTCAGTCTGTGGTGCTTGTGACCCGTGCCCCATCACCCCGTATAGACAAAGAGTACCGAGCTGCTCTGCGCGCCATGTCACCCACCCACCCTCACCACACACCCGTCCGTGAGGTCCACCGCAGTCGGTCCTCTCTAACCAGTGGACTAACATCTCCACCGGGGAGTGAGGCCTACTATGGTGAGACTGACAGTGATGCAGACGTGGCGGGCTACGAGAGGCAGCGCAGGCAGAAACGCCGCAGCCCCAGCAACTCCACCCCTGCAAAGCCAATGGGACGAGCCTCCCCTGAAGGTGGAGAGACGTCAGAGATGAGCGGCTATGACAGTGCTCCAGACGCACACGTTTACCCCCCTTTATTAGATGGACGTGGAGGCAATGGAAGCGGAGGAGGGGGCCTACCAGGGGTGGCACGCAGGGAGGTTATTTATCAGCCTCCTGGTCCAGGAATGTGGTCCTCACAGACCTCCACTGAGACCTCCTCCATCATCTCCTCAGCAGATGACCAGGGGCCAAGGGATGGAGCACAGGAGGAGGACAGCGGTTTCCTGGAGCCAGCGAATGTGCCACTAGTGTCCCCTGAAAGGGCCAAAGAGGCCTTGATGTTGGGCTCTCGCAGCCAGCTTGTGCCTATGGTGGGGCCTGTGAACAACCCCATCGATGAGGAGCTTACAACAACCTACATGGAAAAGGCCAAGCAAGCAAGTAAGTACAATGGAGGAAGAAAAATTACACAGACATATTCATTCTTCACAAAGCTCACTAGCTGATTCATTTTAAAGCTAAATATTGGTGATTTTTTTGGAGCATATACAATTGCTAATATTTGATTGCTGATATTTTTTTCTTTTGATCCTGATTTCATATATAGTTTCCTACTGTTTCATGTTTTTATGTTGTTAGGTAACATCTTTACATACTGTGCTTTGCAACACAGTATAGCACATCTTAAGTGAAAGGTTTTTGTCAGTGATATGGTGATATTGCAAGTAAGCCACTTAGAATAAATGTCTATACTTTCTGTAAAACAGAAGAAGGCAGTTACCTTAAGTCTCCCATAACCTTGCAGATGACCTACATTTATACACCAATACAATCACAATCTCTTCACCACTTAAAAATTAATGGATGGATCATCAAACAAAAAACATAATTGAAAACAAACAAGCCTATGTTACTATAGGTCTGTAAAAAATATTTAGAATATCCAACGTACAGAAATGCAAAATCAAGTTTAAAGGTATTCAATATCCCTTCATACCCCTTGTAATATTTGTTGTACATTGGGTTTAAGTACAATGCCCTAATCTTGTGACCTAGAGATCATTATGTCCTAATCATCTAACCACAACCTTTCTTTATCTAAGTAGTCCAGTGTGAATGGGTGACTGCATGACAGGTACAGTTTTCTATATTTACCTCCACTTCTGTGTGCAGTAATACCAGTGTTCAATTTAGCGGCTTGGAAAAGCATCTACAGCTGCTTTTAGGTATCAAGTCGCAATGCAGGGACGCTCTCATTTTACCCTTCCCTTGCTCTCTTTATCCTTTCACTCTGCTTTCCCTTTTGCTGCCCTTTCATTTGCATTTTTATCTACCATGCTTCAGGTACAAACACATTCTGACATGTTTTGCCAAACTCAATTCTGTCACTTGGACAGAATTAATTAGATGCTAAGTCAAAGATGAATCAGCTTCTATAAATTAACTTGACGTGTTACAAGACAAGTAAACATTTTGCAACAGTACCTAACAGTACAGTGACAAAAGTGAAGCAGAAGACATACACTGAAATTTCCTACAACTTGTCATCTGGTTCGTCAACCATAATAAGCCTTAAGCAAAGACCAGAGTTGAGCTATTTGAAGTCAAAGGGCTGTTTTAAGAACTTAAATAAATATACAGTTCGGAATCCTCCTTGCAATAACTGAGTTCATTTTTAACAGTCCAATGTCCTAATTAGGGACACTGTCCTAGACAAATTAAGAACTCCCTTCACATGCTTATACTTATTAAGGACACAGAATTAGGTTGCCTATGATAATGTGCTTAAGACCATAACAAGTTAGAGGATATGTAGTGGCTACCCTTTGAAGTTATCCTTCCAGTCACCTACAGCATGTGACTTTCCACAAGCTTGGAAATGTATTCCGTTAAGTTAGATGTTACAATACATAAGACTATTAGTGTGCAAATTTATCCTTCACAAAAGCTAATGTGAGAAGTCTCAAGCTTGCCTGGAATTTTTCCGGATGTACTCCTGCTGCAGGATAAGAGACGGATGCCCGTTAAAGATGTAGTGGTCAGCCTGAGTTTACTCTTGCTGGTTCAAACATTAAATATGTTAATTACTCACTGCAATAATGGCACATGATAGGTTGGGCAAACTTCAAGATCAAAATAAACATTGTTATATTTAATGCATTATTAATGTTTTATTGTTAAAACAATCCAATATAGAGTAATACTAATAATAGTGTCCTTTTGTTTCTAGATGTATTGTGTTTTTAATAGCTATGGCTTTTACACCCTGCAGAATTGAACCGAGGGGAAACACAGCAAGATAAGCATGTAAAAGAGGCCAAAAGCAAGTGTCGAACAATTGCATCCCTGCTGACTGATGCTCCCAACCCTCACTCTAAAGGGGTGCTAATGTTCAAAAAGAGGCGACAGCGCTCCAAAAAGTACACCTTAACAAGTTTTGGCAGTGTGGATGAGGATCAGTGTCAGGACTCACAGGAAGAAGATGGAGTGTTCCCTGGTAGTGAGTCAGAGTTTGATGAAGACGGTTTCTCGTCAGTTCCAGACCCAACTTGGGATAGTGACTATATAGATATGCTGGAGAAGAGGGCAACAGCGGGTACAGAAGGTCGTGGGGATGGAGCAGAGGATGCTCCAAGCCCAGGATTGAGTGATACAGCAGGCAAGGGTGCCCAACTGTTTGAACAGCAGAGGAAGAGAGCAGCAGAGCATGCCAAAAAAGTAGAGGCAGCACAGCAGCAGGCATCTCATCAGTCACAAGTCCAGGAGCAGCCTGACATGCAACAGTTACGTCCAGAGATGCAACCACAGATGCAACCTAATCTTCATCCTCAACAGGTGATACCACCTGGTCCTTTCGTCCTACAGCAAGAGTCCCAACCTGTGTCTTCCCAGGCTCCAGGTTCTATTGTAGTCCATGGTGTTTCAAAAGGGGAACTGACCAGTATGATAATGTCATCTCCACCTGTGGCGCCAAAACCTGCCACTGCCCCGGTGACTGTTCTTGCCAGTCCTTCACCACCAACTGAGACGCCATTACCAGAACTACCGGCCAGTAATGTGCTAAACAGAACTGCACGCCCCTTCACACCTGGGTTCATCAGCATCCGAGCTGCAACTGCCCCTGTAACGTTCCGTCCACCTGTCACAAAGACAGCCCAGCGGCCTGCCTCAACAGCTGTTGTGGCACCACCATTCTCCACTGCCCCTGAACTAAATATTAATGCTACATCAGTACCTTCACAGCTGACCACTGCTCCACCATCAGGGTTCTCCCCACAAGTACTGAGAGGTCCCTTAGCCCCAACACAAGAAAGTCCTGTTACCTCTCTGCCTCCAGTCTACTCTACTGGTGTAGAAACAATGCAGGCACCTCCACCAATAACTATAGTCCATCAGGCTCCATTTGCCACTGTACCAGTGTCTGTGCCCACAATGCCTCCAGTTCCACAAGCACCAATGCCTCCTGCACCTCTTCCTCCTGTATCTCAAACTTCACCTGGACCACCTTTTCCAGGTGCCCCAGTACATCCAGTGCAGGTGCCAGTATCGCAGCCTCCTCCAGCTCAGTTCTCCGGAGCCCCAGTAGCTCCAGTGGCTCCAGTGGCTCCAGTAGCTCCAGTACCTCCTGTAGTTCCAGTAGCTCCAGTAGCTCCAGTGACAGTGGTATCTCAGCCAGAAACTGTAGCAGCAACACCTGTTCCTGGATCAGCAAATCGTACAGGAATCTTACTTGAGGCACGGCGGCGTGCTGGCAAACCCAGACCTATGTTCAATGTGCCAGATGTTAAGAAAAACTCTCCCAATCCTGAACTGTTGTCTATGGTGCAGAACCTTGATGACAGGTCTACTCGTCAAAGATACGGCGAAACCTCTGAAGCTTACTATGGTGATGCAGAGGAAGAGAGGAGTGGTGAAGGTGGCATGGGGAGGATGCCTCCTCCGGTGGCACCCAAGCCAAAAATCATCCATGAGACCACCCCGCAGATTCTTCAAGCAGAGGGTAAAGGAGCTCAGCTATTTGCCAAAAGGCAAAGCCGCATGGGTATGTATGTGGTAGACACCCCACCCGAGACACCCTACCAACAAGAAGTGGCCTTTCACAGTTCACCCCTTGACCCCTCTACCAATCCTGGCCTTGCTTCACAGTTTAAATACTCCCCAAATGTCCGTGCCCCACCACCAATTGGGTACAATCCACTCCTGGGGCCCACTATTCCCACAGGGCCTCAGCGAGATACCAAGACTGACAGCAGGTTTAGAGGCACCCAAAGAGAAGGCATCAAAGCTTTGGATTTTATGAGAAGGCAACCCTACCAGCTCAACTCTGCCATGTTCAACTACGGAGGCAGTGTTGCAAATCTATCATCCATGCCATCCTACCAGGCCCAGAGGCAGCAGCAAGTTGACTACACAATGGTTGGCAGCTCATTGACCTCACCCAAGCAGATTCCCCTTAAAACAGCTCGTGTCTACGAGATCAAGCGATTCTCCACTCCCACACCCATGTCAGCTCCCACCCTGACACCCAAAGTCATTGCACCACGCTCAGCCACCACACTTGGAGAACGCTTAACTCACTCTGGTATGACCTCCCCACCTCCTGTTCCTTTCACCCCAGCCCCAGCCCCTCTCTCCACACCAGCACCAGTCGGTGCCCCCACCCCAGCTTCACCTCCCTCCCAACCACCTGGTCTGCCTTGCCTCCCAAAATTCTCTGCTACTCCTATTCCCAATCCTGTGCCCCCTTCAGTCCCCACACCTTATACTCCAGTATCATACACCACTGGGCTCCAGGGAGCCAAGCAGTTCCAGAGCGCCCCCGAGCTGAGTATCCTTGCCTCATTGCCCCCACTTAAATCAAACCCAGTTCAGGCACCCAAGCCACGTTTTGTTGCTACCAAGGGAGGTGTTCAGCCCCGTGTCTGGAGGCCAGGAGCAATGTGAACAGCTGAAAGCTAGCCGCCACCACAAATGGACATCATCCATTAAGTTAAAAATCTATTAATCAGTCAATCTGCCAACAGAAAAGGAATTTGGAGGTTTGTTCAGACAATAATCATTTAATTCACCAATCAAAAAAGGTCAAACATTCACTGGTTTCACCTTCACAAATGTGAAAATGATCTGCTTTATGGAGCTCTGGAAATTGATGTTGGATATTTTTCAGTGTTTCCAGTAATTTAACAACTAAATTTGTGATTAATCTAAAAATAGCCATCAGATAAATTGATACTGAAAATGAACATTATTTGATAGCCTTACATTAATTAATTAAATCCACAGATCAGCTAAAAGTAAAAGGTCATTTTTATTTGATTGATGATTGAATGTGAATGACAAATTGTGCTTATGTTTTTGCCAAGTTGTCTATTCACACTTGTATCTGAGCAATAATAATAAATGGGGAATACTAGCACATCTGTGTACAGCTGTATAGTCCACCAAATGCCTGTCCTGGGGGAGGTTTGTGTAAGGCTTCTGGAGATCTCTTTCTACTTATTTAGCAGAAATACTGTCAAAACAGAGCCTGTACTGAATTATTCTTTGAAACTTGAAATGTCTGAAAGATCATGAAGATGAATAGTTGCAGTTGTGACTGTAGGAATAAATCACTAAAGATGTATGCTTTAGTATGTTGTCGGGGGATGATCATATGGCAAATATAGACAGCTTTAACTGCTTAACCTGTAATTTTGTAATCTAGTACCAGTCCCACTACATGATGTGCATTATATGTTGTATTTTTATCCACTCTTTGTGTAGCATAATTCACCCACAATGATCGACTCCACTATTCCAGTGGTTTTAATGATGCATGACCATCTGAAAATTGTAAAATGTTTTTTAATTAATCAACCCACAAAGGAACTATAGCTTTAAGGGAGAAGACCTTGTCTGCTCCTTTAAAGTGTAAGTGAGGTTGTGCTAAATACCACAGCTCACTATAGCCAGTGAGAAATGCTATCTTTTTAGCATGGGTCACATTCAACAAGTGCCCGGGCTGTCACTAAATGTACACTTGTCACTGGATATCACAGCTTCCATTTGCCACTTAGGCACATCAGAGCCTTAGTATCAGTGTGGTCGAGATATATGTAACATGTATTAACTTGTATTAAACACATAACAAATATAAAGAAATGTGGTTTTATTTGTTGTTTTGTTTTGTTTTATTGTGATTTAATATGGCATGGTGGGAAGGGAAGTTGATTGAGAGATACCAGCATTTGTTAAAAGGTTAAAGATGTGAGAATAGCTGTAGAAGGAGGTATAGGCAGGACAGGCTGGGATCAGTAAATGAGGTCTCACTCGGCTACTTAGCTTTAAGGGTAACTAGAAGTATGCCACAAAATTGAGACTTAGGTATATTTCAAATCCCATAGCCTTCAAAAATCAAAGAGGGATGACCAAGAAAGTTTGGGACCTGACATTTGTTGATAAGTACATGAAAGGAAGCACAGAAGTGCAGCTGGTATCTCTCATTTAAAACTGGTTTTAGCTCAAAATTAAGAATATACTTAATTTGATAGCTATGAACTTTGAAAGACTGGGTATGTTAATGCTGGTCACACGTGACTAAGACAAAGTGAATGCTGTTTTTCAGTGTGGAATTCTTGACGACAAGTGGAAATGAGAGGATATTTTTGTTATTTCTTAACATTTTTAAAATATTATTTATCTAAAAGCTGTTTCTTCATAGTATTATGGCTGCAAAGAGGCTGTTGATGTAGTTATGTTGAGGTGTAAAAATATGTTAAATACATGTTTCTGGATGTAGTTGGATTAAAGAATATATGTGAAAATGTTTGTTATTATTGCTGAGTAGAGACATTTATACTGACCAAGAGTCAAGATACTTTTAGAAGAATAAAGTTAGACTTGAAAGCACTCCAGTTGTCTGACATGTCTGATTTGACACTGCCCCCTGTTGTTGACTGTGTGATCTGCTGTTTTTCTTCAGTGTTCGGTACCTGCATGTTTGAAATGACACAAAGTTAAGTGGTCCGTTAAGTTTTACTACAACTGTATATTAGTGTAATAAAAGTGTATTAACAGTGCACCATAAGGGTAAAAATAATTTACAGCATATTTTCACACATCCCTTTAATCTAAGTATAGAAACACACAGGGTGTTCATTTTTACCACAGCATGCCTTTGTCCATTCATCTGTTTAAGAATAAATGCAAGGAACCTCATTTTTACAGAGGCAATTAAATATTTGACCTTTGATTACCATAATTACAAAGTTAATGATAGCTTGTAAGACAAATACTTAATTTAGAAGTT
>JAPQRN010000008.1:12409443-12431366 GCA_037367275.1 Coranthus polyacanthus | reverse complement strand
CCTTCGCCCAATGTCGGCTGGGATCGGCTCCAGCCCCCCCGCGACCCTCCAGGGGAGGATTAAGCAGTTACAGATAATGACTGACTGACTGACTTATGCATACATGCATTATTATGCATTATTACCACAGAAATAATTAGTAATTAAAGATAATTACAGCTCGTATTCTAAAAATTTGGATTTAAATGCCCCCTCTATCTGTGAGAAGTTACACATTTGAAATCACTGAAATTTGAAAATGTTGTGTTTAATGCACTGTGTTTTCTCTCATCCAAAAAACCAATTTGACTTTAGGTGGTGCTGTGGAGTCTCTATTGACCTTCAGCTACTGTAAGACTGGTGAGCGTGCAATCAGAAGGGTGTTTTGTTGCAGCACACATTACACTCCATAGGCACAGGGTGCCTAAATATAGGACTGTTGATACATAAACAGTGAACTATATAGTAAAAATGACTTTTGGCACGCCACTACTACAATTAAAACTTTAACTGCTTAAAAAAGACCAAGTTGAAAAACTTAACTTTGGGGCTGTTTCTGTTTTAAAATATATACACAATATACACAATATACATAAATTAAGGCATCAAATACATGCATACATTTTTAGTTCAGTAATTTTGCAGGATGCACTGAGGGGCCTTATGACATCAGATTTCATCAACTACAGTACATGCCTGGAACAAGGTTACAAATTAAGCCAGTCATGCAGATTGCAATTCTTGGGATGTGCCCTAAGTGAGCAAAATAAAATCACAACAAATGAATGCAGTCTTTTTTTTTTTAATATAATGTGTCTTTAGGGACTAGCGTTACCTGTACTGTAAATGCACATGCATATCAAGCCATAAAGGCATCTGCATTCTGAGCTACAGTTTCAGACAGCTCTGTCTCTACACGTCCATCATGCCCAGTTACAGGTGGCTTTGCAGAAAGTGAAAATGTGACATTAATCAGGTTAAAGTGGTGCAGGGGATGAAGGAGCTAACTGTGTCTCTCACTTTGAAACACAAACTGACATGGCCATTGCATACTTCTATATGTTTAACCTTAAACCTGAACTTACTCTAGTCTCCCTCCTACTCTTTCTCTTTGAGTGTGTACCCCAAACACCCCAGAGTCCTTTGAGGTTATCTTATAACTGAGTTGCCCCTTGGATATGTTCCCCTGGTTCTTTGCAACTAAATATAGGCCTCTCAACCATCTGTGAGAATGATTTTGTTCCCTTTATATCCCCATCAGCACTTTCAGTTGGCCGAGAGAGATTTCTCCCCCCGCCTTAATAACTCGACCAAACCCTATTCATACTCCTAACCTCCTCCTCCACCTCCCGTCTTGACACCAACGCTGCTGCCACCCACACCCCCAACCCCCTGGAAGATCTGCCATCTGCGTGTAGGGTGGGTTTTGCACTTCCCGGGACCTGGGTCCAGCCATACGTAGGGTCAGAGGCACTGAGGGATTTGTAAACTTGTGATCGAGATCACCAGCATTGAGCCCTGGGTCTCCTCTTCACTGTTTGGTATTTATAGCTGTCTCTCCTCCCAGGATTACAACAAAAACCCGGTGAGTGGATGTGCATCCCATCTTGTGTTTTATTCTACTAACCAACCCGCTGCATGGATTTAACTGAAGACTGGCTACTGCAAGACAAGAGGAGTGGGAATACCGACGTGCAACATTTTGGACTTACAAGCTTTATTAGTAGAATAGCTCCTAAAAAGACAGAGGAACCTCAGCAACTCAATAAATGAGCTGTTTTGCCTCCTTATTGATTATCTGATAACAAAACACTCTTAGAGTCACTTTGCTGCTTTTAAATTTCCTTGCTAAGTCTTAAAATGTCCTAGGAATGGCTGAATGTGCTGACCATCCCTCTCTGTTGAGATTTTATATGCTGCTACCAAACCCTGACTTGGGGGAGGGGTTGAAAACTTGGACACAAGGACTCCCTTAGCGTGTAATTATTTTATAGCAATTGAAACGGTGTCCAAATCTCCTCTCGTTAAAATCTCTGCCCACAACTCCTCCGATTCTCACATGTGTTTTGAGCAAGCTTCAAACATTCCCTCAGAATTGTTTTCTGGAGGTGTCCACAGTGTCCTTATGAGTTGTGTCAAACCCATTTGATAGTCCAGTGACGCCATTAGTTGCCGCTAAAATGTCTTGGCTGGAATTGGGTTTTAAAAATAGCTGCTGTGGGTTAAGTTACAGCAAGTGATGTGATGTTTTGCCGCTTGAAGGGGCCTTAAAGAAACTTTTGATGGTTGAAATGATGTACGAAGAGAAAAAAACTGACATTTAAGATGCACAGAATCATAAGAGGCACCACAGGTTGGAAGAAATGTAGTTATTAATGTTAATATGTCCCCACAGTGAGTGATGTCTCAGTTAATGTTGCTTTGACAGATCCCACTTTCCCTCCCACTTGTTCCCATGCAGGCTGCAGATTGGGGAATATGATCAGATGATATGAGTAGTGCCATATGCTATTTTATGATCCCAAGACCTACACTTAACTGCAGCAGAAAGAACAGGTCACTAATCCCTGTGTGAATCACAATGTGCTTCTGTTTATGTTCACTCTGTCTGCGTACAGCACATCTAATGTTCCCAAACAAAACTGAAACGCAAAGTGAGCTATGTGTTTCCTTTGGGCCAGTCATCTGTTTCACTGGAGAATGTGGGGAATCTGGGGGCACCGACATCACCCTTGAACTTGAAAAATGAGCAGAGCTCATGTCTGTCAAGGCTGGAAGTGTTGAGTGAAGAGTAATTCTGAAAAGATGAACGCTTACAGAGACAGTTAAAAAGCAGCCTGTTCAAGTTTTTACTTTTTTACTGCAAACGCCATTGAATTTGGGCCTTAGACCAAGCCCGTGGGTATGCTAATTTAAAGGTTTTTTGAAGTATAGTTAAAAATCAGCAAACACATTAAGTAAAACTCCTGAAGCTGATGTCATTGGAATTTGTAGCATTTATAAAAAAGTTATTTTAGTCTTATTTTTGCTTCAGGTTCATTTTCAAAATGTAACCAAAAGAGAACGTTTTCCTTTCATCACTGCAAAATATATTTGAAAGTTTGATATCCAGTTTTCAAAGTGATTTGATAAACCATTAATTTGTTACTCGTGACACCTAACTACCATTTGCTGTTCTCTGCAGTCATGCCTCTTGGAAAACCTGCCCCGCTAAACAAACGGAAAAAGCCCTCCAAGATTATCACTGACCTCGCACATATCACTCAGGATGGTAAGACTGACATGAATTTAATGTGAATATGAAAGCAATTTCCATGTGGCTTGGATACCATGCTCAGTAACTACCTCCTTATCATACACCGTCTCTATCATAAACACAGTATGCAGACTGTAAATGAAAAGATGAGAAAAATTAGACATTTTTTAAAAACTGAAAGCTTAAACTTTGCTTGGACGTTCTTCGCCAGAGTATGAGTCAGAGCCAGAGGCATCTGAGTTCGACCTGGGAACAAAGATTAGGACTCCCAAGGACATCATGCTGGAGGAGCTTTCCCTGATGAAGAACCGAGGCTCCAAGATGTTCAGGATGAGGCAGCAGAGAGTGGAGAAGTTCATCTACGAAAACAACCCTGACATCTTCAGCAGTGACTCGATGGTGAGTGCCTAGCACAAGGAGAAAACAAACCAAGAAAAACAAGATTCAACTGAAAGTATCAAAGAAAAGGTCCTGTTATTTTGTAAAACCTAAAATGAAGAAGATGCAATGTGGTTAATCCACAGAAAATAAAAGTTAATGACGGTTGCTCTGGTCAGGTACGAAAAGTCTCATTTTTGTTTTTTCTCCTGATAATTTATCATTCAGGACAACCTCCAGAAGTTTGTTCCCTCTCTGGGGGGTCAGATGGGAGGGCAGATGATAAATGCTGGTGGACACCTTGTTGGCAAACAGGCTGGACACATTGGTTTTGGAGGGTTGCAGGTCATTGGAGGGGGGGCCCCTGTGCCTCCTCCAAAACCTGGAAGCAAAGGAATAGGAGTAGGCGGTGAGGGAGGTGCAAGAGGAGCAGGAGGTCTCGGGGCAGGCGAACACGGGCAAGGTGGAAAAGTAGAAGTAACTAGTGAGTGGTCTCCACTTAAAGGTTGGTATCCTTTTAATTGGCAATTTGTAGTTTTGAGTTAATACTTAAATGGCTGTTAATCTCACATGTTACTGGGTGCTATGACACTTAAAGCTAGGCTAAAAATAAATGATCGTGTCATCCCAGGTATATTCTTATTCTGGTAGTTGTTTTAATAAGAAACACCTGGGACAGGTAGCACAAAGACACAATTCATGATCTCATGTTCATGTTCACCGTTATCTAGCCGGTTATTAGCACACATATTATATTAGTTGCATATGGACCTTACCACCACCTTATAAGGCCCATACTGACTACTATCGTAGTTCATAAACAACCACTCCCTTATGTACTATCATTAAGCAGTAGTTGGTAGGTTATTAAGGAAAAATGTTCATTAATGGACTAATAGTTGCAGATCATGGTTCTGCAGAATAAGGCATTAATAAGTGCTTTATAACAACTAATAACAAGCCAATATGCTATATGTATGTACCTGAATAAGAAAGTAGCTAATGGTGAATCTGTGTACCTTAATAAAGTGTTACTCAACCATCAATTTACAATAAATGCCAGACTGTCGAACGTTAATATAAACAGAGTGCTGCTAACTCCAGAAGAGTGTGAACAGGGAGGTTATATACATTTTCAGTACAGTTACAGATACTGATACCTTGGCTTCAATACTGGTTCTTGAGCAATACTTTTTTCAGTTCCAATTTTCCATTTGAACAAACTCAAAATTCACTTACACATTACAGTACCAGTTTGGTTTTATTTTTCAGCTCCTTGGCATTTTTATACCTTCAAAAGCAGTCTCATAAAATATAAAATAAACCTATTTATCACGATTTGAAGTCGCCTGTTAACACAATATCAATGAATAAAAATGTATAAAAGCTGTGCGTGCCTGCTGTGCGTCCTGACGCTGATCAGAATTACTCCTTAGGTACTGAAATTTGGTATCAAAAGAAAAGACATTTTTCGAAATTGGATAGCATGTGAGCAATTTGATCAGTGCCTTAAAGGCATCAAGGTTCAAGACCCAGCCCTAAGGGTGTCATACTGTATGTCCTATGGCTTGTCTCCAAAGGTGGTGGAAAAGATGACGCAACTAAGAAGCTGCTTATTGTGAAGACATATGTGTCACCATGGGAGAAGGCCATGAAAGGTGACGAGGGTCTCATAGCCACGCTGAAAACCAAAATGCCTGACCCCATTGAGCCTAAGGATATCCCCAAGTACAAATGCTTCAACAGGTACTACCCTCAGAGCCTGACAGTGTAGTCCCTTTGTGACACAATGGGGGGTTAAATCTTTTCTCTTGCTTTGCCAGGAGTGCCATGCCCTTTGGCGGTTTCGAGAAGGCCAATCAGTTCCTGAAATTCCAGCTGCCAGACACGGAGGCGACCAAACAGGAGCCTGAACCTGCAGTGGTGTACCAGCAGGACATCGGCTGCCGACCTTCTTTCAACCGCACTCCCATTGGCTGGGTGGGCAGCAGTGAGCCCAGCAGCATTCATATGGAGACGGATGTTGTGCCCTTCGATGGCGAGACAGATGAGCTGTAAAAAAAAATACTGTGATCCACATGCACACACCTACACACATGCACCGATGCAAGCATGCACGCATACACGTCAGCATGCACACGCACGATAGATGAGCTTACAATTAACTGTTATACAGATGAATTTGAATCTCTCAATGTGGATAACTGAAAGTACACATGAAATGATTATATTTCTCTGTATTTGGTTGCATAACGTGAAGAAACAGTGGGGAGATGAAACGTCATGTGTTTATCTGTTAAGTTCATAAAGTCTAACCACTCCTTGTCAGTAAAACTGTTGTCCTTGGTGAGAAGTTTCAGATTTTGTTAATGAGGAAAGAATGAAACACGTATGAAAGAAGGATTTTGCTACGTTAAATTTTGTGCATGCTGTCTTAATGTCAACTTGTGCCAAATACTCATGTGCTTTGGCTGCCAAGATTTTTTTTTTTTTTTTTTTTTCTCAGTGCCTTTTTGGTTGTTTTTGTTGTTTAGGATTATCTGACTTTTTCTTGAGCTACACGGAACGCCCTACAAAAACCTGCTTAATTCAGGATGCATGCATAGAGTCAGTCGCTGATCCATATCCTACCTGTACCATCCACACTTTCTCAATAATCCTCTTGTAGAGTGATTAAAATGTCTTGGGAGATCCTTATGCGTGTGTGGTAATTCTCATTAATTACATACACACAGATGTTCAATACAGTCATGTCAGCAGTGTTTGGTGTACAGAATATAAAGTCACCAAAACGAAGGAGCTGAATGAATTAAGTTTGTGGTGAGATGGTGATAAACTGTGATTCATGCACTATATAGTTCAGGTTGTGACAGCGAAATGACAGAAACTTCTTGTGCTGCAATTAAAAATTCACATTCACATGTACTTTTACGTGAGTATTATAGCTTCTGCTTGCAGTGGAGTATTTTCAGTGAGGTATTAGTAAGTACTGCATACTTCCTCCACCACTGTAAGGTCATCATTCATTCAGTACAGACCGTTTAAGAGTAATAATATTATTAAAACAAAGGTTTTCTTGACATGTACCGACTTGCTAAACTAGGTGTACCTACTCCCGCACGCTTGGGGGCAGTAGCTAATGCACTGAAGAGTCTCGGCAAACAGTAAGTAAGACTCGCTACCTGTTTTGAATGAGTTGCCAGGTGTGGGGTAGAAGGGGGGGGGGTGCGGTATTTTGGGGGTCTTCGGCGGGGATGTGTTAAGGAGAACACGGTCTTTAGTCTTTGCACCGTCGGCTCTAATGCAGGGTACCGTGTACGCAGACACAATGGACCCCGTCGAAGTGTTCGGTGACACTGCCGCCGCCCGCGAAAGTGACTTGCTAGCTAGCGCTAGCCCGCTGACAGCTGAATGGGGAAACCTCCTGGAAGTTACAGGTACCCTAACGTAACGGGCGTAAAATGATCCCGTAATACGACGCTTAACTTAGCCTCAGTTTTCTCAGTAACCGTACCCGAGTGGGCTACGGGTGTTAACTCTAAACTTTGCCCGTGGGCTTGCCGATAGTGGGATTTCATCACAGTTCACGACCTCCTGTATCGTAGCGCTACACTACTTTTTTTTTAATGCATCATATCGTCCGTTTGCGTGAACATTTTTCCACAGTACTGCATACACTTCAGATTATGGGCTGGGATGAGCTCACAAAGCTATTTATTTCTCAGTCTTCTTGTTCAGACGCAACAAGAGAACACGAGGAACGTGTGCACAGTATTAAAAACACACTATTAAATGGCTTCTACGGGCATTAGTCAGTGTTTAATGTGACCCTTTTGTTCCTTTAGTCCAGACACTAAGAAACACGTCTTGAATTAAACCTGGTGTAGATTAGTGCAGTACCTCTCATATTGTCTGAACAGAAGATTTCAAGACATGGTAAGTGCAAAGGGAGCCCACAATACTTGCCATTTTGGTTTGTAGTGTTTTTTTGTTTTTGTTTTTTTGGTATGAAATGTTTGTCTTCAATGCTGTTTACATATTTCCTGTATATTCCCTTTCTGTGTTGATACAGAGACGGAGAAATGCATACGTATAGTAATGAGAACTCACTAAAACAACAAACCCTTTTGCACAGTACTGTATATAGATAAATAATTTTAAACCTGTGTATATTACATTTTTGATAAATTATTAGTCGGTAAAATCAGTTGGTGCTTCATCATCTTTACGACATTGCTCACAATGGTCCAATACATCCAGAGATAATAAAGGGGCAGCTAACCTGGTTTTAAATGGGAAACGTATGCAACACTGTGCGTGTACTTATCTCATTGCCTCTGTTTTAGACGTGCTATAATATGTAGTGGAGCGATTTTGCCTAATGACATCGAAACCAAAGGCCCAGGTAGCACCCCTGCCGTGGACTGAAATCCTTGCTTACTGGGTGCTGTCCTTTGGATCTCATCTGTACTCTTTCTATGAACTGCACAGGTTTTCCAAAGGTGAGGTGTACAGGTGAATGTTGACTATTCTAAGCTGATAAAAACACCTGACAATCGAAGCTACAGAAAATCAAATATGTCATCTCCTGCCTTTTACCTCAGAGCATGAAGCAAGATTAGAGAGAGAATTCCAGTTGGAAAAAGGCCTCATAAATCATTTCAAGGTGAGTTAACACGATTCTGTTTGATTAGTTTGTTGACTGACTGTTTTTGTGGAAGAAGAATTTTTCTTTTTCTTCACCTTTTGTCTTATTGGTTGATGGTAGAACAGTTTGGCTATTGTTAGAGGTCCATAGTGATGTTACTTGTTTTCGTCAGGACCCCACAGACTTTGAGTGGAGCTTCTGGACTGAATGGGCGAAGAAATCTTTACTGTGGAGTTTGTTCTGGCATGGTGCGATCTCAAAGTTGACCAGCATATTTTACCCCAAGGTAGGAACCAGCTGCTGCAGTACTATCAAGTGTAAGATTGCTAATAGGAAGGGAATGTGTTAATTCAACACTTCGTTAATATATCTCCAACAGCTCAGGGTGCCAGCTCTCACCATATACGGCCTTGTAGCAGCCAGCAGACTCTTGGGCATAAAAGGCGTAAGTGTGCTGCTGGTGCATCTTGGCCTTTCATTTTTCGTAGCGCAGCTTCGAAGACCTGCCCTGTGTTGGGCCTGTAGCTTACTGCTGCTCTCCACCCTTCATTTTCAAACACTACAAGAAATCCAGGTGAGTTAAAGCAGCAGGACCACACGCTTTTCCTGATTAACTTGCTATTTACATTCTGATTTAGCACAGAAGGCTACATGATCTAAAAGCACACCAAGATTGAAAATTAGAGTTCACTTTCCATTTGATTGTCACAAATCAAATGCTATATTTGAAGTGAACACAAGAGGGTGCAATATAATAAATGATCTTGCGCACCAGTGGCTGCTAAGCTCCACAACTGGCTACCAACACCCACACCACAAGATATAAAGCAGTGCACATTTACTGAAAGCATAGTCTAAAACAACTTATTTCTACTCCTGGATGAGATTAATGACCGCTCATATAATAAATAATAAAAGTAATTTAAAAATCAAATGTAGTAAAAACAAAAAAAATGATTTTAAGTTACTGAAAAACGCATTTTTTTATGTAGAATAATTAATTGTGGACCCGGCTGAGTGTGCTTCATTGTACACAGGTTGTTATTCAATCCTCTTTTGACAAACCTTTGTTCTAACATTGCATGACTGCAGTTATTTGACCAAACAGGTCTGGCTGCAGCCACACTCCAAACAAACTGGCTATAATTTTGTACCTGACTGTCTAAAATAGGTGATAAAAACTGACAAAACTCCATATTCGATTTGACAATCCACCTCTTCCCCTCCTGTGTGTACTCTCACACAGCTGAGTGCTGTGTTCAAACAGGAGTGACGTTCAGTATACCTCATTAGCAGCTGTCTTACTGCTGTGGTTATTATTATTCAGGATGAGTACTGACTGATTTTGAAGCCACATTTGTAAGTTTGCTGTTTATTGTCTCATTTTGGTCATTTTTTTAAAAAGAATGTTTAAAAAAAAAAAAAAAAAGACCATAAATTTAATGTCATCGTGTCACTATTAATATGTTGGATTCCCCAGGAAGAGGTGAAAAATAATTGGCCTTGTCATTGTGTTACACAGAGAGGCTGGTATGAGACCGAGGAGGAGTACTATCTGCTTCTCTTCAGTGTTGCTGTCTGTGGTTTACGCTTCATCAGCTACAGCCAGGAGCACTGCTGGTGCCCTGCAGAACCAGGTGGAGCTGTGCAGCTCTGTTGGCTGTTGTCGTACACTTTCTATCACCCCTTTTTCTACAATGGACCTATTATCACTTACAAAGACTATATTCAGCAGGTAAGCAATCCAGTAATGGCTACTTCTAAAGTAAGCTGTAATTTAATCTAGAATTGCCACTTTTTTGTGTGGTATGGGTTGAGGCTGATTGTTGATGTTAAGTACAGGTGTTCCCTTTTTATTGAATAAAACATATTTTCTTCCTGTCGGACAGCTTGACTGCAGTTGTGGTTAACAAGTTAAACTAACAAGACCATTAAATTACTTCGTTATACAAATGTTTGGTAGCGGTACAGTTTTGCCGTGTCAGTAATTTACTGTTTATTCGCTCACACTCCCCCAGCTGTGGTCACTTCTGGTCCAAAGAGCCAAAAGGCTGATGGCCAAAATGCAAACTCTAGGCTTCAAAATGGCAGTCCAAAAACCAACGGGTGGCTCAGTCCACTTCATATATACAGTCTATGATTTTTTTTTTTTTACAGAACACATTAGATATTGTCTGTGAAATCACAGCATCTGTTCTTCTGTAATAAAAGAAACCCTTGCAGTTAGCTCAAGAACCATCTCTTGTTACGTAAATATGATGCTCTTTTTTTCCAAATTAAGTATCACTTCCATAAAACTTTACATGGACATGCCTGAATTGAATCTCAACTGGGACAAATTAAATGCACCTCTCGTTTGCCTCGGTAGGAGGGCTATAAATGAGTTAAGACTGAAAAGTTAATTGACTATGAAGGGCAAATGCCAGCTCGATGAATCTTAGCATGCATTTATTTCAGCCCTTTTGACAACTTTGACAACTGAACGTTGATATTATCTGGTGTTGGACAAAACTTGCCATCGCAGCATTATCAACTATCTGCAGAAGACTGATTTAACTCCCAAGGAGATTCATGCTGATGCGCTTTCCACATTAAGGCACGATGCTCCTGCCTTAAAACCATTTTGGCTGAAAGAAATATTGAAGTCATGATGAGGTTATATCTGCCACTGAGGATTCTTTTAACCCTTAAAGACTAAAGCTTCTTTATGAAAAGGATTCAAACACTGCAGGGGAATATGTTGAATGATAACACACACACACACGGCCTTATACAACAAGGGAATCGTAGCCTTATCTTTACGCCCTACCCTCATGAATCTCTTATGCACAAACAAACAGCAAATAACCAAGTGTAGGTTGTTGAAAAGAGTTTTCTCACCTCAGATATTAAAAATCACTTTTTCCACTTCCATGTCTTCCACAGTGCAAAACCTCATATACTTGAAACAATCAAACCAGAATTCCTCCTCGGTCTCTCATTTCTCATTCATTTGAACCTATGCTTGTAAAGTACTGGATCATAAAAAGGCACCAGAATCCTCTAATAAAAGATGAGAAAATTTGATTAGATTTTCACTGGTAAGAACAGCTGTGAGGTCCTTCACACTCACTCTTCATGCCACCTGTGAGAAAACAAATGTGACTCGTTATTCAAGATATCAATTTTCAATTGCTATTCCCAGCAGTGCCACAGCTTCTTATGTCTAAATAAAGCTGTAAAGAACCTTTACATAACGGACACCCACTATATGTCTCATAGCGAAAGGTCATTCCTCTCACAGGTGGGTGATGAAAGCCGTGTTATCACTAAGAACAATGCTCACTTTTTCAGGAACACCCTGTTAACGCTCAGTCACACCTGGGAACTGACCAGTAAAACCAGTGTGAACTGCTGGTCACTGGCAGTAGGGGGTTATTGGTGGTGTTAACAAGCTCTGCTCCTTCACATTTCATTTTCAACACCCAGATGCATCCTCCACATGGTTTCTTCTTTAACAACATGTTCACTTTCTGCACTTGCAGATGCAAAGGCCTGCTGAGGACGCTGACAGAAATGGAGCTGCTTTTAGTTACTTGATGCTCAGAACAGGACGCATCATAGTCTGGTGGTGTATTGCAGAATACATGATTCACATGATGTACATGCACTCCATCCAGAGCAATGAGACTTATTTAGAGATTCTTCCTCCTTGGGCTTTGGGTGAGTCTAAAAACTGGATGTAACTGTACTTTCTGTGACTGTTTTTAAAAAGGGAAAACATAAGGCTGGGTGATCTGGCAAAGAGATCATTTGACAATCTTTTGAGGTAGAATCACACAGACACCGATACTCATGTTTTACACTCTAACGTTGTGTTTTGCGGCGTTGTTCGCTGTTATTTATTCATATGATCTATGTGATCCCTCTGAAAAGCAGATCGTATGAGAAATTAAGCCATAGGAAAACACATACATTTCAAGTGTCTCTGCTCCTTTACACGTACTGAACATGATTATGAGATGCAGAATTCAGAGACTCTTTAGTCCCATAGGAACTCCATCACATATGCTGATTAGTGGTTTTCTCTGTGGCCTCAATTCATATTCTAGTCATTTTGATCTCTGGAGTGATTTTGTGTGTATTTTAGAAACACAACAAAATTGTATTTGCTTTTATGCTTTTTTTTTCACTGAAGCATAATTAGCCAAATTCTATTCTTTGCGACAGCCTCTTTGTATAATATCTTTAAAGATATTATGTGGATGTTTTTGGAATCTTTTTGATGGTAATGTCTAAAAATGTCTATGAACAGACTGATGGGTATCCTCTTGATCAATCCTGCTCAAAAAGTACAATTATTTATATATCTGAAACTGTAGCTTTCTTATAATGTCAGACTTGAACAATTTAGTCAGTTTATAACACTGGAGAGAGGCCTTTTTAAAAAGTACTGTATGCATTAAATGGAAACTTTCACCTCCTTTTACTCTTTCGCAGGTGGCCTGGCCCTGGCCCTCGTCCAGTTCTTCTACGTGAAGTATCTGGTACTATTCGGCTTGCCGTCCATGTTGGCTACAATGGATAAACTCGTTCCCCCAAGGCTTCCTCGCTGTGTCAGCATTATGTACAGTTTCACAGGGATGTGGAGGTCAGTGTACACAACACAAATTAACACCACAGAGACATAAATACAATATGTCTTCCATTGATCCTGCAGCATTCCTTAATGCTTCAGTCCCTGGGACAAGCTAGCATCTCTGGTATGTTTGAAGTAAAGGTGTATTTAATGTCAAGTGCTTTAAGTGGTCAGTGGGCTTTGGCAATCAAATTCTCTGAGCACGGCGAATTTGTTTCATCTTCTGTCATTACCAGCAATCAGAACAGTAGGTCACCTCCACCAGCAGGAGCGGAGTCTTTCAGATCCAACTTAAAATGGTTTGTTTGCTCCGACAAATCTTACTCTTACAGGACAAAAAAACAGTTTAGCAGCATTTGCAAAATAACAAAATAAATCATGCACCAAAACAAAACCTTTTGACACATTAAAATCACCAAACTGAATGCCAATTGCCAAGTGTTTTTAAAAGGATCCATCTCTTACCAGTGGCATAATCCCCTCGTTGAGCGTTTGAGGCTTTTTTCAACCTTGCGAAAATATTTTTTCTTTGAAATGCTGATGTGAAAATACGGCAGGCTCACACATGCACATGCACATCTACTTACAATAGAGCTCACATCAGTTATCTCTGTTATACCACACTAAAGAGAGACTAGATGTAATAAAAGTAAATCTCTGATGACTGCTGTAAGCTAATAAAAAAGTAATGTAACAAACTATGCCGACTTTAAGCAGAAGGGGTCACAATTGCTTAAGTTAACGAGCACACATTGCAGTATTTGTTACATGGGGATGAAGCACGACTTAAGCAACAGCAGCACTTCAGTTCAAAAAATATTACCAAGTTTCCCTGTGCTACCTGAGATTTCCAAACAATAAACAATGGCTAGAAGCAGTTATACGCCATGGCTATACTCCACATGAAAAGTGAAAAAACACAATTTAAAGCAGCCAACTGACGTATTGTGTTGTTAATGTTATTCGCATGCATGTAGCGAAGTCCCTTTGCTTTAAATGTAATTAATAATGAGACAGTATTTTGTTTAGATGGAAGGGATTGCATTGGTTCTGCAGTAAAATTTCATTACACTGTCCAATGTGCTGATACGGATGCACTCCAATCCAGACTGTGTGTGCTGAGCTGGCCGATGTTGACAACACTGATGGAATGCATAAAGCTGTCCATCGATATCATTGGCGAAACAGTGTCGGTTTATTGGTAGGAGGGAAAAAAAGTGCTTATTCTAATCTTCTTAATAACAAAGAGTGAGCAGGCACACGCGCCTCATCGTGCAAACTGCGCTTGCCTCAGTTTATATGAGGCCAGTCCTCAGGTGTTTCTTAGTGCGTTATTATTATGTAAATTTGTGCCTAAAACATGCTATTTTTTCTTCCCTCTCAGGCATTTTGACGAGGGGCTGTATCAATGGCTCATCAGGTAAGAGGTACTTCAAAGTGGTAGGCAGACTAATTCAAATATGAATCCTTAACTAAAAACACACAATTATCCATCTAACATACTGTATATTCGTTCTTCTATTTCTTCTATTAAGTCAATCTATGTATCTGTCCTTGCATCCATCTCTTTCTAATTTAAACTACTGTTTTCATCAGCCATTAATATATTTGGACAAGCATGCGTTGTACCATTGCTGTTATTTACTTGAAGAGCTCATTTCCTGTGGGGCGTTGAACTTACCAGTTGAATTACCTTAAAAAAAGCTACCATTCTGCAGCTGCCGGCCCACATGTGTCATCATAATGGACAAGGATGCTGCATTTGCATGTGGGCTTTCTCATGATTATGAGCTTGCATGTTGTAGGTGAATAGTTGTTGTTTTGTGTTATTGTTGCTCACCCTGGAGAAATGCCTCTGTGTTTAATATGTGCATATGTAATGGGAGCATTATGTGTTTGCTCAGTTCTACTTTGGACAACGTGTATTATTAGTTTGTCTGTTAATGATGCACACTTGGCTGGATGTGGCCTGTTGGGAGTTTATGGTCCACTTGGTAGATGCAGGTTGATACATTAAGGCAACAGTGCTGCTCCACGGTTGTCGGTTTCTGTAAAAGTGTTTCCTATTCTTGGTGTTTTTTTTTTGCTTTGCTTATTTATTTATTTTTTTTACTTTTATCAACTTTTCATTTTTATAACACAAATAAACAAAGAGACAAGGAACATGAGGTCAGAGACAGATAAGTACAGGTGCATCTCATTATGCCGAAACTTTCCAAAGATGCTTAGCATAGGAGATTAACCAATAATAAAAAAGGGGAACAAAATATGAAACTCTATTCAGTGTCCATTTCCTGTGAGTAACAGTCCCATCTCCTCCAGTATTTTAACCCTTGGTCTTTCTTTAGCCAAAGCATATAAGGCAACTTTTCCATGGAGCGCATATAATTAACAATCCCAACAAAAAGGTCCACAGTAGGGGGGTTTCTCTTGAGCCAGCATTTGGTGACGACTTTTTTACTTGCAACCAGGAAACTCCTCAGGAGGTACACATCACCCTTACACAAGCCCTCAGGAGTGACTCCAAGATATAGGAAGGAAAATGGCCCATGTATCTTAAAGCCCAAAACCCTAGATCTTAGATTTCCTACATTTTGCCAGAAAGTTTGGATATGTGGACACAACCAAAATATGTGGGCATGGTCCACTTGCATTGATCCGCATTCCCAGTCCCAGAGTCCCAGTCAACATGGATTTCTGCTTTGATGTTACAAAGAACCGAATTAAACTCTTCCAGCATAAATCCCTCCAGATCAACGAGTTAGTGGTGGAACACACTATGCTTTTCCAAGCATATCTTTTTCATATCTTTTTTTTTTTTGGTTCATTGAGGTGATAGCACTGTATAGCTTACCTTTTATCCTTTTGTTACTTTCACCCTTGTAAGGGTCTATGAAAATCTGAATTAGTTTTGAGGTAGTTTTAGGATTAGGACCTCTAATCTCCTTCAGGAAAAAAATGGCAAACCTATAAGTACCTGTAGAAATCCTGCTTATTGAGTTTAAAAGATAGACATGTTCTGAAAACTGTCATGTTCCTAGTTTAACATAATTCTACACAATAGTCAGTTCTTGAGTGGATGTTATGGCGAGCAGAATAAAAAGTGAAATCTAAATCTGAACCTTTCAAGTCTCGCCATTCGTCTATTAGACCCAAATCTTGTAGCATATGTAGAGTTTCTAACGGGCTCTTTAGAGTATATTTAGATCGCCTGCACATATTAGGGTATTTCAGTTACTATTAAATTGAATATTTTCTTGAAAAAGGCTATATTGCTTCCTGGAGGCGCATATACATTTAGTAATGTGACCTCCTTATGTTCAAGTTTACCCTTAACAAGGACATATCTGCCACCTTTTGTCTTTTATTTCTGAAACAAGTTCAAAACTGATTGAGTTTGGAATTAATATTGCGACTCCCCTTTTCTTCCATGATTTATGTGGGGGGGGATTACGAAAACCCAGTTTCTTAAGTTTCTCATGTTCAGTGCGAGACAGATGAGTTTCTCCCTTTTCAATTTAGCAACCATTTTGCTCCTTTTGATGGGACTGTTTAGCCCATTTACATTTAGAGATAGAATGTGATAATATTGAAAAGGACATTTCTTATTCAGATAACCTCCCTGTATCTGTGACATCCAAGACTCAGACCTCAAATAACACCATAATAAGACCAAAGCAAATAAACACCAACGGCTATTATACAATTCTGCATAGGCATCAAACCGGTGTTTTTTTTTCTTTTGTATAACATTAATGACGGTGGACATTCACATCTGCTTTTAAGATGTTAAAGATGAGAGATTTGGCATATTTTACATTAAAGTAGCTGCACTCGGTTTACTAAAGATCCCAGAATTTAAATTGCAAATGCAGGTTTCCATTTTAATCAGTGTCCATTGCAAATAGTTTTCTCTCCTTCTTAATGGTATCATTTGCAATTATCCAAGTGCAGATGCAGAATGATACCCGTGACACAATACCCCACCGTTTCTTTTTGTGGAAGTGCTTTTAAAGAGGTTTTAATGCAGTTCTGAAATTCTGTTGTCTGAAGAGCGCTAGATGAGTGTGTAGGTGTTAAATGATGTGCTCTACATGACTCACTGACACCCGTCTCCCTGGGCAGCTAAGTGGCTCATTCTCCCATTCCATTACGCTTTCTCTGCCTGTATGCCAATTTGTCTCAGGTTCTCTGTTTCACTGGCACTCAGTAACGGTCAACAAAAGAGCTTTTACCGGCTGTTTGATCGAGTTGAGTTTTTTGCTGCTACAAATTACATAAGGATTACAAGCATTTGATCCCATGTCCTGGGAAAAACAACTTGGAAAGTGGGGATGTGGGTAGGCCTGTCACAATCATTACATAATTGCTTTATTTCAATTATTTGAGCTAACCACACTTGTTTAGCATAATCGTTGTAGCCGTCTCCATTCATATGTATAAAAACAGTAACAGACGAGTCATATTTCATCACTATTTCTATGTCATTTTCCACTGTTTGAGGTTTGACACTCATCTCTTTGCGTCTCCTTCTTCTGCTACGGTTTAATGGCACCCGAGTGGAGAATGAACATCACCAACTGTTTATGTTGAGGTGCTCAACTTCTATCGGTACCTGTCGGTATCAGTTATTTCTTTTATTTCAGTAAATACAGTAGGCTTTGCATATTTAAGTTGTTTCAGTTATTGTGTCAAGCTTGTGCAGTTTTTGTTTCCAAAGCCTAAAAGGAAAACAAATGAATTTTTTATTTATGCGTTCTAGTGTTCAGTGTCAGTGAATGGCTGTTGTTCTTCATTAGGTGTACTGAATGTGTATAATTAGACTGATTTTGGCTTATACTATACAACAGAAAAAAGACAATCGTTAATCGCAATTATTGGTACGACAATTAATCATCAACTAAAATGTTATTAGGTGTGGGCACTTAATTTGTCTCAGTTTCATTGTGATTACACTGATTACTGTGTATCTTCATGAGTGATCAGGAGCTGTCAACCAGTCTTTAGGGCTTGTGTTCATGCTGTTTTCTCCATCTGCTCACGGTGTCAAAGAGTTAAGTAAAACTCTTTAAAATGTAAAATTTTGATATACATCTACATTTAAATCATTCTGAATAGATGAGACTCAGTATGTTTGGCTAGTTACTACAGTTTGTTTCAACACCTTTCCATCTGTTTCTGTACCTACTTTGATCCTCCAGTATGGCCAAGCTGGCCACTCTATGTACGGCTCAGAAAATGCTGGCTCATCTTTCAGGCATATTGATCAGCCACAGATAGCTCAGATAATTAATTCCCAGCTCAGCAACACAAGACAGAAGTGATGCTTGCTTGTTAATTGTGATGGCGTGATGATGGTGAGGAAGTTGCCACTGGGACAAACAATGTCACGATATCCGAGACCATTTCTACCCACCAGAGCATATTTTCTGCTGAGTGGTGGAGTATTATTCATATCACGAGGGTTGTCACATGAATATAAAGCTGCTATTTTTAAACAGCACATTTAAATGCATGTTTGATATTTGCCTAAAACAAGAAGAGGGAATCAGATCAAGTGATGGCAATGTCCACTGTGGAAGTGTTTTATAAATGTCAAGTGTTTTTTGTGGACAACAGAAGCCACTCTAGAGTCATTAACCCAGCTGCAGCAGAACGACAGAATTTAAATCACCTGGAGTGCCTCTATTTTTACACAAGACGTGAGAGCAATGTTTACTTGATTGTAAATCAATGAACATCATATTAAACATTTTGGTGACAGGTGCTATTTGCAGTTCCCTTCAGTATGGTGCTGTTTTACATCTGTACTACTCACTGCCTGCCATATGTCCACGTCTTAAAACACTTTTTATTTGCACGCCGTTATCTGTTTTTTCACATTATATGACTGATGCGATTCATTCTGACTGCATCCAAAGATTTATATTGCCACATTATACACTCATGTTCCAGATATATCTACGTGCCACTGGGTGGTTCGCGGCATGGTCCTCTGTTTAAAGTGCTCTCCACCGCCCTGGCGTTTGGATTCGTCTGCCTCTGGCACGGCGGCCATGACTACTTACAGTACTGGGCACTGATGAACTGGGCTGGAGTTCTGGTGGAGAATGGATTAAAGTCCCTCTTTGCCTCATCATTTCTTCACTCTACTATTGTAAGTCTGACATGCAAGTTTTTACCTTTTTGAAAGCGCAACGTTAAGATGGAGCTTCTACAACGAGCACAGATAAGAGACAGACCATCCAGTCGCATGTTATATATGTTATATGCTGGCATTTACGGTAAACACCCACCATTTATGTGAATACCAGTCTGTTTCCCACATATTATTAATGAAGAAGGTCCAGGCTTTTCTCGCTTCTGCATCCTCTAGCTTTGAGAGAGGGTTCATGTTCTTAAAAGCGTCTGATGGCATACAGTGTAATTTTCCTAGTGGAGCATCCCACAGTGCATATGTATCAGGTTCTCTGTTGTACTTTTGTTTCTGAATTTTACAGTAGAAATCTCTATTGGTTCTCCTGCTATTTAATTATTTATTGAATTCCCAGGAGCAGCATTTCTCTGCCGCCATGAAAAGGCGTTGCATTGCCCTTCTCTCTGCCTTCTCCACTGCCATGCTCATCCTCTCTAATCTGGTCTTCCTCGGGGGGATACATGTTGGCAGAATCTTCTGGAAGCGAGTCTTCATTCAAGGTAAATTGCCTGACACTCAATAGGATTTGTCTAAGCCTTTATTTTGCAGGATTGTCTCAGCTGGCATTTACTAATTTGTTTCCAGGTGGAGTTTCAGTCATACTGTTGACTGAGCTACTCTTTCGATACACTGGTAATTAAGTGCAGTTTAATTGTTTGACATAAATAATCTAAAGCAGTCCAATTCAGTAAACTTTTCAGTAGAAAATGTTTTAGCAGCGGTTACACTGTGGCATCTGCACAGGGAAGTCTTCCCAAAGTGCAAGACATGTGCTTCATGGCAGTGCCAGTCCTCGTATTACTCTCTGTCTCTTTATTTGGCTCATTTAGTACCTAAAGCAAGATGGCAGGACCTCCTGAAGCCTGTTTACACATGATAAGCAGTGATCTGCACTCAGCACCAGGCTGAGCTGGGCGCACAGTCAGCGCCCACAGCTCAAGCTCAATGCTCATATATCATAATATAATGTATTTACAAGAACTGGTAAAGTCAGCCTGAAGCAAAGACTGAAAAAGAAAGTCTTCAGTTATTTATTATCAAACTTGTATCTCTGGAAAAACAGGAATGCTTTCTCCATTTTTAAACTCATGAATAAGCTGCCATCCAATTGGTTTTGAAAGGTTTGGTAGAAACAGGGTTAGAGTTCACAGCATTTTATTTTTGATGCGTAAAATCTGTGAATTGTACAAGACTAATGGTAGCAGTGTCACTTTGAGACTAAACCCTCAAAGGGTCAAGTGTGCACAGAGTTATTCTGCGAGCAATCATGTAGGCAGCATGGTGGAAAACCAGCCTGGCATCGCATCACATTGAATTCTGTCTCTCATCTCATTTGAGAATTAGTCTAGTTCCTCATTTTTAATTTCCAAGAGGCATTATCAGCGGGTGTAGACCACAATGCCTCTGGAAGCAGTTGGATAGACCTACAACCAATCAAAACGACACATGGGACGTTGAGCCAGCTGGTAAATTAAACTCCCCAACATAGCACGTAACGCATCGTTCTCATTAATTAAGGCTTTAAGTACAGTCGTTTATTCTTTTTTTTTAATGGAAAATACTTGCCTGTACCAGACTGAGAATTTTGCCAGTCTAATCAGATTTAACTGCTCAATATGAAGATTCCTTCCTTTTTTAATGAATTTTTTTCTTATCTTATCAGAAAATCCTTTGGCACGGGTTTCAGTGATGATTTCAACCACATTTAATGCAACGGGATCGTGGGAACGTATTTTTATCATTTAAAAATCATCAAACAGCTGTATGTGGTGCATAGAGCCCAGTTACAAGCGTTTGTAATGCCAACCAAAGCCGGCTGTCCCCGACCAGTTAACTAATATGATCTGTGACGAGGGCAAGCGGTGCACGTGTGGTCCGAAGTAAGTATGAGAAATAAGAACATATGGGTCATAAATTGCATAAATGACCAAGGCTTACAGTCAGAACATATTTATATCTCTCAACTATGGGAAAAATAACTCTGCTCGTACTGGGGCAGTAAGTACAGCCTGTTACAGAAAGACTCACGATGCGTTCAGGGGTTCCTCCTGTAAAATTTGGATTAGTCTCCCGGATTACCAATCATCTGTATCTGTTATCTGCCCTGAAACCCAGTGTCTGTGACGAGATCTTCTGAATTTTGTTCAAACTGTGGCTTCATGTGGCTTCACTCACTCAGGGGCTGTAATAAAAACTGAAACTCTGAACCTGTTGCGTCCCATCTTTTCGTTTCAGCCTTTCCTTACCAGCTCTCCAGACCCCCTTTTAATTTGCCCCACCTTGTGAGCCTCTTTAAATAAACAAATTCAAGAAGGTCAGCGGTCAATTTTGAATCACCAGTTAAATTTAGTGCGATGGTAAAAATGTAGAAGCTTGGCAGGCTCACAGTAAATGGTGCGTGACAGTATGCCTCTTCTTCCCCTCCTGACCACTTTCATATACACAATACTGTAGGCATGGTGTAAATAAATTAGCAGTACAGTAACCTAAAAAAAGAGTAGCTGTGTGTGAAAATACCTCCCCTGTCTTGAATT
Source organism: Coranthus polyacanthus (assembly GCA_037367275.1). Classification (NCBI taxonomy): domain Eukaryota; kingdom Metazoa; phylum Chordata; class Actinopteri; order Kurtiformes; family Apogonidae; genus Coranthus; species Coranthus polyacanthus. The sequence continues at coordinate 12,409,757 of JAPQRN010000008.1, read as the reverse complement.
ATTCACATTCAGATCGAGAAACAACTGAGGATCTGGGTTTGCTTTTATGGGAAACCTTTTCACAGTTTAAGCACAATTCAATTCAATTAGAAAATAAAAATAAGAAACACACCCCTGTAGTAAAGTCTCGCATGAGCCTGAGCCTTAGTTAACAAACTTTGTGATTTTTTACTGTATTTTTGTACTTTAAAGATTCAGTGTGTGCTATTTAGTGACATCTAGTGGTAAAGTTGCAGATTGCAACCGACAGAACGGACTCGCTCACCCTCACCTACGGCGGTTAAAAAAAGAAGAAGAAATCCCTTGTTAGAGCC
>JAPQRN010000008.1:12385409-12400855 GCA_037367275.1 Coranthus polyacanthus | reverse complement strand
GTTTGTCTTATGAGTCTGTGTTGTCATGGGAACAGTTTTTTTGTTGATGCAGCTAATGTAGCTACTGTACGTTGTGCACTGTTGTCGCTCTAGAGGAGCAGAAGAGAGGCGCTGAAGAACTCGGGAGCAACCGTAACGAATTTTGCGGAAAATCCTCCACATAGAAATTCTATGTATTGTGGCTGTTGTCATGGATGATGAGAAGGTGCTCATTTTTTATGGTTCACACATTGGAAATAAAAAAAGAGACGAATACATCAACAAATGTCTTCACACATGCTACATACTGTACCTTTAAATCACATTAACCTCTTAAATACTGAAAATAATGATTTGGTGCGGCGTCTACCTTTTTAATGGTGTGTGTGTGCTTTGCAAATGTCACCTTAAAAAGTCTTTTCCCACGACACCGTGGGAAAGTTCATAAGTTGCCTGTGGCTTCACTGGGTGAAGACGTTTTCGACTGTCAGCTTCGTGAGCAGCTGCTAATAGATAGTTATGTTTTTGTGTTCACTAGTGTCCTTCAGATTTTGAGAACAACACATGAAAGAATAATTATTAAAAAATTAATTTGGCTGGATAAAAGAGAAGCAGCGACAAAAGAAAATGTGTGGAAATTCTAGGGTCCTTGTGGGATGGTGTTCAACACGTTTAAAAAAAAAAAAAGGGAAAAAATGAAAAGATCTGCATTGTTACATGTGTGTTGTGCTTGGTAACAGTAAGAAATGAAATCGAGGTCCAGTTTGAGTAACAGACCTGACAGTTTAAAGAGTTATCAGAGCCCAAAACACTGCGTAGCTGGTTATATGACCATAGATTTACCTTTAACACTTTGCTGCATAACTTCACATTGTTTTGTGGCTTTAGTTGAGCCAGGTTGAATCTTTTTTGCTGGGGAACTTCACACCATCAACATAATGGTGCCATTTAGATAAATATAAAGGCTAACGTTAATCTGAACCGAATCCTACTCCAGTCTGAACCCCGCACTATACATTAAATAACTCTGAGATGCGGAGAGATCAGTTTCATTTTTTCCTGATGCATACGCTCGAAAATCCATACTGTTTTCATATTGTTTTCATTTCATACTGTCTCTTTCAGAATATACATTTCATATCTTTTAATTTGATGTCTGCTCTTTTGTGATCCCTGAGTCTGACACCGAAAGCCGAAGAACACAAACTCATCCATCATTTTTGAAAAGGGAACAAGGGACTGTCCATTCCTCTCTTCAGTTTCCCATCGACTTCAGCCACTCAAGAGCAGAGCGTTTTCCCATTTCGAAAAACACAACCTCATGAGTTTCATTTGAAGGCAGCATTTGGCTCCTTCTTCAATCTATCTCTGGATTTCCCAGCTGTATACATTCACAAAGTATTGGACCCTGGTGAATAGTTAGTTTAATGCAGAAGATGAGATTGCCTCTGAATATGCAGGCAATTCAATCTCAGTGGAGCTCTCAGGGGCAGGTTAACCTTATTATGAATGAGGTGATGATTGGTAGCTACAGTTGTCTCGACCTCTTAGCTGTTTGGGTGAAGGATTTGAGGCTAGCGTTGTGTAGTGTTTTTCAGACGTGTAACCCACATAAGCTTCGCCTTTACAACGAGAAAAATCAGTCACATACTTCTATATCTGCTTTTATAAATGTAGCACATATGGCAGCTTGATATGATAAATAATAAAAGAATAATGCTGATAATTATCGCAATATATTTCTGTCACTATTGTTCTGATATTCTTTTTCTTTTGTGGTTTATTTTGTTTACACTGTCAGCAAAAACACTTCCAATACGCTTCAATGTGTTGTTGTTTTGCCGATTTTACTCACGCATATTTTGATGTTGAACGAGCTTTTTCTCATATTTGTTTCGCCCTTTAGATTCGTTGAATGTTTTGCTGCTTGGTGAAAACCCACAAATGACTGTCTTTTACTGTCGTTTTCATCTTGCTGAATGAGCACTGAGATTGCACTCAGCTGAGATCAATTCAAAATAAAGAAAATGAACAAAATACGCAGGAAAATCACAGAAAAAAGGGATTACAGGTGTGTCCTGTTCCATCTTTTGCAAATACTTTGCTTCATCGGGACCAAAAATCATCCTTTAAACCTGAAAAAAAACAAAACGATTTGACATTTATCGTGATCGCTATCGACCGATACGATCCCACAGCCCTAATCTGAGACGAACAAAATTAAAAGTGGATCGGCAGCGTGAGCAGTGCAGCCACACAGACTGAAGTAAAATAAAGTACCTGTGAAAATCGACAGACAAAAAGAACAAGGAGCTCTGCACAAACCCACACTCGGTAAAAACACAAACCAGCAATTATGAGTCGCCAACAAAATAAAATCACTTTCAGGTCAAAAAGCTCTCATTAAAAATAATATCATCAGCCAGGGAAAAGAAACTGGTCAGTTGAAAATCTAATTAGCCGTATTTTGAGAAGTAGAAAAACAAAAAGAGGACAACAAAAAATTTACCGTCTTTGTACTCATTAAAACACTTCTAAGAAATAGTTTTTGGTGTAATGCGAAAGCAAATATCCTTCTAGGCAAAGTTATTCAGCTTCAGTTCGGGTTTCTGATCTATTTGTAAGAGTCCTCTTTAGTCAGTTTGATTGAAAATTTCTGGTCTGTAAATAAACATGCTGTGATGTGCTTCAAATACTGTTTTCAAACTATTCGTAGAGTCACTCACTCTCTTTCTCAGGTTGTACGTGAGCAGCAGGTTTCTGGAGAAGTGGTTGGAGAACGCCGTGTAGAACTCCAGCACCTTCTGCAGAGCGTCGCGCTTGATGACGTGCAGGTCGCAGTAGGTCAGAGCTCGGACATTGGCGCAGGCCTGGGCCAGAGTCACCTCTTTCCAGAAAACATCGCCAAACACATCCCCCTTACCTGCAGAGAAAAGGAAAGACGGCTTCACGTTACGTTCATACTGTGGTTCAAATGTCCAATACAAGCTTGTTTAGTGGACACACTGTAATTCAGCAGACGAACTATGTTTTAACAGTGAGTTGAAGACACGTCTGCAGCTAATTTAAAATGTGGAAACTTGTGAATGCTTTGTGTCAGTACTTTATTAAAGCAGCACGAAAGCCTCTGTGTATTTTTAAATCTCTTTCTCCTTCATACTTTTGCTCTTTCACTTTTTACTTTAAAAAAAGAAACACATTCTCATTTTTTTGGTAGATTTATATTAGAATGATTTTTCCATGCATTTCTTCTTTGCACTTTTCTTTTTAAATACCTGGTGATTAAAAAGACAATAATCTTTAAAAAAAACGGACCTTACCAGTGTGCTGCATTCTGACAAGTATGATGTTTCTTATTTCTTCTCTGTGTAATACTGAACCTACACAGTGGCCAGTTTTCAGAAAGATAAACTGTTCAAACCATCACCCGTTTTTAAATATGGCTGCATTCAGTTTAACTTGGGAGTTCATCCTAGATGAATTCCAGTTTAATACTGCAAAGTCACATGATTCACCAGGAACGTGGAGGCCAAAGTCCTGCACCAATATACACAAGGCTCTGGAATAAACTACCGAATGAGAATGTGTTTGCACCAGCACTTCCGTGGTTCAAACTTCTGGCTTTGAAGCAGCTGCGGGTCGCTGTGCAAGGATAGCCTTTTAGCTTCTCATGAATAAAGTATCAACAAGAAACACATTTTCAGGTCCTTTTCAGCAGTGAAAGCAACTTCAGGATACAACAAATCAGAGGTAGTGCTGTCAGTAATAACCCACTGTGTGATTCACAGAGGATTACAGCTGTGATTTTACTGTAGCTGGAATAAAATATAAAATATCGTGTAATAGCGTTATAAAAGCTGGCCAGTCAGAAACACTGTATTTTCCACAGCCAAGATATAAAGTCTAAATTAGATCACTTAAGAAACTTTACACTGTAAGTGCTCAGCGTAAGTACATTGAACCCGGGCAGTGAGTCATTTGTAAAGCTCTACATGTATTTTTAACTTTAAAAAGTACAAGTACATCATCATAAAACAACAATTATAAAGTAGTGTGACAACCTCTCATGCAAGCGCAGAAAATATATCTGACTTTACTTACCAGACATTTTGATGACAAGCTGTACAAGATGTTGTAAAAAAAAAAAAAGATTTTCAAACCTTTCAAGCTGCACTACAGACGCATTAATCAAACTGATAGCGGTATTCAATTGAATTACAGTGATTAATGACATTTGGAGCTACACGTTTGGCCACGCAGAGTAGTTTGGGGAACTGGAAGCCAAAAAGCACCCATCTGAGGTTTAGATGACAATTTCTGCATTACAGTGCCATTAGGCTAATGAGAATCTGACTCAAAGTAGCGGCTTGTTTATCACTTGGGCCTCTCAATATAGGGCCTCCATATGGGTCAATGGTAATAGCATGGCAAAGTATTGACTGTTTCAAAAAAGAATCCAATAGGAGATATCTAACACAATACAGCCAAGACAGTGTCACCGCATGCCATTCATTATTCATTAAATCAATCAAGTGGGAAATGAAAGGAAGTAACAAAGTAAAAGTCGACTAGAATTACCACCTTGCGGTTAAATGCCAGAACAGTGACAGTTTATTGTGCTTTTCCGTCTACTGTATTAGTGTGTAAGTTCATTGAGGGAAACAGAAAAAGAGTTAAACTCCTTCTATATGTCCGCGTTTGGCCAGTAAAGGTGACTCCGTCAGATCACACAGTTTCTTGTGACCAGTGATGACAGGTTATTTATTTATTCATGGGAAGGTAAAACACATCACTTGAAATCGTTTGGTTTGCATTTTCTCCCAAGTGACAGTGGGGTCACATATCCTGATGGTTCCGTTTAATAAACTAGTAGCCTGCAGTTGTCAGTGTGAGGTCAGAATGAAGCTGCAGGAGGGGATGATAATTTGAAAATACACACCTCACTTCTGCAGCTCTCTCCTCGCTGTGCGAATCAAAAGGTTAAGTATAAAGATGATATGAGACAGACGCTGCGATGTGCCTATATTTGTTTCTGCGACGAGCCACAGAGTAGAGCAGTAGAGTCGATTGTTCATTGAAGCCCACGCTGAACCCCACCTCTCTGAAACATCTGCCTGTGATCTTCAGTCATGGAGTAGATTTTCTACAGCCTGTAAACGGAGCCAGGAGGAGGTGAACACGTCTCGTTTCCTGTCAGACCCTTTCTAATTGAATTTGCTTAAAGTCCGTGAGCTTACGTTGTGTGCGAACTGACACATTCTTGTCTGTGCGAGACACAGTTGCACCAGCGGCACAGATCTACACAATCGCCACGGTGTGTGAAATATGGTCACAATCTGCCCTTCTGTTCCTGATTTATGGTGTTTAATAAAGGCAGGAAAAATGTTTGTCAGGAAATTATGACGTCACAGCCAAGATGACCTTTGACGTTTTGGAAGTAAAATGTCATCTCCTCATCATTTATTTACAGACCGTTTTCACAGCAGACAGTATGGCCTCTAAAAGCAGGCAAAGCACAGGTGTTACTAATATTAACTATGGCTCTGTTCCATTCAGTTTCCCCAGGAGGCCATTCCAGTTTAACAAATCCACAGCCTGAAACTGAAAAAAGGTCTGTTACCTGACAGGCGACTGGTTAGCACATGGAGTCGCAGGTTTGATTCCAACCGGACTGTTGCTGCACGTCATTATCCGACTCTATTTCCCCACACTTCCTTTTCTTACTCCCGTTGTCAAATACAGGCCCGAAAATGAGAATGAGAAAAGGATGGATGCACAACCCGAGAACAGAAAACCTACAGATCATTTAAAAAAAGAAATAGCTCTGACCTCATCACACCCGGACGCAGAAAATGTTAGGATTGACTTTAAGATTTTAACTTTCATTCTTTTCCTGTCTCTTTTTGCACCAGGTGAGCCCGAGCATACTGTAGATCCTCATGCAGAGATGTTTTATCAGGCTCCTTAAATTCGCAGTGAAAGGGATGTTAAAAGGATCTTTGTTGTCAATCATGGCCTCACATCCTGACGTGGTTCAGCAAATACACCTCCCTCAACCCACTGCTGTTCGATCCAGAGGAGATTAGTGTTAAATGAATAATAAAAAAAAAGCTCTAAATCACATTCTCTGGAGAAAAAAAATGTACAGATGAAAACCAAACACAGACCTAGTTACCCACAGATGGTCAGCTGTTGATGATGTTTGACACATTTATGCAACTGCCCCTGAGATTTCTAAGTGTCTCTGTATTTGCTTTATCTCATAAGAATCCATTTTTTATAATAAAATCTAATAAAGTCGTGGAGCACTTTGTAATTTGCATTTCGTAGAGTTTTCAGGTGATTGATTGTATTATAAAATAAAAGTAGGTCAAATCAACCTGACTCTTGAGATTTCGCAGAGTCAGATTCATTATGCAGTTTTTTTCATGAAAGTAACTCTGGATGCTCTGATGTGATCATGTTTAGGTTTGCGCAGCCCATAAATTAAGCCGACAGCCCCAAAAACACACACAGAATGGGGTTTCTGCTTTTCATTGCGTTTTTTAAAGGCAATGCTCTATTTAAAATGTTACGAGAGATCATGTATCTGCGACAAAGAAATCCTTATCCAAATCCTGACTTCGTGACACGGCCGACAATGGGACCCAAACAGCTCAGCTCAGCCAGATAAAAAGCTTGTAAAGTGCTGGTTGTACAGAAAGTAAGAGAAAAAAAAAAGCTAAGATTATAAGCAACTCTTATTGGAACAGTGCCGGAGGCTAAATTTACTAGAAAGTATCTCTGCTGTCATCACTGCCAGCGTTTTCGTGTTGACACGTCTTTCAAAACACGGGTTTGATTAGGGGCAAGGAAGCATTGCGACGTCACACTCACGATTCCTTTTTGTGCATTTGGTATTTTTAAAAACCGAACAACAACTCTATGTGGCAGAAAAGGTCCTTAAAGTTTCATTCTGAAACAGATTCGTGACAGGTCCTTTGACAGCAGGGGTTTAACTGCCTCTCATGAAATAAACACAGGTGATGAATTTAATTATTTGTTAATTGTGTTAATTGTGTTTTTAATTATTTCAGAGTGCTGATTACAGCTTAGTGAAACGATGTTAATTAGCCCTGGTTTCACTAAAGTAGCTCAGCACAACAACATCTTTTAGGTCAGACATATGGCACTTTTCCACCACATGGCACCGACTCAACTCTGTCGCTTTTGCTACAAGGTACTTTGTGTTCTTCTTCAGTGTGACTAGTCGTCACAGCAACTGGCCGTGGAACTGCCGTGACGTCATCTTCAACCCAACACATGATTCTCAGTTTGTGGCCGTTTGTCACAAGGAGACACATGCTGTTTAAGAAGAGGCAGCAAAATGCAAAAGAGGAGAGTTTGGGAAACAATCAGAATTCAGATGATGCGACAAGTCTGGTTGCTCAGAGGCGATGCGGCGATAGCAACCACTCTATCTCTGACCAATCAGTAGTCTGCAGTGTTTCCACGTACTTCTGGTGTAGTCTCAGCTCACTTGGAACCTCAACACAGCAAAAAAAAAACTATCCACAACTTCTGCCTGATGGAAAATCAGAAAAGGTAAAAAAAAAAAAAAAGTAGAGACGACTCATGTTGAGCTGTTACTCTGCATCGGACAAGCCTTTATAACGTGTAAAAAAGAGGAGATTATGTCTTAAAAGGAAAATGAAAGTGAAACACATTAAATCAAACGTCCACATCCACATTTAAACAAAACTAAAAGAAAATACTGCCCATCTCACCTAAGATGGCCACCACCTCATCATCTTGAATGACCTCCAGTGATCCAGACACCACAAAGCAGAGGCTGTCCACACTTTCCCCGGCGTGGTAGATCAGGTCGCCAGGCGCACAGTGGATGGTCTGAAACTCCATGGCCAGAGCTCTGAGACACCCGTCGCTGGCCAGACGGAAAGCTGGGTGCTCTTTGAAAACTTTCCGGTTGAGGTGAACACAAATGTCTGCTCTCATGTCCTTAGGACAAATCTGTAACACCTGGGGAAAAAAGAACGGAGAGGAGCTGCAGATCAGTGGAATGAGGTGAGAAGAATGTTTTTCTCTTATTGTTATCAAATATTTAAAGATTGGACAAAGTGCATAAACACAGAGCAGAGTTAAAAGACTGCTTTGTTGATACACATTTGCATAAAATAATAATAGTAATAATAGTAATACGTAAATAGAAGTCGACTGATAGTGGTCATTTGGAGCAGTACACGGCCGCTATCACCTCCTAATCACATCTAAGTCAAATTACCTAAATAAATAAATGAGTAAATCACTGAATGATCAGTAAATCTGGAAAACTAGCTCTGAAAAACTATGTGGGAGCAATACATTTTATTTAGCTACCTGTCCTAACATTAGTCAACAACCAACCATATTTAAGCGATGGTTTGTATTTAAACCACGTGGACAAAGTTACATGAGATAAAGAGATACATGTTTACTATAGGCCATCATCGGGTTAAAAAAAAAAAAAATCACTTTGTCCATTACTTTGATGGAAATGAACGGTAAGATTCACATTTAGCGCATAACTAATTATTTATTGAAAATGTCAGTCATTAATTCAGATTTTTGGTGAAATTCATGGTCGTTGACGCTGCTACGCTTTGGTCCAGCGTGTTCAAGTACACCTAATCGACAGGATGCCAGGCCGTCACAGGACTCTACCTTTAAAACAAATCTCTTTGAACATGAATGTGAAGCAGAAAGGGATTATGTGCCATTTTTAGACCCTTTAGTGTGGCCTGGAGCCAGACAAAGAAATGATACGCTACATGGAGTATCTAAACAGGGCTTGATAAATGATTTGAAATTGCAAAATATTGTGATGTGAGAGTAAAAAAAAAAAGTCAGAGATAGGATTAAAAATACCACGATGGTGAGGAAACTACCAGAAGTCATATAACCCTTGTACCTTTTCTGTGTCTATTCCCCGTGACATGGACCAGGTCGATGCGATGTAGTCCATGACCCTTTCACTCAGGCCTTTGGGAACCTGGTAGAGCTTGAGGAAATCCCGGACGCTGTTCAGCATCTCATGGTAACGGTTTGTGTTGGCGTACATCTGCTGGAAGATTGTGGTCACGTTACCAAAGATGGTGGCGTAAAGGAGAGCTGGAGGAAGACGGAGAAAATGACAAAGAAGTTTGGTAAATTTGAGAATCTGGAACGCCAGCGAACGGCGCGTTAGTTTGAACGTGCACGAGTAAATCCACAAGATATAAATGAATAAATATCCCTGCCCATAACAATAGAATGTTTGAAAGGGAGTAGGAAAAAGTAAAAAACGTATATGGTCCATTTCTATAATCACAAGTAACTCAAATGACACCTTAATGCTTCTCTTATTTACAAATACATTATCGATGCGCAGGCGATGGAGAAGGAAACATAACTGACAGCAAAACGTCTGTATAGATTTCAGAAGGACAGACTGAAGTGAATGAAATAAAAGCCACATACATTTACAACAAACAAGAAAATAGTACATTATGGTAAAATATTCATTAACATCATTCTTCTCAGTTAAAAATGCTTTATTGACGTTATTTCAAATTTAAGATAAAAAATCAGCGAATCACCAAGTATTTGTGCAAAAGGACAAAAATCTCCAAAACCAGACATTTCTTAACTAACACTGGTACCTATCATATATACTCTTGATAATCAAATGTGCCTTAAGTGCTAATATTGTTTTATTAGTGACTGCTTTAGTCAATCATGTGAGAAATGAGCAATTCCTACTCATCATTACCTCCAAACATGACGGCCAAACCTCTTGCCAAAAGGGGGAAAAGACCATAATTACAGCTTCTTGTGAAATGTGCGCGTAGCCATCCATACTCACGTAGTTGCATCCTACGGATTAATGCTTCTCACTCATCTCGTCATTTAAGAAATAAAAACGGATAAGAAAAGGTTCATCTGTGAGACGTCTGTGTGGATGAACTGGTGCAACAGCTGGTGTGTGTGGATCAAAGCCATCAGATGTCTGCTCTGTGTGCAGTGTTCTCCTGGCAGTGGAGCCCTAATTAGCCCTGCTAGAAGGGACGGAGAGGAAACATGCCAGCCACACATTTCAATTATCCTCAGATGATGACAGTAACCTGTGCGTGTGTTTGCATGCGCTTGTGTGTTTGTTTATTTTATGGTGCACAATCAAAGTGTTGAAAAACTGCACAGGGAATAATACTAATTAAAATGCGCTCGAAACTCCTCGAGGGCCAGGATAACCACAACTTTCATCCTTTCATCACCACCACTCACTGGTTCAACAGTGTTATCAAGCCTTGCAGTATACTACCGTCTTTTATAACCTACAAAACAACGGGTACGCGCGTGTTTGGAACACATGTTCATAAAAACGGCAAGCTAACAGCGTGAGAGGTTTAATCGGCTTGAGGAAAAAGAAACTGTGTTTGAAGTTGTCAGAGTTTTAGGATGGCAACGACCTCAAGCCTGAGTGCTCCCTTCTCTAATAAGCAGAAATTGCTGTAACAAAGGAAACTGTATCTGTCCCCGTAGAGCAGAGCTTCATCTACTGTAGTCGCTCCTGCACGTCGCTCCTCACTTGCTGACGTGCTGAACTTCATCGTAGCGTTGCTTGGCATCCAACCGCTGGCCTGATAACCACGACTTTCGTCCTTTCATCGCCACCTCTCACTGGTTCAGCAGTTTTATCAAGCGTTGCTATGCACTCCAGTCTTTTATAACCTACAAAACTGGGTGGGCTGGGTGATAAACTGGTAACAATAATGATCATTTCTATACATTTTTCTTTTGTCTTTATTTTATCATTAGCGTTGAGCCATAAAACAATTTCATGTAATTATCAGTGTCTTTAGGGTTTTTTTTTTTATATTGTCAACTGAAACACTTACAAAATGTTTCACTCTTTAATGTTACATCATAATATAAATATATGAAATGTCTATGATGTTCTGCCTCTAGATTTGTGACATGTTCTGCTGTTTGATGAGTATTTGAACATAATCAGCCTTTAAACTTCAAAGACGTGGTGATTTGACATGTGATTCGATATGATAATTATCAACATCGACTGATAGGATCTTTTTTTTTTTTTTTATCATGATTACATTTTTGGCTGTGATGTCCAGCCACATTTATCATTATAATTGTTTTAAATGCTCTACTTCTAGATTCATGAAATGGTCTGCTGCTTGGCAAGTATTTGTCATGTTCCGAAAAGGAACGGGAATTTCTATCACGACAGCATTTTAGCCCATATCACCCAGCCCTATGTACGTGCGTGTTAGTAACATATGTTCATCAGCAATCTCACGGCTCGAGAGGCGTTTGAAGTTGTCAAAGTTGTAGGTTGACAACAACCTCAAGCCTGAGTGCTCCCTTCTCTAATAAGCAGAAATTGCTGTAACAAAGGAAACTGTATCTGTCCCCGTAGAGCAGAGCTTCATCTACTGTAGTCGCTCCTGCACGTCGCTCCTCACTTGCTGACGTGCTGAACTTCATCGTAGCGTAGCTCGGCATCCAACAGCTGGCTTGTTTCAAGGTAGTTAAAAGACAGTTGTCAGAAAAAACTCAAGCCCCAGGACAACAGTTGCTATAGCAACAGGACATATGTACAGCCCCCCCCCCTTCTTCCCCATGCCACCCCTCGCACAAACCCTCGTCACACTGTGATCTTCTACTGGCAGCACGATCCACTGCTGATGGTAAAAATAGCACAGTATCAGGGCATTCATTTTTCATAGAGAACAACCGTGGACTACAGTAGATTGTATCTACAACAGAAAGCTCCTGAGGCTGTCTGGTTTTTAGATATTCACATTTTAGATGATTTGTATCGCACAGTGAACATTTTTGAAAAAGACAACTCTTAAGATCCAGATGAGTCTTGCCATTTCCCCCCGAGAGCGTATTCATGAACCCGAACTGCCAAAAGGTACAAAGAGAGAGGAGGGTGGACTAGAATAATCCTGGGAATAATCCCGTCGGTACAGGATTGAGATCGTGGCTATGAAAAGTACAACGTAGGTGAGGAGTGATTTCAGAGGGATTGCAGGGTTCGCTGTGCTGAACCGATCTGGCAGTGCTATTGCTCCGAGGTGTTGCTCTCCGCGTGCAGTCACACATAATAGCACACTGCATTATGAGCCACACAAGCAGAGATACAACATAAATGTTTCATATCGAGATGTGGAAATAGGGACATGATGTGAAAATCTGCCTCTTCCTTAGCGTTTCTGATCGTTTCACAGTTAGCGAGGTAGGGTTTTCTAACATTATTATTTAAAGCAAAACTGGCCATTTTCGTTTTCTTAAATATTTGTGCCATTATTTAACAGTTCACTGTAGAGAGAAACCATTTCTATTGCGTTCTGTATGGAACTGATATTGACCTTATGAGGCGAACTTAAATGCGTCGCGTATCATTTACAAGCAAACGACAGCTTTTCTTTTGGGTTGCCAGGTCGTGAAACGTCTGGCTGTTTTTTTTTTTATACTACAGCATTTGTTATGTCCTTTTAGGTTAATATTTTATACATGTTATTTTCCTTTTTCTATAATGCATAAAAAGTGAACGTGTTCCATCATGTATCAATAATTTAGCGAAGCTGATTCAGAATACAAGACATCTGAACAGTAAAACTATGCACATATTTGTAAGCAATGATATGTAGTGGAGAACTTTAATAGAAAATGCAATCAATAGTTATTTCATTAAACTGTAGTTAAAGTGAGCAGCACAATCTAGGTTTCAGAGGAGTTAAAATCATCAGCTAATCATCTGTAAAGTTAGATTTTCTGAACAGCTATAGCAGTATGCATGATTGATTTTTTCATCTACCTCAGTGGATTGTGGCTTTAAAGAACATATCTAAACTTCTCCTGTTTCATGTGTGCGCTACATTAGACTGAAGATATAACGCCTCCACTCACATCCAATCATCATCATGGCCACTGCAAAGATTTTCTCTCCATCTGTCGTCGGGGCAATGTTCCCGAAGCCGATGCTCGTCAGGCTGGTCATGGTGAAGTACAAAGACGTGATGTAGACGGAGTCCTTGTTGGGGCCGCCCTCCCACTTCCCTGAGCCGCTGGCGTTGAAGCGGTACGGCGTGCCGACAGTCTCCGCCAGAATGAAGAGCCAGCTGTCTGTGCGCACAATGTTGGTCTCCTCATCGATAACTTCGTAGTCACCGATGCTGTACCTGTAGTGTGGACAGGTCGAAATACAACAGCCATTTTTAAATCCATCGTTGCTGTTTTAGCTAATAAATGTTACTCTAGTTGTGTAGTGGTTCTAAGGTCGGTCCAACTGGCTTTCACTACAATGCCCTCGTGTTTTTAACTGAACCTTTAGTAGCTTTTAGTTTCTGTGTTTCCACCGACTGGAAGTTTGTACAAAACACCCTAAACCTTAACGCTCTTGTGTCCCTTGACGGAGTTAAATCCATGTTCAAAATCACTCACCATAATCTTCAAATCTTGATATGTGTGTCTTTTATTAACGGTATGTATATACTTATTCCGTATATAAACAGTATATATGTATTGCATATATGTCGTTTAAAGTGTTACTCAATGATCTCTGAGTTTAATTTAAGGTATTACAGTCAATTGCTTGCCTGGACTGCACCCTCCATTCAAAAGCACTCAACTATCAACCAGAAGTCAAGGTGGCATCACATAGTTGAAAAATTAAACATTTTTCAAGGTGGAAACAATTAAGGGTTAAATGAATGTCGATTTCTCTCTGTGGAAAAACTTCTGGAATGTGTCGTAAAAAGCCGTTTGTCAGGATAAAAGTACAACATATTTTAATTTAATCGTTTCAACAGACACAATCGCCTTTTTCCCTCTTTCTTTTTGTTACGTTTATGTTTCTGTAATGACGTTCAAAGGCAAATGTACCCTTTATGTTTTACTACTTAAACACTTGATGATTTTTTTTACATTTTGTTCTAATGGCATACATGGAAATTTGACTGTATAAAAGCCAATAACTTAACTCAAATAATATAGTATAAAATGGTATCTACAAGGAAATACTTTGCCTGTAGGACATTAAATGATATGACGTCATAATGGTGTCTTTGTATGTCTGTGTGTGTATACATCATGTTCTCATAAACACAATAAATCGAGCACAAAACATGATGGAAACTTAATGTTTCCACCACACTTGCCTCCTGCAGAGTAGATGATCTGATTAGACTTCAGAGGCCTGTGCTCCATAAATCTGCATATCAATGAGAAAAACTAATTCTCTTGAAAGTACGATAACTCTTCCTTGCTTTAAGGTACAAAGAACATACAGTCTGAATGTGTGAAAACAAGTATGTTGACCAAAAAATTGCTGAGAATTAATGCATTAATGAGTTTAATTAAATACTCCTCATAATAACTGGTTGTTCTATTAATGGATAATCTTGATCAGTGAATACAACAGGCTATAATTATGTGTTAAAGTGATTTATAAAGGTAAGTACAGTACATTTAATGAAAAATACTAATTTGTTTTAGTTTAGTTTAAATAATTAGAAGATGTCACAACATACCAAATGCAGGCCAGCCAATGAGCAGCCAGTCCAAAAACACACACCAGCAGGACCAGCACCGCCGCCCCGTACTCAATGTAGTGGTCCAGTTTACGGGCGACCCGACCCAAGCGGAGAAGTCGGACCACCTTAAGAGAGCTGAACAGACTGCTGATCCCCTAAAACGTTACCAATACAAAAACAGAAAGAAAGTTTAAATGGAAAAAATATTTTAATTATTGCCTTCATTATGTATTATATATGCATATATTTACCGTAAACCCTACATGTAGATGATCGCTTCTAACAATACAATAGTCAAAATAAGATGTTTTTATAGTTAACACTATTTGCATATTTAAAAAAATAAAAAAAATTGAAGAACTGATGACAGTTCCAGACAACTTCCAAAAAATACTTTTGTAATCATAATTTCATCTTATAAAATAAAGAAGCAGCCTGTTGTCCCAAGCGACTTGTGATCAAATTTAGATTTTAAACAAACTAGTTTATCCCACTCTGTTTCAGCATATTCTAAAGAACAGGCATAAAACTAATACTCTGAAGCAATGAAAGGGAACCAGGTGATATGTAACAAAACATAAGACGAGCAAACACACAAGACTGAAAGTTTTAATAGATCTTTCTAGTGGTTACATAACCAGCAGCTCAGTGTCAACTCAGCTAAAATGTTATATTGAAACACGCGTCCAGTGATTTAAAGGGACGGCAATCACATCAGTCTGTTTTGCAGTTTGTAAGAGACGACATCTTTTCGGTTGTGTGTGTGTGTGTGTGTGTGTGTGTGTGTGTGTGTGTGCGTGTGTGGTGGGGTGGGGAGGGGGTATTGATTTTGCTAATGTGCTGTGGTCTGCAATGCAAGTACAACTGCAGTGCTCGCTGTCACTTGAT
>JAPQRN010000008.1:12344038-12356975 GCA_037367275.1 Coranthus polyacanthus | reverse complement strand
CTGCAGAAGCCTGAGAACGATCCTGATCATGTGAATCAGGTGTGTTGGAAGAGGGAAACATCTAAAACATGCTGGATCGTGGCCCTCGAGGACCGCAGTTTGACACCCCTGCAATAGATATAAAGTCATGTTTATCAGGTATTTCATTTGATGTGCCAAAATACATATTTCATAAACGGCAACACAAGATTACATCATACAAATCACATCTCTGTGTGTTTTCATGTGTGTGATGTTGAGCCTGTTTTTCCATTTGCACGTCGTGATGACTGGGTTGATTAATCTTGTATTAATCTTACTTCAGTTTTACACTTATCGCGTCCTACTAATTGCAAATTCCGAGGAGAGATCAAAATGCATACAAAATATGAGCCCGTGTCTTGTCAGAGGCGGTTCAACCACCGTATGTGTTTTTATTCAGCTGTAAATAGAGGGTCTCGGGTTGCCGACGACAGACAGGAGCTAAATGCTATCGATGTTCGTGTTACTCGTATCAATAGAAGCCACTGCTACACATCTGAGACCCCAACAGAACAAAACACCGAGGTAACACATGTCATCAACTAATCACTTGACGCCAAAAAACACACAACTATGACCCACAAATTACTTGGAGAGACGGGTGTGTGCAGAAGGTTAGCGCTAGAGCTAACTTAGCTGTAGGATTAAACCAAGGGCAGCGCGTTTTAAAAATGGAAACGCCGAAATAAAATGGGAAGCATTGTGAGTTTCTTACCTCTACCTTCTCCTGTGAGAGGTTTCGCTCAAAGTTCGCCGACAAACTGCAAAAAAAAAAAAAAAAAACACCCCCAAAAAATGCTATCATTACAATTCACCGATCTGTGAAAACGTGACAGACGGACGGGGTCGTCGGGCGAACATCCGGGTTCTCCGACGGCGTACGAGAAGGGTCAAAACGACCGGTTCGTACAAAATGTTACACGTAAAGATCCGGACGGAAAAATGCAAAAGCGATCATTGAAAAACACACCATTTGAGGGCTTTTCAAAAGCCGATTAGAATATTTCATTTTGCAGGTAATATTTTTTTTTCTCTTGTCAGGATGTCAGAAAGGAAATATGTTTTGCCTTTTACAAAAAACAAACAAACTTTAAAATACAACAACAACAAAAAAAAAAATATTACAGTGCATAATATAACACATGGTCATTCAGATACATCATGCCGTTGCTGGAAGTGAACAGTTATGTAAAATGAGTCACTGGAGGCCTGATGAGATCTGTTTCTGGAAGTCCTGGCTCCTCCCACTTCAGCGCAGATTAAATAGGAGCGTTTCCTTGTTATTTGTGTAGTTTGCGTCCAACTTTTTCAGCTGGGGCACGTTACAATGTTTTCCTTTTTAATGTTTTCAGCGGCCACATGGACTCTGCTGGCTCTCGTTCTCACCCTCTTGTTACTGTGAGTAGTTTCTGTTGTTGTTAAGTGCCTTTTACACACTGTTATATACGTGCTATTCCGTAACAATGCAGTATATTACTGTTTTTTTTTCATTTTTATTATATTACTGCAGGTATGGCATTTGGCCATACAAGTTCTTCAAAAAGCTGGGGATTCCCGGACCAACACCCCTTCCTTTTGTGGGGACATTGTTCAATTTAAGAAAGGTAAGGTACAAACACACACAGTTAACCTGTCTGTTTAACTCTTTAACTCTTTAACCTTCCCCTGAATTTTCCTACAGGGAATTCTACATTTTGACCGTATATGCCATAACAAGTATGGAGACGTGTGGGGGTGAGTTCAATCTATCAGTGAAATACGGGTAATAACATAGATTAATGTGTTTCCATCACGTTTATCCGGTTCATGAGATGAAGGTTCAGAGGTGACACACGTACACAGTTTCTCTACTCCAGCAGAAGTAGATAGTCGTACAAAAAGGTAAGCGTAGAAGTACTGATTCACCTTCTTCACTGAAAAGTGAAGAAGTGCAGGCCCTGAAATGTACACAAATTAGAAAAGTAAAAAGTAGTCATTTTTGTCTTGTTACCTTTCTCCACGTAGTTTTCCCTCTTGTTACATCATGTTTTTGTCCTGTTTTACGCCGCTTTCGTCCTGTTGAAGCAGAACTCCAGTTGCACTTAAAAGATTTTATGTAATGTTGCAAAAGCCAAAAGATTTAAAATAAGCATCTCTTAAAAATCTCATTTAGTCTTTTATGGCACTTTTGTCTTATTACAATGTTTTGGTCTTGTTGCATCTTTTGCATATTTTTGAACAAAATAAATACTACAGATACTTGAAAACTCTGCTTAAGTACAATAATAAACTATTTGTACTTAGATACTTCCTCTGTGAAGAGTCCATTTTACTAGGAGACCAAAGTACAGCAGAAAACGTACAATGAACACGACCTGTTACACAAAATCATGATTGGTCAGGTTTTTAAATTCCTTTAAATGAATAGTAATTCATAGTCAGATGTAATTAATTTTGCATATAGAAAACCCATGTCTTCTCACATGTACTTTAGTCCAGACAGTTGAAATAAAATACAATACATTTCAGTGGATTTCAGTGATATGTCTCATTCATAGTAACCCGTTTGTTTTCTAGGAACAAGATTCAGTTTACGAGTTTACTTTTGTTTATTTTTGTATGTTTTCATTTTAACAAACAGATCAAGGTGAAAACCAGATGCCCCATGTGTAATAAAACATATTCCTGCCAGTCACAAGATCCGACAACCTTAACCGTCACCTCTGCATCATATATTATGTAGCTTTACTGCTCACCTGTAAACTACAGTATTTATGTTCAGTTAAAAATAGCTTCCATAAGTAAAGCATGAGCCAGTAGCATGATAGTATGACAGACAGTAGGATGCAGGCAAAGCACACGTGTTACTGATAACATTAACAACGGCCCTGTTCCATTTAGTTGCCTCCGGAGGCCGTTCCAGTGAACCAGCACGCACACCTCCGAGACCTGAAACTGACACCGCTAAATGGGATGCGGCCATGTTTAAAGATACCAATTACAGCTGTGTGTTTTCTGATGTAACGAGTCAAAGTCTGCTGTGAAAAAGGGCTGTTATGCCAGAGATCATAACCAACACCTGTCTTCCAGGAAACACTATACTATTCTAGCTAAATCTTCAAGCTTGAAGTGTATTTTATTTATATTTTGCATAGCTGTGTACTTTGATCACTGGAACCAAATTAGCACTCTCTAATAACCAGTGTGTGCTTAACGTAGCTATTCAACATCCCGCCATGTAAAGACGAGCGCATTTCTGTCCTGTCAACACTGATTGAATCGTACTGTGTTTGAAGTCATTCATGCTGTCATTGTGGTTATGTGTAGGATGTACGACGCACGGCAGCCAGTTTTAATGGTGGCAGACCCCGACATCATCAAAGCCGTGATGGTGAAGGAGTGCTACTCAGCGTTTACCAACCGCAGGGTAAGACAAACATGTTGAAACTCAGTTACAATTACCTGAAAACATGATCCATCAGGATGCTGGTGCATTTTAACCAGTGTTATCATTAATTAATTGATGCGTTGATCATCATCTCATTCATCGTGTGATCCATGAGATGTACAAAAGCCTGAGCGGACACATTCAGTGCTGTTATACGTGTCTTTCAGCTCTGTTGTTACAGCGTTATTTAAGATAACCACCTTTTCGCAGTTGCAGAAGCTGCAAGACTCAGGGTGGAAAAAAAGGAAGTTATGCAAGTCAGGTGACTTAGATTTTTTAGCCATATCCCACAGTTTACACATAGATCCAGGTCAAAGATTATATTAAGCTACAAACACAGCTTCAGACTGTGGCTGCGAAACAGAAAAAGGGAAATAATACAGTTGAATCTGAGTTGGAGATTTAACGAATAACTTGTCTCGTTTTTCAAGTGTGTCTCAATATTTAGATCAAAACTGATTTTCCTTTTATTCAATATTGTCTTTTTTGTGAGGTCCCTTGGAAGCCGCGTTGTAGTTCACACACTGATCCTGTCCATACTGAACAATGAGATGTTACGTTATAGAGACAAAGCAGACGTTGGTGTTACAGAGTTACTCGAAAGGGATGGACATTTGTTTTGTTGATGAAAAATGTGAGATTACACACTATTCACTGCACGCTACTCAGTGTAATTTCTCCTAATGTGTGCTCACAGGAAAGTGTGTTGGCTGGTCCGATGGCTGATGCAATTACATCAGTTAAAGATGAAAAGTGGAAAAGAATCCGCAGCTCTTTGTCTCCGTGCTTTACCAGTGGACGGCTCAAACAGGTGGGTGCCGTCAGCCACGGAAACAGCCGTGCTCATTTTCAAATCAGCACATTTAAATTTGTCGATAGGCTCATAAATCAATTTGTTGTTGCACATTCAACCAATACATTTCAATCTTTGTGACCTCTGACCCCTTGAAATAATACTGTCTTTGTTCAGGCAGGTGTCTTTAAATCTTCTCAGACGACTTCATTTAAGTTACTGATTACATACGATCCTATCCTCCTCATGCCTCATGAGGGCCTTCACAGAGCGCTTCCACTTTTCTCCGTCTGTTGCAATCGTCCTCACTTCCTTCCACGAGCTCCACTCTGCCTTTGTCCGTTCCTTTTCTACTGTGCGCCGCCACATCGTCTTGAGCCAATGGAAATGAGTTTTACGCTATAATCTCTGTTTACATGTAGCTGTGGATAGTCTAATTAAAAAGCCTCCCTCTTTCCGTCCCAGCTTTTCGATATTTGCACGTTTCCTCAGAAATGTGGACTTTTCTTTGGAGCATACATCTCTACATTAGACACATAATTTTAATGCGCTGTATACGCGCCCAACGAATCCTCATAAAACTGGAATAATATCGGCGTATCCAAAAGGCCTAATTTGGAATATCCAAACGAAATATGCTGTTTACATGATCCTGAGAAGCAGACAAATCCGTCAGGTACTGCTACCCATTCAATCTGATTTCCACTTGGACTAGATTGGTGAGAGTCAATCACAATCTAATGGTCTGATGTGGTTTGATACGATGAAGGAAATCTACCGTAGGAGGAACCCCTGAACACAAGTACAGTTTTTTTAGAGTTTTTTTTATTCTATAAATGCCAATCAACAATGAAATATTGCATTGTCAGTTATTATGTCAGGGGCATGCACTTCTACTTGTGATACTCAGGTATATTTCACTAATACCTCTGTACAATAGGTTGAGCGGACGCTTGAACTTGTGTTTACAGTCTATGCTTCAATTACAACTCCTCTTTTTTTAAAGGTTTTTCCCATTGTGGTTCGCTACGCAGACCGACTGATTAAGACACTAGACAAAAAGAATTTGGAGGAATCTGTTGACGTTAAAGCGTAAGTTGTGTAATTCCATTACATTCCAGTATGTGATTATGTTCTTCGTCATACAACATACATCATCAGTTTATGCCATTTTATGGGATTTTTTCCTGCTGCAGGTTTATGGCACCTTTCAGTTTAGACGTTGTGACCAGTGCATCCTTCAGCGTTGATGCAGACGCAATAAACAATCCAGATGACCCCATTACTGCTAATATGAAGAAGGTCCTTAACTTCAGGCTTTGGGCAATTTTCGTATTAAGTATGTACCACTATACCATGGACTCTGTAATAGGTTGAATCAGATATATGACGGACACTTTACTGTTGATAACATTTGGTCTCTTTCAGTGGTATTTCCCTTTGGGGAACGTCTGTTAGATCTCTTTGGTGTTTCATTAATGCATAAAGAGAGTGTGGAGTTCTTCTATGACATTATTAAAAGATTTAAACATCAGCAGCATCGTGCAAATGAAACCGTGAGCATCTCCTCTTTTCCAACTAAAATATTACAGGGGAAGTTATGAAGGGGGTGGGAAAATATATAAATATTCAAAATATATTTTTACTCATGGCTTTAAAAAAGTTGTCACACTGTGACTGATAATGTTTGTCTGTACTTATCTAGAGTCGAGCAGACTTTCTGCAGGTGATGCTTCAAAATGAAATACCCAAAGAAGAAATCAAAGGGGATGAAGAACAGCCAAGTAAAGGTATGGTTTAGAATAATGATTCCCAACCAGGGCTACTGGGAGATTTGATCAAAAATAGAGTATAAATCCACATGTATTTAGTAAAAAGGAAAAAATAACAAAGCCTGTAGCCAGCATTATTGTGTCGACTTTGATTTTGACAATATTAAAGATCATATACAGAGAAAGCCGAGACTGACTGTTTTTTTTTCTCCCAGGTTTGACTGAGCATGAGATCCTTTCCCAGGCTTTTATTTTTATCTTTGGGGGCTATGAGACCACCAGTACCACTCTCTCCTACCTCCTGCACAATCTCGCAACCAACCCTGATGTGTTAAAGACCTTGCACGAAGAAATTGATACCAACCTACCGAGAGATGTACAGTAATTCTTAGTGTTCCTTCCCTGTGGTTGATTAATTCAACAGGTAACACATCTCCGTCTGTTTATGTGTGTGTTGATGCCTCCTTTACATTTTGCCCACAGGCTCCAGTTTCGTATGAGGATCTGGTTGGTCTTCAGTACCTGGATCAGGTTCTCTGTGAGTCACAGCGTTTGGTTCCCACTGCTCCTCGGCTTGAGAGGATGTGCAAAAAAACTGTGCAGATCAATGGCGTCACCATCCCAGAGGGAACAATGGTTGGGATTCCTGTATCATTGTTACACCTAGACCCACGATTCTGGAATGATCCTGACCAGTTCAGACCTGAGAGGTAATTTCACATTCAGTTTCCAGGCTTCATATACATGATTTTATGAAGATGACCAGTCATGTGTTTCATACCACCTCTTGGTTTAGTCGCTGCAGCTACATTCTGAAAACATCAAGTTTGGACAAAGACATATAGACATAGTTGACACATTGAAGTTTATAATATAGATGGTTTTGGAATTATTGGGGAAATGTCACAACTGTCCCTGGTCTCCACTAATTTTTCAGATATTAATCAAAATTGTATCACTACTACCTTTAACTCAGCTTTATATTATTATATTACAGTAAAAAAAAAAATTCTACGATCATTACAAGTTTATTTCTCTCTGAGGATTAATCGTTTTGTCTAGGATGTGTTAATCTGCCATGTGTCTGTCTGTGCAGGTTCAGTAAAGACGGCGAGGGGGAGGTGAACCCGTATGTCTACATGCCGTTTGGGCTCGGTCCGAGAAACTGCATCGGGATGCGCTACGCCGTGCTCGTCATGAAGATGGTTGTTGTCCGTCTCCTGCAGAGTTACACTTTGGAAACATGCAAAGAAACTGTGGTAAGACTCAGAAACGGTCACGTTCATGTCCATTCAGGCCGTCAAAAGGAATCCACTGTTGTGCTTTTTGTTGTCTTTGTCATTTCATTCTTGCATTTCTGTTTTTTTTAGATACCGCTTGTGGTGAATTGGAAGTCCCAGCCAGAAAAGCCCATCAAACTAAAATTTGTTCCAAGAGAAAAGTAATCAAGATGGAAACATACTGTTAATCATGAGGAAAATGCTCATAAATTGTGCAGCTTGCTCTCTATAAATCATTTGTAATTTGATTAATTTTCATAGAATGTAGGTTTTAATATTTACAAACTCATAATTTCACGTCGGACCTGACACAACTTTTCATACTAGCTTTGAACTTGTTAATCATTCTCCTGTTGTTGTAATAGTGTTTTCTACCTCTTTGTGTCAAGTGTCCAGTTATAGGCTATTTGTCTCCATCTAGTGGCCGTCTGATGTTCACTACTAACAGATACTGTCGACCAAATTCACACAATGAGCTTTATTTTTTATAACCGAGTACCTTTTTAGAATGAGTAGCTTCCAGGTTCATGGGAGACTACAGCAATTCACTTTTGACAAACTGTCAAATTTGACTTCAATTACACTGAACTTGGATGTCAGGCTCACGTAGAACACCTAAAAAGGTCATACCCAAAGTAAATTGAAAGCTGTTCTTGAACCATTTGGAGTACAGACATGGTTCAGGCCTCTTTTGAAAGCTAAGACCCCCAACAGTCATCTTGGTCCTGGTTCAGCACAACCCCAGAACTGACTTAATGTGGACAAACTCTCACATATGCACCCTCGGTTATGATATCACAACCCATGAAGAATCAGTCTCAGCCGATGGGGAAGGAGGCCGGTGACGTCAAAAAAAAACTTTAAACATTTGAAATGTTCTTTAATAAACTTTGCAATTTCAAGTGTTTGAATTCTGTGTCTTAATCCGTCAGTCAATCAAATACATATTCATGTTCCTACTTTGGATTGAGTGGGTCACTAATTTGTGTGGTTTTTACAACAAATTAAAAAAGAGCAGGAAAAATAAAAACGTCACTGCTTATACAACCTATATTGCTGCAAGTATAACCAATAATATGGTCCAAAAAATCACGAGTCATTGAATTTATAGTTTTTTAATAACTTTCCAACATGGTACAAATCTGGTCGGCTCCATTGAAGGCTCTGTGAAAACATCTGAAGTCAGTTTTTTGAAGCACTGAGGTTTCCCAAACGTCATTCATAGCTCACACGGTGTGTGCAAATACAGATGATCTTATAAAAGATCACAGCGTGAACAATATGAATCCTTTAAACAGACTTATGACATTAACAACTGAGTGAGTGGATTGACGTCTAAAACTGAGAGTTTGATCCTACAATGAAACATTCATTCGGAAAGTAGGACACACATGATGACACATGAATCGGGTACAAAGAGTAAAAGAAAAGAGTAATGATATAGTTATAACACACTATCAATCTTTGGCTTTAGAAACAGTAACAAATATTGACATATATAAATAAACATTTTAATAGAAGGGCTACAAATCAAATGTCTGTTGTAGCAGGTGGAGACAAAGTGTTTGATTAACTTTTCATTTTCATGACAAGAGATGGCTACTCGAAGCTATGAAGGTTCAGGGAATCCTCAGCATCACGTCTGACAGATAACAGTACAAATAACCAGGCACAGCCACCAGAGGACGCCGACAACAACAGTACAAAGTGTGTCAGTCTGTCTGTGTGTTAAAAAACTGAAAACACTGAATTCTTTTCATTCAGTCATAAACAAACATAAAAGACTACATCACAATACACTGAACTGTATCGCTTCAAAATAGACAAATACGCTGGTTTCGCAGGAACTGTCCTGGTTTTACAGCTTTACAAAACTTCCTGTAAAATGATCTGCCTTAAAACAAAGTGCCAAAACTTAAATTTGCACGCAGAAAGTTTTCTGCCTCAAAGAAAAGGTCGAGAAATCTCTTAGAAAATGTTACAATATAAAACAAACAAACAAACAAAAAAAAAAACCCTTTGCTACATTTGTCAAGGTTGATCTCTTTTGCAGTGTGTTTTGTGTGTCTGTTTGCTGTGGAGACGTTTGGCCCAGTTGGCAGCTTCTTGGTACTTAACATTTTTAATACAAGTGTGCGCACACACACACACACACACACACACACACACACACATTCATGCACAGACAGGAAAACAAAGAGAGAAACAGACTCGCATACAAACATATAGGTGTAAACAAAAAGCTCTTTTTTTTTATCAAAGAGAGGAGTATAAAAGTGCACCGCCACAGTGCGTTCTGAAAAAGCTCTATGGGGTGACTACTGCATTAGAAAAAGCAACACAAACATAAAATGTGGGATAAAATTTTTAAGGATTATATTACAAAGCCTTTTGGAGTCCTGAGTTTATCAAATATAAACAAAACAGACACAAAGGCCATATGTCATAAAAAATACAATAAGGGATTTAAAAAAAAACAACAACAAACAAACAAAAAAAAAAAAACAGTTCGTAGTTCACTCCTCAGGGGTCCAGCTGAACTGAGAAGAATCTGTCGCTAACCCCCCCCCCAAAAAAAAAAACACATCCATGGCTTTTGTTTGGGACAGCATGTGTGTTGTTGACAGCATATGAAGAGTTAAATGATGTGCTCGCCATTTGGAAAAAGCAGCCTTAGGTAACACATAAACATACATTTTGAGTAGATAAACTTTGAAAGAGTTTTCCCACGCTAATGAAGAAAAAAAAAAAAAAATCTGAAAACTGTCAATCAGCTAAAATTTGCTTGAAAAACGATTGAACAGTGAGATGAATCAACATTTACAATTACTTGTTGCAGCTCTGTGTATATCCTTTCAGTATAAAGCTACTACCAGCAGGGTTTTAGCTTAGTTTAACTTGACGTAAGGACTGGAAACAGAGTGAAACAGCTAGCCTGGCTCTGTTCAAGGTGAAGAAGTCTTTACTTAAGACTTTCTAATCATGTTTATCCAATATGTATACAGACTGAAGCGTTAAATAATTGATGTATTTATGTTATGAGTTCTCGGTGAAAGAAAAATATCAGCACAAAATCCCAAGCATTTGTTTTACACTTGGGTTTAATAAAATAACCTAAAAGGTGTGATTAAAAAGGTCAGACTGGCTCTTTTCCGTTTTCCGTCTTCGCGCTAGGCTAAGCCAACAGGCTGCTCGATGTAGCTTTAAGCGTTAGAGGGTGATATCGATCTTCTCATCTAATTCACAGCAAGAAAAAAAAGTGATTAAAACATGTTCTTTAAATGTGTCATTGTCCTTATGAATGATCCAAATGAATAAAATGGAGAAACTGAAACTGACGTGTTTCAGCTCGTTGAAGACGCTTCATTTCCCGTTAAAGACACGGTTTTCCCCCCAAAAAAAAGCCTCAACATCTGTCGTCAGCTTCATCGGTGTAAACGTGACTTTAAGTGACCTGACGCTGAATCATGTGAAGGTAAAAGCGCTGCTGCACATTAACATAGTTGTTCACACCACAACAGTCTTCTCTTGAAACACTTGTGGGTTAAGTACCTTGCTCAAAGGCACCTTGGCAGTTGCTACTAAGAGAGATTTTCTAATTAATTCTCCCTTAAAGTGAGACTAACGGGTAACAAAATGCGTATATAGCCTCTCGGTGTCTGCCAGCTCTGCCAACTTAAAATCGTGCTTTAACATTTTAGAAAGATTAAATGTTACATTTTGGTGATAAAGCAACCGTTTTGATGATTAATGATTACATTGCAGGCTGACAATGCCTTCAAATCTGCTTAATTTTATTCAGTCTTCCGTGCAGTCACCCCATGATGGGCAGGTAGGACTTTAACAGCTACTAAAGATGCCTGACAATAGATTTGACATCAAAAAAGCAGGCAAAGAAAGGGATTTAAGAAGCAGGAATTACCTGAAACTGAACCCTTCTGAGGAGTCTTGAGGGATTTACACTTTTTTGGAACCTGGATCAGTTTATCAGTGTCTAATGAGACTGATTGTACTTCATCACAGAGATTTACAAACTGCTGTGAGAAAAAAATTAAATAACAGAAAGGCCAAAGTCCTGGTGCCCAAACAGCACTTAGAGGCAATGTAGATAAAAAAAAAAAGTCTCCAAAATCCAGCTGCTGCTTCTGTTATTTTACCAGCCACATTTTCTGCAGAATAAAGCAGGATATCTCACAGCTGACTGAAAATTACCAGACACAATCAAACCACACCTGCACCTGGCTAACGATTATTTAAAGATAGAGGAAGGGTGGAAGGAAATGCACCAAAATAAAAATTACTGCATTAGACTGTGTATATCTTTAGTGTCATTTCACTTCATGAATTATTTTAGTTTTGAAAGCGTGGTGTTTGGTTTCCTCTCTCTTTCAACGGTATCGGATCATCAGTGTTGATGATTCAGTGTCTCCGTGACTAAAAACGAATCTAACTGTATGAGTGTCAATGTAAAACAGTAAATACATGTGGTTTCCTCAGGCGTTTGGATCTTTTAATCTATGCCTTGTTTTGGACAGTTACACTTTTATCAAGAAGACATGAAAACCAAAAAATTAACATTATATAAACATATATCATTTGTCCACTTTCTAACGGTCTTTTAGGTATATATGGAGGCATTCTGATGTCAAATGAAGTTACACATTTAAGCACAGCAATGTGAAATAATGTGCCAGCTCTTATTCTGTCGATATTCTGTTATTCTGCATGTCTTAAATCATATGCTATTCTACAACAAACAAATCATTTGAAGTAAAAAAAAATTTAATTAAATGTGAAAACTCTGCAGGCTACACTCAACAATAATTCTAATAACTCTGATGGCTTTATTTACTTCATAGCATTCCTTCTCACTGGTTTCCACCATGACAGAGTGGGAAATTAGCACCATCCACAAAATCATTTCTGGCATAATTGGGATGTGAGTAGTAAATTGTACTCATCTGAGACACCATGGTGGGTAAACAACCAGCTTGGCTTCGATTCCACAATAAAATCTGGCTGGTAAAATAACAAAACTGACTTGTGGGAAATATTTCAGATGAGATATTTTCACTGAGGAAGTGATAGTTTCCTGCCTTTGTCAGCAGCAGAAGTTTCCTCCTCTGCTCATTTTGCTGGCATTGTCAGAGTAGGTGATTTGCTCAAAGACAGTCTGACATCAGCCATCGGAGGTATCGAGATCCTGCGACTGTTACCTGACAGTCCATGTGAACGAAAGTTCCCCACATTTACAGCAGAACTCACAGCTTCTACCGGCGGGGCTGGTGCCGAGGGTGACGAGGCAAGGAGGAGGGGCTGGAGGACGATGACGGTGAGCAGGGCGACATGGACGCCAGGGAGGCGGTGGCAGCGGCATCCTCTGCCTCCTCCAGCTCTCCTGCTCCGTGAAGCTCCTGACTGACGCTGGACTGTAAGGCGGCCGGGGTCAGCCACTCTTTGGGCAGGCAGCTCTGGAGGAATGGCACACAAGAGCTGAAATAGGCCAGGCGGTTGACCCAGCGGGGGATCTCTCTACCACACAGGATCTGAAAGGAGATGAGAAGGATAGGATAGGATAGGATAGGATAGGATAGGATAGGATAGGATAGGATAGGATAGGATAGGATAGGATAGGATAGGATAG
>JAPQRN010000008.1:12291417-12312744 GCA_037367275.1 Coranthus polyacanthus | reverse complement strand
GTATGTTTGATATGTCAAGAGAGTATCGCTGTGGTAAAGGAATACAACATCAAGAGTATTCTAACCATGCCACATTGTGTAACAGACAAGAAAAAAACTCTGAAATTGTCTTCAAATTTGTTTATCGGGCAAAATATTTCCAGAAGGCATTCAACAATCCCAGGACCGGCGGTGAAAGCCGGATACATGGCGTCACACGAGCTGACAAAACAGAGCAAGGTGAATTTTTAAAGACTTCATATTCACGTATTAACATAATACAAAGTGTTTCTTCAGTGACGGCCTGTGGTGCTCATCGCAGAAGTGGAACATGTAAGTAGGTTGCTTTTTGAGAGTAACCTCTTCTTTGTATGATCTTTATATTTAGTCTTTTCTGCTGTGTTGTTGTGATCTGTTTTGTTCTTTTGTTCTCTCCTTGTCTGGATGAGAATGCTTTCTTGTTTTCTCTTCAAACGTCAACCTGCCAAGGGGAGTGCGGATGTCTCCTTCACGTCTTTCCACTAGAGGGCAGCATTTCCCACTCTGAGCAACCAGTGACTCACGAGTCTCTCTGTCTGCCCATATATTTTGTAGATAAAGACATTTTGTTCAAACCACATTGCATTTAGGTCAGCGAAGATGAAAAGTAGGATTCCCATGTTAATGTTTTAGGAGCTTAATATCGGATAAACTTGCCCTAAAGTAAATCATCTCGCAACACTTAAAATAGGGAGATTGTTATAAAAGATGTCAGCCACTCACACCGCTTTTATGTTTTTAAGTTTTACAACCTGCAGCTGTGCTCCAAGCCACATTTCTCACACAAGAAAACAAAACTGCTTTCATGTCCCTTTGTTGCTCATCATCAACTTACAATGATTTTGGCACAAGGAAAACTGTTTAAAATACAGCTTAAACTCCGCATTTTAGCCTAATGCTCACCTGCTCATCCTTTGAAAATGTTCCTCCCCAATAAAAAAAAAAAAGAAGCACAGTTAGGTCTCAGTTATGAAGCTGCAAATAGCATGAGTGACATCAGATGTTTTACCTCTGACATTTGAAGGATGACCCACTTCCCCCTGTTTCTTTTCCCTCTTTATCTTTGCGGAGTTGCTGTTTGTTTTCTGTTGTGATGACACATGCAAACATCGGTCAGCTTCCATTCGCGTGTCAGCTCCTGCACAGAAATTGTTTCTGTTCCGCAGCATGTCCTGTGACGTGGAAAGTCCCGCTCACTCTCAGAGACCCTTCCATTTGAAGTAGAAATAGGAATAACACTTGCACCACAGGGTGCAGCCAGGCTTTTTGAAACTCACTGTGAAATGGAGCTTTTTTATGGAATGACACACTTTGGATTGGATTGAATTGTAGGTTTACACTGGAACAAAAAAGACCCTGAACGTGATATTTGATGTGCAACCATCAGTTAGAGACACAATTATTTACTATATGATTTATCTATCAGTCCATTCCAGTTCAATACAATCCCTCTTTTACATGTATTTTTATCTCTACTTTACTTCTTCTACTACTTTTTACTAATAGTACATGTACTTGTTCCCTCATCCTATCATCATATTTAACATGGGACCCCAGTATAAACTACTCTAAGAAACAACCATCATAGAAAAATGTTTACTTATTTCTTCTCAAAACATTATTAGATTAGTGCTATGTTAAAGTTTAAAGTTACAATTAGTTTGTTTTTCTGTAACGCAAAGCTTTAATCCCTAAATATGATCCACATTTGTGCTTAAGGCTTTACCTAATTTCAGGTAAACATAATTTGTGCTTGGTGAGTCATTCAAAGTTTTCAAAGTCATCATTTTCAATTCGATTTGTGTTTCAATGCAAGAGCAGATGGAGAACTTGGTCTCAGAATGACGCCCCGTAAGTTAATTATGAGTTAGTGAGAAGCTCAGCAAATTTGGTTTACATTTCATATACATTTGAAATTCATGGTTTGCTGCGTTTGGGTCTCAGGAAGACACCACATTTATCTTTTGGGTCTTGGGCTGAAAAAAACTTGGGAAAGCCTGCTTTACGTATACGTAAGGTATAAAAACATTTCCACCTTAAAGAAACAGCTCATGTTGATACATAAAAGACAAGGAGAGATGACATAAAAGCACTGAAACAATAGAATAAAAGGATAAACAAGAATAAAAAGG
The DNA here is from genome assembly GCA_037367275.1 of Coranthus polyacanthus. Lineage (NCBI taxonomy): Eukaryota > Metazoa > Chordata > Actinopteri > Kurtiformes > Apogonidae > Coranthus > Coranthus polyacanthus. The sequence goes on along the minus strand of JAPQRN010000008.1, from coordinate 12,310,594 downwards.
ATGGCATCGCATAAAAGCAGGTCTACAAAAATGTTTTTTAAGGCGTGATTTGAAAGAGTTTACTGCTTCTGTATAACTCATCTCTGCAAGTGTGATCATTTTTGCTCCATTAGTCTTTTCAAAAGGCCATAACAGGACGTTGTGTACATTTGCTGGGTTTAGATCTGTCATCCCAAAGACGACGCTCTGATGTGCTGATCAAAGTAAAGAGAGAAGAGCAGCAGGTGTCCACCTCAGGTCGAAAATATTGTGATGAGGTTACTAAACGGGCCTATTAGGTAAAAACGTTGGAGCTGCTGATGTCCCCGTCAGCCCTGATTAATCCGTGCTGTGGCCTTTGGCTTCCTCAGGATCATTTATCTGGCAGATGTATTGATCCGCTGCTGCAGGGACACACATCCCCAACACGATCTGACCTAATTGTAAAAGTCATTAGAGCTGGCTGCCACACGTATGTGTGTATGGATGTGGGCATTAATGAACAAGTTTTAGGATTCGAGCGTTATGTCTGCAACCTCTGAGGACTGTATGTGTGACAGCTGCTACATCCAACCACCTGCGTTTTTCAGAAATCCCATTTCCCTTTTCTGTTATTATTCTTAACGTTTCGTCCTTTAATGTTCTCTCCTTTTGTGCCTTTTTTGCATAAATAGCTCATTTCGGCTCGAGGACAGGCGGGGTTGGTGTGTGGCAGGGCAACATCCAGACCAAGTGAGCTGTTGATGATCTTGATGTGCAGTGACTTCCACATGCCAATCAGCTGTATGTCACCAAAGTTGAGCCCTGAGATGGTGCTGTCACTCAGCCGCCTGCAGGGAAACAAGAAAGAAGCAGGAAGTGAATCAAGTCCTCAGACTGAGGCTGAGGAGGGGATAAGTGATGCCTGACTGGTGATTGTTTTTAGTATGAAAAGAAAGGTCAAACTAATTGCTAATTGAGGAGAGAGCAGATGCATATTTTATTGGCTTTAGGGTGAAAGATGGTAGTTGTCTTTTTAAATCCTCTATCTTTAAGGAAAGTTTATATTCTCCTTTTCCAGCATGGAGAGTATGTATGTTTTAAATACGTATTAGCCTTTTGTCTCTATGTTTGCAGGATTACACAAAAAACTACTGAAACTATTTCCATGAAACTTTGTAGAGATCTTCACCAGGGCCAGGTGGGTACAGACCTTCAAACACTCGATTCAACAACTCAAATAAAACAGAAAACTCTTATATGAAGTAGATTTACTGTAGCTCAAAACGTAGTACAATAAACTGTGTTGCTCCTGGGAAAAACAACTGTCTGTCAACAAATAACATCCATTCATTAACCCCCCTGTGATATGACGTATGTATGTATGTATGTACAGTCCTGTTTGATGCACCTGCAACAGTCTGTCCTTCACTCTTCTGGACATCAATACCTGTCTTGAGGCTTAAAGGTTAATGTTCAATGTTTTCAAGAATCATAGAAAACTTCATCCTTCATTCATTATATTTCACATTCACCCGTTCACTTGTTTGGCCAGATTCAAACTAAAAGGGTGAGTGTGGCCCCAATACTTTCTGTTGATTATCACATCTTGCTCTAATTATTCTGGTGCAATTATCGTGTCATGAAAGTTAAGAGCACACTTAGCCCCTGAGTCACTTTTGTTATTGATAGTAGTCTCTACAAGTAGTTTTATTAAAAAAAAAAAAAAAAAAAGGATTATTTAAAAAATAATCAAAATAATATGCTATCTGTTGATTTTTGTCTGCTGCAGAGGTACTTGGGAAGCACACACAACGCGCCTACACACACACCTACACACACACATACAGAGTGCTTGGTGTTAAAAGGCTGCAGCCCTCTCTGTCTGTCTATTTTTACCCCGTTTGGTCCATTAAGATCAGCAGTGATGAGAGTTAATGAGTGAAGCCTCTCCACAAAGCAGCAGTAATCACAAATATCCTGGAGAGTGGACACACACACACACACACACACACACACAAAGATGTATACAATGCTTATACAAAAGCAAATATTTTCTAACATGGGCTCATCAAAATTGGACGGAGATTGTAAAAAAACGTTGCCTGCTCTGATGAGTCTTGATTTCTGCTTTGACATTCAGATGTTAGGGTCAGAATTTGGCATAAATAACATGAAGGTATGGATCCATCCTGCCTCGTATCAATGGTTCAGCTCACTCATCTCAAACTGGTTTTCTGAACATGACAATGAGTGCACGGTACTCAAATGGCCTCCACAGTCACCAGATCTCAATCCAGTAGAGCACCTTTGGGATGTGGTGAAACGGGAGATATGCATCGCGTATTCCTCCCTCACTCTGATTGGATGTGAAGAGACGAGACCCTTTGAATTTGGAGAGTGACACCTTTGCTTCTAATTATAAGATGATCTGATGTGGGTCTGGCCCCGCAGAACATTGCTTGTGACATTTATGAGTCAAATAATGACTGCCATTTTGATACTTAGAAACAAACTGAGTCACAACACAGACATTCGACGCGACAGTCCTTGATGCTGAATATTAGTGAACTTGTTCAGTGTAACATGTTTATTGTTTATTAAACAGGTATGTATTTCTCCGGAGAATTAACACCTACTTCAGTGAAGCTTCATATGAGCTCAGTTCATAGTTTTTCAGTAAGAACACATAAAAAAATATTGCATGTAACCGTGTTTTTCCTCTTTATTCATTAATTCACAACAGAGATAAAGACAGTGAACCTAAAGGACATGCAGTTGTATCTTAAGCACTTTGGACCATTAGGCCACCAGGACGTTAAACAAACCCATAAACCTGTAAATAAAAGAAAAGATAAAGCTGTCATACTTATTGCAAGTGGTGTAAATCATACAATTGCAACAGCTTTTCTGTGCCAGAAGATGACAACATCATCTCTCTCAAAACCACAGCCTCTGTTGCCTTTATTTTGTCTTGGTGGTACAGGTTTGTATGTGTAAAACTCATCTGACTAAAGACCCCCTGAATGGGTGAGTTTCTTGAAAAAAATGTTGAAACGCATTGAGGAAATTTGCTCCAGGAAAGACATACCAAAGAAACACCAAAACTGTCATGAACTGAGCTTAGGGATAATCACGTATTCGTCAAAGCAGCTGCTGGCATTTTTATGAAATGTCACAAGTCATTTTGTAAGTTTTGTATGAGCAGCTGCTCAGTTCAGAAAGGTTAAAAATGGGATGTCACATTGGATTAAAGCTGGTGAAACATCTACAAAATGACCAAGAAGAGAAAATAAGAAAAGCAAAGCAAAGCTTGGAACATTTGCACGTAAAGCCTCTTCTTTCATCCAATGTCCCTGGTAAACATTTCCTCTTACAGTGGGAGCCATTATAGAGCAGGGCTGCGGTGGAAACTGTTAGATCAGTGAGAAGTCTGCTAATGGGGTGAAGCCTAACAACGTGACTGAAAGCATGGCTACTTTCAAACCTGCAGAGACTGTGGAGGCACCGTCACAACCAAACTGCAGTCCATTAGCAGCAGGCTGGACTACTTCCACCAAAGCTGTGAAGTCCAACTGAATAGATATTAAAGGTGTGATACATTCTGATGAATACATTCATTCTTATTAGCTTAATGTTTATCTCAACACATTTATTATTACTGAGCGATTACTGAGTGATTTGCCAAACACAGATGTTGCTTTTTTGCACTATTTGATGTTAATGACTTAATGCAAGGCAGTTTTTAATATTACATACAACAATAAACAAGTTTATCGTGTAAATTCTTCTTAGTGACATGTTCAATGCCCCAGTGTACACAGTAGCAGTGGTGAAATCGTAATACTGATGCTAGTATTGGTCCATCCAACCATTCTGTTAAGGTGCAGGTAAAGTCAAATCTGCTGACTAATTTCTGTGTTTCTTCATCTAGATTAGTGTCAGGTTTGTCCTCGAGATTTTCAATAGATTCAAATCCATCACGAATCAGTAAAACAAACTTACAGTTCATAGCAGCGTGTGAGCTGGTGACCAGTGCCCTGATAAATTTCAGTCGGTATCGCAATCCTGCTGCAACCACATTCCTCTGCTCTCCCCAGGGGATTCGAGCTTCCCGTTAAAACTGAGTGGTTTGTCATTTATGAACCTGACGGAGTTCGGTGAGAAGAAAGAGACCTGAAACATAATCACACATTTTATCACCAGCGGCCGTGAAATGTAACTTGTACTTTACTCCACTTTATTTCCTCATTCCCACATTTGTCTGACAGCTTTAGTTACTTGCCAGATTAGGGTTTTTCAGCCCCTTCCTGTCTCATGAAGACCACGTATCTTTAAATGTGTTGATTTCGACGTTTGTGATAAACTGAAGGATTAAATGTTTCGTCGTGGGTTGAGAAAACTCTCCTTATTCTCGAGCTAAATAAACTAAATATAAAAACCCTATTGCTGGAAAATGCATTGTCACTAAGCTGAAAACTGCCCTGTTTTTTTCTGACCTAATTAGAAAGTGGATTTTTAGAGACACATGGTTCTCACAGGACAGTATGATGCGTATGCTGTAAATTAAATTACCCAAAAGTGCAGTTAAAATGAGCAAAATTAGTGAAATTACACATTAACCCAGCAGTAATATTAAACTAAAACATCAGCTGTAATTGTAAAACACTGACAGGGACCATTTTACTGCATAATGACTATATTTTACTCCTCAAAATTTTTGTTGTAGAAACCACGCAGCTAAATTAGTGACCCACTCAATCCAAAGTACATGAATATGTGTTTGATTGATTGATTGATCTATTAAGGTACAGAATGGAAACGCTTGTCCAAACTTGAAATTGCAAAGTTTATTAAAGAACGTTTCGAATGTTTAAAGTCTTTTCAACGTCACCGACCTCCTTCCACATTGGCTGGGACTGATTCTTCATGGGTCCTGATGTCACAACTGAGGGTGCATATGTGAGAGTTTGGCTGCATGAAGTCAGTTGGGTTGAACCAGGACCAAGCTGGGCTGAAAAAAAGCCGGCCTACAAGGTCTAGGCGAACCCTTCCCCCGGAGCTCCCTCCCCCTGGTTGAGCTCCCTTTGGGGCCATGGAGAGGTGAACCGGAGGATTGTAGCTGGGCCCAAAATAGCCAGGCACACTCACATGTATCTCACTGTGGGCTGGGTCGGCAATCTTCCAGGGGGTTGTATCTAAAAAAACAAACAAACCACAAACAAAACCAGTAAGTTCACATGGCCCGGTTGAATGTTGAGTCATTGAGTTACATAACAGACTTTTTGTTTACTCTGCCAGTTATTATAGTTTTGACATGTTCACTAATTTTTATTTTCAGATAGTCTTTCAGGTTGTTTTTATATTTCTGTTTAGTTTTTGGCTGGTTAGTTTTCATGAGTGTATAAGTAGTTTTATTTTTAATTTTGTATTGAGAAATTGACTGGTTTTAGTTTAGTTTTGATTCAGTTTTGGTGTTACATCCCATATTGTGTACAGACACCATGAACACCAGGGGAACATGACGAAAAGGTTGGTTTTCACCTGCAATTCTATGTTGTTGTATTTTGCCTGACAACTTAAGGATTAACAAAGTAAATAAGTACATGCAGACTTCTGTCTCCTTGTGTCTGTGTGGGTTTTCTCTGGCTTCCTCCTGCAGTTCAAAGACATGCATGTTAATAAGTTAATCGGTCACTCTAAATCGCTGTAAGTGTGAATGGTTGTCTGTCTCTATATGTCAGCACCGTGATGAACTTGTGACCTGTCCAGGATCTTGTCACCTGGCATAGGCTCCAGCGGTTACAGAAAATGACTGAGTGAACTACAAAAGTAAGTACAAAAGTTTCCTGGTGATATGCAAGTATGATTTTGAATGCAGAACTTCGATTTGCCGTGGAGTATTTTAAAAAGTGTTTCATCCAGTGTCAGGCTTTGGTGTAGGGGTCGCTGTCCATGGTGCTGAATGTCTTTGTACGCTTAAAATGTCACGTATTTCCAACTTGTTTAAAATCTGACAACAACTTACAGGGCCTTAAAGTGACATAAAGCGAGGAATGTGAATATGAACGCAGACAGCAGTGAACACAATTTAATAAATAATATGATTAAAATCTAAAATAGCCTTGTTTGTTTATATTTTTGTAATTAAATTCTGTGATATCTGTAAACAAAATGACTACAACATGTCAAAAACTAAGGTTAACACAAACATGTATGTCAACTACACGCGATGCTGCTCCTTAATGTGGGAAAACTTCAGTCTTTTATGTACAGGCGTAGTGTTAATGTACATATTAGGGGATGTTTTTTCTTGGATGATGCCTCGAGCAATGAGATCAAACTTGCTTCATTCAGTTCTTTGAGTGTTGGCTCAAAAAAGAGGAAGAATGGATATAAAAAGGAGGAATTTTAGGGTAAATTTAGTGTTTCCATGTCAATGTCATGAACTGTAATGTCAATCAGCCGACACCCATGGGGAAGAAGTGAAGGTCATTTTCTGCTTATCTCTTCTGCTTAAGTCAACATGTTGTCACATCCATCTTCATTCAGAGTGTGCAGTTTGTCGGGACAGCAGCTCATCACCATTTGTGTGTTGTATTTCAGGCCTGACTCATGCTAAATGCTGGGGGTTTTTTTGTTGCCCTAAATAGAGCAAAAAAATAAAAAATAGGTGGGAAAAGCATGGATCTTTTTAGAAAGAAGCAGTTGCACAGTATACATACAATATAGATAAAGCAATTGACCGCCATCTTTGTGTTTCATCATCAAACAATCAGCCAGACAAAACGACTCAGGTTTGAAAAATAGAGCAACATCTTTTATTTGGTGAGTGGTGGACATCACTATATGCGCTAAAGGCAGGTCTATGCACAGTTATAACTTCTTTGCTCTACATATTGAGTAGTATAAAGTGATTATATGCATCTGTGTCTATTCAAAATGTATATGTCTTCCTCTTCATTTCCTTTTGGCTCCTCTTTCTCTCCTTTCTTAATCATTAAATGACTATGTGTGGACTCTCCAAAAGTAACCAGCCAGCACTTGGATCATGATTGCACCACTGAGACTTGATGGACCCGTGATTTAATTACATTTTTTAACAGATCAGTGTTCAACAATGTAATTTTTTTTAGATTCATTTTCCAGTTTTATCCAACTGTTGGTCTATTGATGTAAATGGGAAAATTACGCAATCTGTTAAAAGTTAGTGGAAGCATCAGAAAATTAACTACAATTCAATCCATTCATTTAAGGTTGATCAGACTTTGAAGGAACAGATCCAGGGGAATTGATTGGACTGTTACTTAAGCGCTTTTCCTTTACATTCAACAGTGCAAATGTTTGTCTAAAAGTCTGAAAATGCTCTACTGGAGATAATAAAACCGTGGGTCATTGATAATTTCTCTGAATTTAGTCAGACAGATTGAAAGTAAAGTGGGAAAATATTTTATTTAAAGCTATAAAGAGACATTAGATCCACTGAAAATGAGTGGAAAACGTACTAAAATGAAAGTATTAATATTCAGCTGTTCAGATTTTATGCTGAAAGTCTTAAATTCCATTTGACTGTGTGTAAAATGGAGAAAAAGTGTCAATTAAATGTCAACAGAACAACACTGATCTTACTGCAGTAATGGCTGCCACTATATTCAAAGAAAGATGGTAAATTTGGTTATTTTAGTTGACTATTATTTACTCTCAGAGCTCCACACATCTTCAAAAGCTGATTGCCCAAAATGCTCATGGACATACATGTTGCTCAGTGCAGACTGCAGAGTCTTTGTGATTAGTATTGTGTGTGTATATATATATTTATATATACAGTGTAAACATGTACCGAGTGGATGGATAGATAGATAACCACATTGGTGAACACATCATTGTTGGTTGATCTGACTTTTGGATGTCCTTTGGATTAATATTGTGTTGTTTTTGGAATGGGGTGATTTCATGAGGATGACTTGAGGTATTCACACGTGCACAGGCCCTCCTCAAAGTGGCTGCAGAAAACAAAAACAGGAAAGAAAAGAGTTGAAAATAGACAGAACAACAACACATTTAGCTAAATGTAGTGTTCAAATTGTGTTCAAATTTGTGAAGCCCAACATGAGTTTTAAAGAGTGAGGATATTAACTTTTTTAAAGGATTCCTGATGGAGTTTTAGTTAATAGTTGGGTTTAGGCATGTACAGTAGCTGTGACGGTTAAAGATAAGGTTGCTGTTTGGCTGGTGTGTGTGTTTGTGTGTGTACCTACCAGCTGAAAGTTGTTTATGAGGTGATCTACATTGATGTCGTCGTAGCTCTCCTGGAAGGTGTTTGGTTCATTCCTGGACTCGTCTGAGTCGCTGGTTCCAGGATCTTCTAGGCTGTTTTTGTACACAGTCAAGTAATTAAGAAACCAGTGAAACAAGGCTGTTTGAAGTGCATTTTGATAGGATCTGATGGGAAGCTTTCAGCAATATATATGTGGAATCATACTTTCTGAAACACTGTCATGAAATTCAGAAGTTTTAAGCTAGATATCAGTGCAATGAAAAATTAACAAATGGTCTTTTAAATTTAAAACATGGTCGCTTCAGGACTGGAAAAGGTGAGGAGAAAATGCCCATACCTTCTCTTCCCTGTTAAGACTGAGTTCAAGTATTTCTTGACAGCCATCTGTTTGCGGAAGCGGCTGTAATTGTCTGTAAAGATGGCATCTGTGTGGCGCTTCACCGGCTCTTCCATAAGCTCATCACTGAACAGGAAGGAAAAATCACGGGGAAAAAACATAAACAAAGGGAAAAGAGTGAGTCAGCGCATTTCTGTGTTTTCACGATGTCTTTTCATTTCCTTGTGTCTATGTGCTTCCCTCTATGGGTATGTGCATTTGTATCCCTCCTGGCTGGGTAAAAATGGAGCAGTAATGGCATAAATTAACCTTTAAAATGATGTGTCCATTACAAAATGCATCATCAAGCAAGTCAGATTGTATCACAGCAAATGTCATCATGTCCTCTGTTGTACAAAAATAAAAAGTTTAGCTCACATCAAGTGAGGTGATGAAACACAGGGATTTGAAAAGCGTGAAATATGTTGCAAATGAATGAATGAATGAAAATGAAATATGCAAAAGAGACGTAATTTTTTTCGTCACTAAAAAACCTTTACTGATGAAATCAACCAACTCTATTAACCCTCTTTGAGTAATTTTCAGATTTAGCTGCTGATAATGTAACTCCTGAGATGTGTCCTGCGACTAAAGACCTGTATTTAATAGACATTTTTTCAAAAGCAAAAAGCACAATTCACGCATTTAAAATCGTTTATGGGTTTTTCTTCATCATCATGTAAGATGATTTTCTGCCTTGATTTGGTTTATTATTCCATTCTAGTCACTGAACGTGTCTTTTTCAGTGACTAGAAAAGATTCAGCAGCGAATCTACATCCATTACTGTCCTTGAAGTACAACAATGTATCATTAAAGAACCAAGTTAAATTCGGCATACTTGAACGGAAAAACTTGTCTTTCCATCACACATTATACACGTGTAATTTGCTGGGTTCACCTCTCATTTTACAACCATGCTGAAGTTGGCTTCAGATTGCCCCTTTTCTGTTTTCATTCAATAAAAGTCAAACCCATCGTCGTCTAACATTAAGCACGACGCTCCCCGAAGCTCCCCGGACAAAGAGCTCACCTACCTGACCCGCTTTCCGATCAGAGACTCCAGGTACCTCCGCGCTGATAGCTGTCCCAGGAGTTTGCTGTATCCGCTGGTGAACAGACCGTCTGCGTGTCTCGTCGGTCTGCACATCATCAGATAACAATAACCTTATCGTATGCTCACATCTGACTGGCACATTACAATGACAGATAAGCTCACACACGTGGAGGCGCGCACACGCTTTTTCTATCTGTCTATTGATTGTAATACGGTAAATGAGGTTTACTGAGGTTTACTTTTCCGGGGGGCACACTGCTTAATCAGTTAATAGAGACTGTTTTGGTATCATTTTTTTTTTCTGATTTTGAAAATTCAGAAAAATCGTCATGAAGGCTGCGGGTCTTTTGACAATTTCAAAGAATGTTAGATCAAACCACAGAAAGCAGGAATACAGTGTGCGCGGGAAAAAAAACCGCAACAAATTAAAGGACAGTTTTGTTTGCAGGATTACTGTAAACATGACCAGAAAACCCTCTTTGAGTCATTTTCAGATGTAGCTGCTGATAATTTAACTCCTGAGATGTGTCCTAATACTGAAGACTTGCATTTATTAGACACATTTCTTGGAGCAAAAGCGAGATGCACAAAGCCACACATTTACAATTGTTTATGGGTCATCGTGTAAGATGATTTTTCTGCCTTGATTTGGTTTATTTTCCTTTCTAATCACTGAAGTTTGTCTTTTTCAGTGAAAAATCACAATGTGCTTCAGATACTAAAGGAAGTAACTCTGGAAATGTACTACACAAAAGCATCCATGATGCTCTAAGTTCTGAACAGAGCGCCAATATTCAAAATCCTCTCTGACATTAGAAACCAGCCAATATAAAGGCTATTTATTCACAGGTATAATCTTACAAGGCTACCCACCCCCCCACCCCCGAGTAGTTTTAAGCGCACCGACTCCAGGTTTCCTCTCACCTCATAGATGTGTATGGCAGACTCAGAGTCCGGGAGTACAACACACTGCACAGGGCTATTAGAAGAAGCAGCTGAGGGCCGGTCCGTTGTGACATCGCTTTACACCTGAGGAAGAAAGCGCCAAGTTATCCCCCATTCATCTTGAATACAATACGCATACCTTTTTTAAAAAAAAACAAAAACAAAAAGCAAACAAACAAAACATTACCCTGCTCTCACTGGTTCAACGATTTACACATTGTCATTAATTGGGCAAAGAGTCCAATTATAAATGAGTGGAAAATGGATGTAGAGTGAAGGACGTGACATTGATCTACACTTTGATAAAGATGTCCGGTTGCTGTAATTCTGACAAAAAGGGGGAAAAAATGGATAAAGCATCCAATGCGTAATTACGCACAACTTGGACACTAGAAAACCAAATATCTTACACCGCGTGGACGCTGCAAAACATTACAAATCAACTACAAACCTTTGAATCTGTTCTAATGAAAATCTACAACGACGCAAGATGAGTATGATGTGTTCAGAGTATATCCAAATGCGTCTGGAGTGCGCAATAGGAACAAAAACGCAAAGTGAAAAATGACCAAAAGAGAGTCCTCACCACCTAATAGAGACTCTACCAATATTATTTATGCAAACAAAAATAATCTTACATGTGATTTTAGGCAAAGTTGTCTTCTTTTTTTTTTTTTGCTCGGTCCGCGGCGCTCTCCAAGGTCCTGATGTCGAGCTGCTGGTGTATCTCCACTCTGCTGATGCTTCTTGACTCTCTTTCTCTTCCAGTCTCTCTGTTCGCCCTCAGCTCTGCTCCCGTTTTATACACCTGAATCTTTCTCATGGTGCAGGAGGGGACTTCAGATTCGATCAGGGGCCCGAGACGTCAGTCGGCTGCTGCTTCCGTCATTGGTATTGCTCATGGTCGGAACCAAGCAGGCCTATGGTGGAATTAGTGTAGAGTTTTTTTTTTTCTTTTGCTTCTAATTAAGCGGAGGAATAACTAACTTACATGCCATGGGTTGATGCTGTTGACTCATCGGATCATTTTATCTGGGCTCGTCTCCCATCTCGGTGCGGGTCAGCCTCTGGAGGGAGGCAGTAAAAGGAGAAAGTGGAAGATGGAAAAATCTAAATGGAAAAGAGAGACAAAGAACATTAGAATTAGAAAGAGAACAAAGAGATACAAAATCACATCATCACATTTTTTTGCTTTTATTGGAAGGTGCAGATATTTACATGTGACAAAATAAGTGCAAATATTTACAAATATACATAGACCAATATATTTTACACTTTACTACTATAGATTTTATTTCCGAAGTAATAATAATGTGATAATGAGGTTACATGGAGGTAATATCATGAGATGTATTCTCTCCACAGGCTCCAGTTTGATCTTGTTGTTCAAATGTTTCTCAAAAATGAAGCTACAAAGATGCTGACTTTCAGTCAAAATGTGGGGAAAATGTTTTAGAGCACTTTGTGAGATAGGGCATATGTGTTCCTGAGTAAATCTTACACATATACTGTATATACGTATATAAAATATATACATTTTGTGAATTGTCTTGTTATGACTTAATTCCCTGACAATCATCAAACCCTTCTGCGGTTGATTACATTAGGCCATTTGCGTGATACTGATACTATTTTCTATTTTTAGAGAGGGTTGAAATTTAGCAAATAATCACACAGGAATGAAGAGGTTCTGAATCCACCCACAGTGTTAATATACATAAACATCACTTCATAATGGCAAATACAAGCAACAACGTGTTATTATTAGTCCAGTCTGTGATATAAACATTATTTAAAACCTCAGCTTCTACAACTTGATGTTCAGTTCTCACAGTCAGTAAAGATATTAAGATGGTGAATTACATGCTTTTCAATAGCCTTGAAGTATCACATATTGTGCAGATTATTTTTAAAGTGATAATAATGTAATAATGAGGGTACGTAAAACCAATATCATGAGATTGGTGTTTTCTCTCCAAAGGCTCCAGTTTGATCTTGATGTGCAAAAATTCTTCTACAAAATGCAGCTGCATACAAGTTCACTTTCAGTGAAAATTTTGATGTAAAAACTTTCTGGTGCACTCTTTAGGAAAGTATGTGTTCCTGAGAAAATATAGAGCTATAAGTTTTTTAAATCTTGTACATTGTCTCATTCTGACTTAATTCCCTGACGATACTGAATCATCAAAACCGAGCTGCAGCTGTTAATATCATCTAAAGACACACTAAAGACTCAATGAAAACAGTCACATCTTATAGATTACAACTTTAAAAGAGGATGCTACACATTTTAGAGGGTGTTTGCGTGATACTGATACCGTTTTCTATTTTTAGGGTGGGTTGAATTTTAACAAAAAATGACACAGGGACGAGGTGGTTCTGAAACCACCCACAGTGTCCCTGCTGGCTCTGATTTGCTGTGCTGGAATGACACAGTGAATTAACTGTGACGTCGGCTTGCGCCTCATCCGTTCAACCATCCATGTGAATGATGGTGAACTATTTAGCCAATATCACTGGAGAGGAACAAATGACTGGGTTTTGACATGACTTAAAGGTAGAAACATTGAAAAGACGGACGGCAGAGCTTCTCTTATGAGATGCTGTTGAATTAAAAGAGGTATACGTAGTTTACTGCTTTGAATTACAGAATAATAATATAATAATGCTTTTGATGTGAGTGCAGACTTCAACTTAAATTAAAAATAGTTCAGTAGTAATAGAGGAATACATTAGGTATATAAAAGCTGCAATATTTCCAATTATTTGAATGATATATAAGCCCCTTTCATGATGATCAGAGAAAGAGATTATTCAATAAAACTACAATTGTTTTGTAGTTTTTGTTATTTGTACTGTCAGTAAACTGCAAGGTCACCAAGAAAAAAAATGTAGTTTTTATTGTAAATAGCTTTTATCGGGCAAAGCATGTTTTCTGTTCTTTTCTTGGGCTGTTGTGTCTTTCTATTAAACATTTTGCTTTGCTTATGTGTGGGTTTGTTGTTTACCTTGTAATCCTATGTGGGATGGACCATTTCAATGGTTTGACCCGAAATACAGAAGATTCATATTCTTTCCTACATAACCATATCAGGATTTAACGAAGCTCATGCTTTTTAACCCACAAGATCTTATGTGAATTACAACGACATTCAAATCACTAATCTGCCACTAAGTTTCTTCAAAGCAAAACAAAGTAAATGTCTTTTAGTAGTTTACAATCGTTCAATAAGTATTCGTTCATCTGTCCATTTGGTGTCACTGTTTTGAAACCTTTTACAAAGTAAAACGCACATAAATTAACTGGAAATTCATCTGATGATGAAGAGCAGATGGTTGAAAGTTGTGGAACCAGGTAAGTTGAGCCTAAAATGAATCTGAGGAATAAAAATGTAAAAGATTAAAACATCTCAACAGCTTATATGTATGATAAGATATATAGTGTTTTCAGGCAGGATCAAGTGTTTTCTAATAATCTTAGTTTTGTACTGTTGTTTTTCATTCACGTATTTTATCATGACAACAACATCTCTGGCCTTCCCAGGTCTTTAATATCTCATCCCAGTCAGCAGATGACCCCCCCCCCCTCCCCCAAACCATGATGGCACCATCTAAACCTTAATGTGATCAGTCCAGAGAGAAAGTAGATTACGCAGAAGTCCATGGGAGAAGGAGCTGGTCTAATTGACAGCAGTGATCGGAGACAGATCCCCGCAGGAAGAGGAAGCTGATGGAGGAAACATCAGCGTTATTATGTTGATGTTGATGGAATGTAGTGAAGAAGACGTTCCTATAGACGAGACACAGGCCAGGTCACCTCTGGACACAAGATGACACTCCGAGCTGAAGAATGAAGTAAGAACAACAATATGATGGTTATCATCAGTACTGGGACTACACCCTCTAAGTACTTCTCCTGATTACCATCCCTACTGCTATCAACACCCACTTGCTACCGTCAACTATTATTCATACATCTAATTAGCTTTGCTGCTTCTACTGCTGATACATATTTTACACAATACTGCACTACAGCTACTGTTTGTACCTCTTGGAACTTGTTTTTTATTTTTTCAGATTTACCTCCACAATGATATGTACAGCTTGAAATACCATAAGAATTTTGACATTCATACTAACACTACATAATTCGTCTGCAGCTACAACTCATGGTACTTTTTTCTTCCTTTCTGTGCAATATCACATAATAAAAATGAAAACGTAATAGATGCAGCATAATGTGCAGATATTTAAGGACCTATTTGTAATATTTCTACATTTAAATGTTCAAAACTGAGCTAAAATTGTCATTAGAGTGGTTAGATATAACTATTTTGATGCCAAAGATGTCAATGTCTTGTATTGCAGAGACATGGACTGAACTATCAGCCAGGTCTGGGACAGCTATCCCGTAATACCACTTTGTACCACTAGAGTGAGTCTGTCTGGTACACTGCTGTTGGAGTTAATTTTTTGAATCACAAAACTATAACGCAGAAAGACATTCAGAGTATTTGTTCAGTAGGACACAATACCCATATAATAGAATAGGTAGCCGGTAGTTAATCATGTCCAAAAGTTACATAGTAACTTCAGAGTAATTACATTGTACACTGTTCAGTTCAGTTGATGATCAGCAAAATATGAGAAACTACAACTTATACTGTATGTGTGACGGCTCAAGGGACAAGTCACTACAGTAAGAAATAACAATAAAAAAACTTAAAACATTTACCCTAAAATAGTAAATAATGTGGAAATGAGGAAAAAAATACAGAAACATAAAGAAAAAAAGGGAAAATGTCCTTGCTCTCAACTACTACTTAAACACGTTTAACATACCTAATGACAACTTTTAAAGAGACAAAGTCCCCTGTATTTTTCAACAATATTACATGGCGAATAATGTTATTTCCAGATGGGTGATGTATTTGCAATGAGACTCTTTACATCAGGACTCTAACACCAGCCTGTGTGATGAAGGGAATCCCCTGGCCTGCTGAGTGCCTCCTCTGCACCACATTATCCAATTATCAAACCACAGAGTGACGACTCTGACGGCAGATTACTGCTGGCAGCCTGACGGGACTCACTGAGGTATCTCTCTCTGCCCTGGTGTGTGTGTGCGGCAAATAAAGAGATGGAATTACAGAGTGTATGGAAGACAGAGACAAAAGCAGAAACGAAGAAGAAAAGTGACAAAAAGAACATGTAACTGAGCAACACGTTCTCACTCCCAACTTGCCGCACACCGAAACTTGGTCAGGGATTCTCAGGGTGTCACATTTCGATGCAAACGGCACCCCTGAAGTGTCACTTTTCAACATGTGGGGTAGGTGTCATTTTCGGACATTTTCAGATGGCGAGACAATGCCAGAGTTACTGTTTCGTTAGGTTTAGGCATAAAAACAACTTGGTTAGGGTTAGGGAAAAGGGTTGGGGTTAGTTTTAGGGTGGTCTGGCTCACAGGATGTACTCTGCTGGAATAAACGCGTTTACTTCAGTTGTGCAGTGGCAGGTTTGGTATTCCCCTTCCTTCTGCTATCTGTTACTGTTTTGAAAGCCCCCGTCACTAAAGAAAACAACTAAAGAACTAAAGAACAACAACTTCCAAGTTGCAACGACACGCTGAAAAGGCCAAGTTTTGACAAAGAAACACGTGGCATTTACATTTGTCGGGATTTAGTCATTATAATACCACACGTTCCACCAAAACACTGCGTCCTTTGCTCACTGCAACCCCAGACGTTTAAAGAACCAACCAAACAACCAAAAGAACTTTTACCCCTATTCCAGGACAATAGTGGATGGTGGCAGCACTGGCACAGTGCTAACGACGTGTCTGGCTATGTGAGACTAGGGTTATTGAAAAAGGGTCAGAGGAATGGCTAAAATAAGAAATGCATGAAATGGGACATAAACCCTGGTCTTCTGTGTGGAAGTCCACAAACTTTAGTGTGCTGCCATAACCACTCCAACCATGTCTTGCTAAGGGTTTTCTGAGCTACTGCAGAAACATGACAGCACAACACGGCCAACTCCGTGGACGTGACCCGTTTCTTCTGTAGATATAAACTGCTCCCTCTAAAAAACACCAATTCTCATTTTCATGTAACTGTACACTAATGAAAACATAATTAGGAATATTATATTCCATTTCTGCAATTAGATCATCCTAAATCCCTCTAAATCTTACACACTTGAGCTTTAATAATGTCCACTTTGAGGTATGTGAAAGGTTACAAAACTCAAAAGCTTGATGTGTTTTTCATCAAGTAGCAGCTTCTCTGCAAACCTTCATCTTTGAGGGTTAATTGCTCCTACTGTAATGCTTTCCTAAAGGCAAAAGCACCTGCAACATCATCTTCCTTCATGCCAAAGGTGTATTTAAGTATTGATCAGTCCGAAGAAGAAGAAGTCAGATTGAATATGTTCAATTTCTATCACAAAACTGACATGGAATTCTGTCTCGACTCTCAAATTTATGCTTTACGCTGAAGTAATGGCTGCGCTATATAGTGTCATGTAGCTAAAATGCACTGCTGGAAAACGAACCAGAAACCACTGTATAATTTGCGTCAGACACAGTGAGAGATACTGTAGAAAGTGATGGTGAGACAAACAGCGTCAGCATGAGTCATTGTGTGTTACAGTGTGAGCGAGAGAGAGGCGTGACCATCATACTAAGTTTGCGTACAGACGACAGTATGAAAAAACCCTGCACAAACAAATGACAGGCCTTTATACTCATCTGAAATGTCGTCATAGGTGCCAGTGTCAAACAGGTTTCTCTCTCCCATGTGGGAAGAAGCTTCTCTTCCTGGACCCACATGGGTTTGCTGATGGATTGCACTCCACAACCAGAGGAGATTGGACTGATAAATTACAGCTAAACTCCCCTGATGCTGAAACCTGGTTTACTGCAGCTGGAGACAGGGCTGAAAAATGGAGGTGAGGTCAACACGGCTAAATGAAATAGGGGAAATGAGCAGCGCTGTAATGCAAATGACGTGATATGAACCCAAAACATGTAACTTATTCCCCTATGAAATACTGTAGATAATAGTATGGACACTTCTCAGCATTTTTACTAAGAGAATAAAGCTGGACACTTAATGTTAGATGTGGTCAATTAATAGTTAATGAATAAATAAAAGCAACATTTACTTGATTAAATAGGCTAAAGGTAGTTTTAACAAATATTAAGTTGAATTAAATATATTAAAAATAATTTATTGACGAAATTTTAAACAATTTCAGTAGAAATCTAACAATGCAATAATGTGGAAAATGGTTCAGTGATTTTGAATTTTGCATTTTTCCCCATGTTTTCTCCAGAGCAGCATTGTACATGACACTATCCTAAAATTGAGTTTTAGTTTTACTTTTCTTGAAAAAACGACAAATAATCTAAAATTAGATCGATTTTAATTGTTTTAGAACTCTAAATCTTCTCAATAACATTAGATGTCAGTTGTAACCAGTGATCAGATGTTTTACAGTGTTATTTTTATGCTGGTACTTTATTTTACTTCATTTGAAAGAATCCAGGTTGACATCTTGAAACTGCTTTTTTTTAATCTGTAGATTTTCTGTAGATGTGAGTCCGTGAACCAGTCAAGTTAAAGTTTACTATGTCTGTCCAGACCGAGCCAAACTCCTTGTACTTGTTCCTCCATGTTGGCCTAATAAAACTGAATCTTATAGAAGACAAAGCTGTAGCCATGACAGCGGGAAATGCTACAAATATGTTGCTGCAAAGAAGCTACAATTTCTAAAGCCTGGATGCTTCACACACATCTTCCACACAGCAGCACAGCAGATCAATACCATGTGCAAAGTTTCATGGTGAACATGATTAGTGTCACCAATTTGTTTCCAACCAAATAAGAAATATGGTCCCAATCTTCTTCAATCTGTTCTTGAATTATGGTGCTGAATGATGGCCAGAAAGGTGTTTTGCAGGACATTATGATGTCACAGTAGAGATGACCTTTGACCTTTTTGCATATGGGACCTGGGACTTAGGTGAACCCTTCACCTAGAACTCTCTGCGCAAATGTACCTATCCAATCCCTTATCAAAACTCGCCTTCACCAACTGTTCCGCACAAAAAGGAACTCACATTTTTTACTGTGATTTGAAAATGTCCTCTCTTTCTTTGTTACACACTCACAAACGCACACAGGCATCACAGCCGCGGTCTCTGGGGGGAGCCTTTAATGGAGGCCTTGTTTTTGGACTTCATATCAATTAGCCCACCAGAGCTCTTCATTGCATCCTAAATTAACTAAACACATAAATACATTTGGCCCTGCATTCAGCCCCACTGCAGACATTACATACAACGATGCCATCTCCAGACTTTAATTAGCACAACAGATGCACACACACGCGCGCTCACATTTCCATCATTAGCTCTGATTAACCAGCAAGCATGATGGGTCTGGCTCTCATGGGGACCAATCAGATTACGCTGCTTCAGGAAAACATCCATCTATCTATCTATCTATCTATCTATCTATCTATCTATCTATCTATCTATCTATCTATCTATCTATCTAT
>JAPQRN010000008.1:12273328-12290491 GCA_037367275.1 Coranthus polyacanthus | reverse complement strand
CACACACACACACACACACACACACACACACACACACACACACACATATATATATATATATATATATATATATATATATATATACACACATACTATATGCACTATACACAAACACACATACACACAGCACCCAGGGAGCTACACTCATATTATTTGGAAGCTTAAACTCAATCAGATCATACTCTGTTGTTGTGCAACATTCATCAAATCCATCAGCGCCCAAACCTCCAAGACTCCTGATGTTCACTTCCAAGTTATTTTTCATGATCACATTTTGTTAAATTACATTCTTTCAGATACTGGGAAAAAAACCTGCAATATCATGTTTAAATGAATGTTTAAATAAAACACAAACTCAATGAGGAACCAACAAATGGTATTTTCTTTGCTTTTGTAATTATGCTCTTAATCTTCCTGTTCAACATATTTACAAACATGGCTTCTTTTTTTTAAGCACAAAACCATTGTTGAGCGTGTAATTCTATTCAAATACGTAGGTGTGACTTTGAACAGGCTCGGCTAATTACTCACCACTTCCACAAGTAAATATCAGCTCATTTATTCTTAAATGGGTGGCAGTTCTTCTCTCTGCATCATTAATTACAGTAACCTCCAGTTTTATCCATGGTACCAAGTCCAACAGTAAAATAAACTCCACTATTATAAAATTCAGTATCATTTGAATTTTAGCCTTTATTGTCACAGTACTTTCTTATATTGATGTCTTAGGTTAATTGAAAAATGACCTTTTTTAGATCAAAATCAGGATAATATGGATCCCAAAATTATAACACATTTAACTCTTGTATGGTATTTGGGTCAAACTGACCCCTTTCCAATTTTTATAAAAAGAAAAAGGGTACAAGTGAATGTTATTCCATAACATTGTAAACATCAAACATTTTCTCGCACCATATGCCTCGCACCTGCACATCAAAGGGCTGAGACAAAAGAAGTAAAGGAGATAAAGAGATATGACCCATTTTTGACCCATGGTAAACCAGAGTATCTCAAAAGTAAAGACAACACAAGGGTTAAATTCTCAAAAAATGTAAAGAATGAAACAATCTCAGGCAACGTGAAGAAAAATACGTGAGTGTGTGTCTCATTTGCATTGAACATTTGCCAAAGAACCAGTAAAGAATTTCACCCACTCTCCTTTGTTGAACTCTACCACCTTTCCACCATCTGCACTCCATCTTCATCTTACCACTTCTGGTCAGTCCAGCCAGAACCTTGCTCTCCATAGTCCAGCCCGATGACCTCGACAGTATCTTCTCACATTGTTGAAGGTCATTCTGGTGTCTAGTGTTGTGACTTCAGTTTCCTGACCCCCACATCACAGTTAACTGCTTTGAAAAACGGTGTGAAACAAATGACAAAGTGTTAACACATTTTAACACATTTTGCAAGAGTAGACCCCTCCCCATGACCACACTGTTCACATTTCAGCCTTCTAACCCATGACATTATGGAGATACAGTATTGGCTGTGACACTTGGGAACCCTGACGTCCAAAAATCCAGAAACGTCCAGACGTCCAGAAATGCCAAAAAAGTACACTTTCACATCTAGTCACATGCTTTCACGGGCACGGGATGTCAGAGACGTCAGTAAAAGTAATCTAAGTATTATCAGCAGAAGACTGAGGTGTAAAGGTAATCATTATGCAATTTGTAAAAGTTACACCATAGCTATATGTCAAAATGTGAGCCTCACTCTCAGCACTGGTGACATGTCCTACATGGTCTCACATAAACATACTTTCAGCCCCACATTTGGTTTGTTGGGATCTAGTCAAGATCTTGTAATCTTGTCATGATCTTGTAATCAACTTACTCTTGTTAAAAACCAAACTGGTAGAGAAAATCTGGTAAAACTATTATTTCTTCGGGAGTCAGCATCTTCAGGTGCAGATTTGTAACTCATCCAAACACGATAGTGACAGCTGTCATTGGTCCCGCCTTCTCGCCCCTGATTGGCTGAGTTGGGGAGGAAGAGGATGTCGGGACGGCAAACATGTCCGCGCTCATTTGAAAACCTGCCGTAGCCAAATTTACACTTTGGCACCGGGTCTTTATAGACATAAGTTGTCTAGCTATATGTCGGCACTGCTGACTTCGTGGTGCTCCAGCGGGATTGATACAAAGGAAAGACAAGGACTCCACGACAAGGGCCAGATTATTCCTTATTATCAGGTTGGCGGTTAGTTAGTGTCTCACTACAGACTCACGGCTAACGAAGCTAACGTTAGCTTGCATGCTAGACAACCCCTGTGAAAAGAACGTACTCTACGAGTGTTTAGCGTTAGCATGCTAAAGCTAGTTAACTGTCAACATCTGCGTTAGTTAAAAAATCTTAGCGTAGTGCAACGTCTTTGCTGTCAAACACAGATCTTTGTTATGAGGTAGCATGTGTTGTTAGTAAAACAGAAAACATCACTCTCATTTAGCCAAAATGTTCGCGTTAGTTTATGTTTATAGTAGGCATGATGCCATTAAATATGTTTAGTTATTTATTTATTCATATATCTTAATGTATTGTGCATGGGAAAGATAAAATAAACGTTTTGAATGATACGAGTACTTAAATAGCTAGTAGCTTGATGTAAGCTTAGCTAATTTCTTTATTAGCTAAATTAATGTCAGTAATTTGAACACAGAGATAATACCCACAAACTATACAAAACAAAATCAGTAATGTTTAAAAGTAAAACTGCATATTTGTGAATGCATTTTTAAAGAGCTTTGAAGCTGATGGACACCAGATACATTGTTCTAGAAACTCGACTCTGCTGAAACACGTTCGTCTCATGCTTTGCCATCCCAGAAATAATGCTGATATCTGGAACTCATGTCGGAAGTCGTGTATGAAGAGACAGCCACGATGATTGCCGCAGGGGAATTGCAGTCGTTTGTCCCGTTTGGCCGTGAGCACTGCAGGAACCATCCCAACGCCTTTAACCTGCAGCTCAGAGAGCTCCAACCCGCCTCAGAGCTCTGGTCATCAGACGGTGCCGCCGGACTGGTGGGGTCCCTGCAAGAAGTCAGTCTGCAGGAGAGAGAGAGGGTGAGAGGTTACGTATGAGAACAATACACTATTAATAATGTAAGAGTGTAGTCATAGCTGTAATGACTGCTACACAAAGGGCCAGATTTACTAATGTTTTGCGCCAGCGTAAAACCCTCCTCTGGCATTAAACTACAGTCAAGGTTTACTAAAGAGGCGCAGTGCAAAGTTAGCGCTGGAAAGGTGTGGACAGTCACTTTTGCACTAGGCCCAATTGCAGATGTATTTGTAGGAGTCATGCAATGTGATTTACTAAGGTTTCTCGTCGATTTACTGCTAATTGCGGCATTATTTAACTCTGATTTAACACACAAAAGGCGCTACTTACTGTACAACAGAGAGCAGGTTGTAGAAGAGAGAGATTTTTCTCCACTTGTGTTAATTTATTTGGAATGACAGGAGAAGGCGTTATCAGCACAGACTGACTACAAAATAGGCCACATTTTCACCTGTGTTGTTCCTGGTCCTGAGATCATTATGGGAAAGAGTGCACTGACATAACCTTACCAAATCATCAGGAGGCTCAACAAGACCTCAAACAGAGGTTTTACTTTCATATAAAGTCATAAGGGTTCGTGCCCAAAAACGTACATGAAATGCATCAAATCTTCAGCTTAATGACATTCAGATTTCCAAGTTTTTTTTCCCCGGTTCTATAGCTGATACACACAAGCAATGTTTCCTTTGTATTACTGATATAAAAAAACAATATCCTACCCACCATATAGAATAAATGTATTTGCTGGTCAGGTGTGACCACAAAGTGTTGTGAATTATGGAACTCAGAATTCAGTACTATGGCAGTCTACAAATGTCTCTCCTCCATGCGTCCCCTTTGCATCATGCAACGTGCCATCTTCTTTAATTTCCTCTGTGGAATGCGCCTCCCCCTCCTGTATTTACCTTGCTAGCACTGGTGATCCTGATATGCCTTTGCAAACAGGCTGAACATTACAGTTTCAAAGTATTTAAGGCCACCATTTCAGACTAAGTTACATTCATCCACTAATATCTCTAGTTCAACTTCAGAAAGTTTCTCCTTCTGCTGCCTCTCCTTGGTCTGTGTTGCTGTTTCCTGAGAGAAACAAAAATGCGTAAAACCTAAACTTGTGTTTGTCACATTACTGTGTAACAAGCTGTGGCTGTCGTTAGTGTAATCCCCATGTCCTCATCAGGTATGTGTATGCATAGTCTGGCTCTGCGCTAATTTGTGCTGGTCTTGGTAGAGCAGTGCAGGTCATTGTTGTGTTCATTATTTTGCATATTGTTAGTATATCACCAGCAAAAATTGGTCACTCCCTTCTGTGCTTTTTCTAGATTGCGGCCTTGCTAATTTGCGCTTCCTCAGTAAATCAGGCCCAAAGTACTAAAGAAGATGGAGTAGGGCAGAGAGTAAAAAACTGTAGGTAGAACAAAAAAGTTCAGGAATCCATATAACATTATTTGTGGTAAAACTGGTATGTATGTCTTTCTATTTATTTATCAAAGAAACACACTTTGACCTAGTAACAATAATAGCATTATCTGGTTTGTGAACGTATTGGATGTGGTTTTGACCAGCAGGAATGCTGGCAGCTGAGGAAAGGCTGCGTGGGAATCAGAGAGGAGGACGTGGAGTTTGAAGAGGAGCTCTACGCAGCTGGAAATGTGGTTGTCTGGAGTCAGGGCAGTCGCTCCCAAGCCTCCAATGTATACAAAGCCTTCACTGTTGACAGTACAGTGCAGCAGGTTGGTAACTCACCCTTGTTTTCAGACTGGGAGCTGCCATGATGCCATTCTGCTGCTTGAGGGTTCACCTGTAATATAATATAATCACATTTTTACATTTTATTTTGAGACTCATTTAACAGAAATATGTATAAGTATACTTACTTATAATAACTTTCTATGTAACACAAAATCCAGTGAAAGTGATTATCATTTATTTTATCATGCCAAACATATATAAGCTATATAACATCTACAGTATATGCTCTCTTTTGCCATGTAATTTTTTTGTGGGTTTGTAAGTTTCAAGAATAAGTTTTCAAGCTTTTGACACTGTCTTTTGTTCAATTTACAGGCCTTGTGGTGTAACTTTGCAATTCCTCAGACCAAGAAAGATGGTACAGTGCCATACAAATCTTTTATTGCTTAGAGGCAACACTTTCTCCATCATTTTATAGTTGAGGTTTTATTAAGATATTAGTAAATAAAAAAAGATGCATTATGATATTGTTTTGCAGAGGAGGAGATGGAGCAGACTGTGTGTATTGTCCAGAGTAGCTGTATCAACGTTCACACTGTGACCGGGAAGGATTTTATCTCACCACTGCCCTTCCAGGTGAGGCAGAGGAGGAAAATGTTTTATACCAATAGGAAGACATTTCTAGTAAAAGCATGTAGCGACGTTCCAAATAACAATTTGCCTTTTGAATTGAGTTAACTTGCTACATTCAGATATTGTAGATATTGTGTGAACATATTCTCAGGTCATGAAGTCCTCAGTTGTCTTTCCTACCTAAATGCTAATATCTTTATGTGAACATGTGTGTTTATTCCTGTTTATCTGTGTGTGCTGTGTGTTCAGTACGTGTAATTGTAAGACACATAATGATATTCCCCCAAACCATTGTCTGACCAACCAGTAATAATGGAAAATTTGGACGGCTGGGAATGAACCCCTTCCATAGACATAGATGTCTGTGTTTAATTGTGTGTGCTTGTGTGAGATGTCTTGTGAATGCTTGTGGTTGTGCACTCAATTGACTGCTATTTATACTTGTGTGCACACCCTTATTTACTTCTGTTTGTGGTTCTTCATATGCAGATATGTTTTTATGAGTGCAAATATGTTTGTGCCTTTGTTTATTTCAAGTATAGGTGTTGGTTTCGTTGAGCTGTTGCACAGCAACATGATTTAATTTGATCATGGATATTTTTTTTACTACTGATCTGCAGTAAACCGTGTTTGTGGGCTGTTTTTGGCACAAATTAGATTTAGCCTCTGTGTGCATTTTCATTGCTAGAGGCCTGTGAAGCTGATGATGAAATGTTGTGGATAAACATTAGCAGAAAGTTTTGACATTGAAATGATTAAATCGGTCAATAGGCAGCAGCTTGGCGTTCCCTCTGCTGGGGCGTCTTCAGTTTTAAAGGGAAACTGCGGCTCTTATGCAAAATAAACTGTATTCTGTTTAAACCAGATAAAAGCTGTACTTCTCAATAGGAAAATATAATTAGTAATGTTACAGATTTATAATTATGCTGTAACTGAAATAAACAACAATAAACATGTTTGTTGTTGTTTATGTTCTGTGAACTTCAGTGCTCAAAGTGTCTCAAAGAAACTATAGCCAGCCATGCTTCAAAGAGTTGTGGTTTAGTTAATATTACTTTATCAGGTTCTAAAAGTGTGACATGTGTTTCCATGAAAAGCATAAAAGTAAGCATTGTAGTGCTGCCATAACTTTATTTCCTTAATACTTCATAAAAATAATGTGTCTCCTGTTTTGTCCCGCTCATGTCTTCCAGGTTTCAGACGTCTGGGAGACCAAATTTGGACTTTTATTGGAACGAAAAAACACGGCATCTGACTCACAGTTCAGCCCCCCTGGGTATGCACTTGCATCACACACTGACACATGTGTATGCACAAGCTCAAAGCAAAGATGAGGCAGAAAGATCCAGACATTCATGCATGCAGACAGCAATGTGAATGGATTCAGTAAAAAAACATCACAAAAGTTATCCTACATATTTACCAAATTTACAGCAAACATGCCCATGACTGATGCAGACACAAACCATCAAACTGTTGTCGTTTGGCAGGTTACTAAGCTGTTTTTCTCTACAGGGAACCACTTCCCACAGTTTTTAGTATGTTGCACCCTCTCGATGAGATTGCACCAGTAGTGTGCAAACCTGCAGGTAAGACCAACACAGTGCTGCCTCTGCAGATCTGTCTCTGTCCCTCTAGGTGTAATGAATAGTAATACCCTTTGTGTGTATTTTCCAGGTCTGTTCGAAGGCTGCCGTGTACAGTATGTGTCTGACTCCACCATGAAGATAGTGTTCAGCTGCCCTCAGCCCTCAATGGTTGTCTCTTATGACACCACCCAAGGAACTCACTCTGTCTGGGTCCTGCGCAAAGTCACACATGATGTAAGCTCTATTACAAACACACACAAACAAACACACAGCCTACCTGTTCGTAACATACAACCTCTTTACACTCTCAGGAGAGATCTACTGTCCTGCGGTGTCCCTCAGAACCAGTCGGCACACCCTTAGGTTTAATGGCTTCAGGCTTCCTGACCTCGCACCTCCGTAATATTTCCCGCCTGGATTCTCCTGGAGGTGCCGGTAGCGCTGGGCATGGTCCTGTAACTGGGACAAGGTAATAAAAATGAAGAGCAGGTGTTGTCTACTCCTCATTTTATGTGTGATATGAAACACATTTACAAGATCAGTCTTTTCATACACCTATTTATTAGAACAGCACCTTGTGAATCTGGCAAAAATACAATGAAATACAGAGGTAGTTATTGGTCATTACTTATTTCATATATTGGCTGTGTTTGGGGGCAGCATAATAATTATAATGGTGTTACACCGGGGCCAAAATTAACTCTGGCTTATATGCTAATGTCAGGTAATAAAAATATTTTTACCAACAACACTGCATTTATTTCACAATGAAAAGGAAGAAAACGTGCAGCTTTTGGTATTGGGTTCACTCACGTCACACAGTATGACATCATGAATATAGTCTATATCAAACTGTACCAACACCAAGAGTGTGATTCTGTTTTTCTATTACTGACAAAAGTCAGCCCCTTACTTGAAGTGTATCTATCTGCACAATAGGTAGGCTATGCACACAGTGTAGCTTACCTGTCCACACATGACATTAGAAGACGGAGTTGACATACAGTGAGAGCAGGAATGCATTTCTGGCTCATTTCATGTTCACAGAGGGCAAAGGAGACAGCAATAGATAATTTAGTGAAGTGGCTTATCACCTGTTCATCTAGCTCCCTCCGTTGGTTTTCTGCTCCTAGTTGTGCTATTGGTAGCAGTTCCCCTCTTCACTACAGTGCTCTGCACGGACACCAGAGCAGGATTATGATGTCTTCACCAGGAATCCACTCTCGTATTCATTCACCCAGTATATCCAACATGGCCGCCCTCAGGTGAGCTTACTTGAAGTAAAAAGAGAGGTACATAAAATCTTATTTTAGGCACAGAAATGTGCTTATCTCTGATTATTTTCTTAATTTCCTCTCGTTCCAGCCGCGCCCACTCGCCAGGCATGGCGGCACCATCGTTGTCCGGTGCAGCTCGGTTCAACACGTCCTTCCACAGCCCGAACTCAAGAGGACACCACGGATTGTTGCCGTCCCCCAACAGCACAGTCAACGAGTCTGTGCTGGTGCCAGAGATGGAGCCGATCATACCTGACCTGTGCATGGAGCAGCTGTGGAGTGAACCAGTCACAGCTGGCTGTCACAGGTAATAATGGCACTGGACCCTGCTAAAAACAGATAAGGCCTGTGATTGATTCATGGCATTAACAGCCATTTACAGATACTTTATTTTAACGTGATTCAACTCTGTTTCTCATAAATCATTGGTTACTCACTCTGGCTGTACAATAATGTAAAGCACACTTGGATTCAGTTTAATTTCACTTGCACTGATGGGACACATCATTTTTGGTATGTTGTTGGACTATAATAGACCAACAATGGAACATTTTAATCAATACCATAATAATTGTTGTCTTAAGATCATAATTCTGTAATTCTGTTTTCAGAAACATCAGTTCAATCATCAGTCAGAAAATTGTCATTAACTGTCGTTTTGCATTTGTTTTAAAAATACAGGGAGATGAGCAGTCAAGCCTCTAAAGTATTTCTGACCTCTGACCTCTGTGAGAACCACTACCTCTGTTTCCTGGTGGAGTCTCACCAGCAGCTCCGGTCAGTAAATCTATCGTGGAGTCTCTGGGTCCATAAGAAGTCTGTGAATGTTTATGAATCTGATTTCTCATATGGAAACACTGAATAACCTTTCTATTCCCTTTATATTCCTCACATAGGACACGCAACAAAGTAGAGGACACGTACCTTATCTAAAGTCTTATTTAATCTTTTTTGTCAGATGTGTGAAGTTCATTGAGAGTAATGATACATCTCAGCTCATCTTCGCCTCTGTCACAGCCATCCCTGCCAAAGATGCAGAACCTCTGCAGGTATGTTTTTAATATTTAGTCAATAGGGATTTACAGAAAGTTGTCTGATTAATGCCCACAAGCTGTAATTTTTCTTTCTGTATTAATTCAGAATACAAAATAAAAGCATGATTGCCTGTTTGAAAATGTACAAACTAGTTCTAATTTTGTATCTCCAGGTTTGTATGACAGAGAATGAACGTTGTAACAAGTAACAAAGCTGATGAATAGTACCATACAAGAAGTCCTGAAAACAGAGAGCAGTGCATGTAGCGGCAGTATCATTTTTTTTGTAATTTATCATTTTTATTTACCCAATTTCAACTGGTCTGGGCTGTTGAATCTTCACATTTATTCGTGGGAAGGATGAACTTGTTAATACAGTGTAGGAGGTCTTCTTGTATCCTCTTAATGCATCTGGATGTATATGCATCTGTCTGAATTAATTTGGTATTTACTTATTCCCATTTCACACAGAAACCATCGTGTATATTTATAGCTGAGCTAAATCTCTGCCTCCCAGGACTTCATTGAGCAGCTACGAAACAACCAGCCTTCATAAAAGCCTTGTGCCATTGGTTAATCACTAAATCTGCTAAATGGGAGTTGAACGTGAATAAAACAAATCTAACGCATGTTACAGTAGAAATCTGTCTAAACCATAACCACATCTGAGAGCTAATCTGATACATTAAACTGATTTCAACAATAGAATAATAAAAGCACCTCAATATTTGTCTCATTTTTTAGTAAAACAAAGTCTGTTTTAGCTTTAACTCTCATTGTAGGCATTCCTATTTGTCTGCCTTTTGTCACTAGCCTTTTGTTCTTTATATTTCCATTTAATTTGAAACTCTGCTCATCAGAATATAGGTGCTATGCTGGTTCTGGAGGCCTGTGGCAGTCTGGTCCTCTACACTGGAATCACCAGAGTAAGAACAAACTCCATATCTCTTAACAGAATTGATTAATCAGTAATTCTACACTCAAGATAAAACTGTATTGACATTTCTGGTTATTGAAGCGTGTCTGATTTCTTTAGGTGAGTAAGGTGTTTGTTCCCGGCCTCCTGTCGCCCACCTTCAGCCTCACCAACCATCTGTCTCACCTCAGCACTCCAGTGGACAACGTTAGCACCCCTACTAATGCTGGCAGTAGGCATCTCCAAAGACTCGATGAGGTAAATGCACATTTTTTTATTTTAATTTGTGACAATCCCTTCAGTTTATGTCTTACATGCATTCTTCTCTCTGCACATAGTTGGTATAGCTGCAGATATCTGTCTCCTCCATTCAATCTTTCACAGTCTGATAAACAATTTTCTATAGGGCAAAATAATCCGTCACAGTAAACATGGAGGCTTGATTTGGTTTCCTGCCATAGTTATTCCATTTCTATGTGGTAAGTGCATTAGTGCTGCCTTTTTACAGGGAAATAATTTGTCAGAAACATGTTGCCATACAATCTTAAATGTTACATCCATGCATTATTATTTAACCTCATGTTTTTGTTGTATCTGTACCACTTAGATTCCTTCCTATTCCATTTCTCTTTTCTTTTTGCTTTTACTTCATGTATCTTTTTTCCCTTCCTCTGCAGGCTGTGATGCCTTCTCCAGTTTCAGAGCTGAGAGGTCCAAATATTAAACACCATGAAGCTTCATTTTTGGAAGATTACCCCTTTCACCAGAGCACACCCTACATTCGTGCCTTGCGGGACCCTGTCTGCAACCGGCTCACACTGGTAGGTTTGTGTGTGCGTTTTCAAGAAGACAAACTGATCTGTGCCATGAGTACTTCTAATATTCCACTTTTATTCTGAATTTGACAGGTGTCATGTGAACAGCATATATGTTATTCCATTTTTGAGGATTCTTTGGACATTTATACAGCACATTCAGGGTCTCATTTGCGTGTTTCACTGCAGGTTGAGACACACAGCCCTTGTTTACAGTCAGCTGGAGTACAGACAAAGATCCTCTCTGGTGGAGATGCATGCTCCAAAGAAAAGTCCACATTTATGGCTGGAAGGAGAAACACACCTGCTTTTAAACATTCTGAGAGAGGATATCAACAGTTGTTTGGATATATGCAAACATGGAAATGCTGACATTTTCAAGAAGGATTAAAAGGCCTGTGATCAGGGTATGCATGGCTGCATATAAACAAGAATTATAGTGGAATACTCATTATTTTTGGCCATGCAAACAGCTTATTAGGAATTTTGTCTTTTCCAGCAAAAAATGTCTGTTCCTGTCTCTCCAAGCACATGCACCAAAAGACCCCTTGTAAAAGCATGAAACTCTGTCTCCAGACTGATGCTTTGTCATATTCCCTCTGTTTATTGATCCTCCCTTTGACCTCTGTAACTCAGTCAGTCTGAAAACTAATTGTTCGCTAATGCAGCTTACTAGAGTTTTCAAAGCACAAGTGTTGTCTGGCTGATGGTTTATTTTCTCAGGGTTTTTCTCTTTTCAGCTTAGCTGTGCTGTCTAATGATGACAAAAATAAGATCAGCCCCGCTGGAGAAAATGTGTCATTAGGGATGATTTGATCTAATTTTCCTCCAGAACAAAACACACACAAGTCTAGTGTTGACATACTGTGGTGGGAGAATGTGATAAATTGGTTTCCTCCACAGAAATCTATAGCTGCTCTAAATGGTATTCAGTTATTTTTCCAGTTTAGATATTGAGATTGGGATTACACAAAACTTCTGCATCTACTCCTTGCCTGTATTTTGTAGAAAATCTATCCCATGAGGCAGATTCTGGCTAATAACAGGGGTTTTCAGACAGGAAGGGAGGTTGAATTCAAGATTGACAGATGTCATTTCTGATCGCTGTTCAGAATCCGTCTGATGTGACCTGGGCGTGATTCTACTGCTTTACTCCGTAGCTTCACTTTTCCATAGCAGCCTGAAACGATGTCAGGGCATCTATCTTTATATTTAATCTTTTGATTTGGACTGAGAGGAGAGAGCTGCTGAAGGAAGGTGTGCATTTTCATATTCTGGCATCTTTTTGCTCCTGCAGCTTTAATACATTTTGGGGCAAAGTTTGGGTTTTTGGTTTATTTTTTTATTACAGTGAACAACAATTGAATGTAAACACGTTAAATGTACATGTTTTGTGTTCTTTCTGTCTCCCTAGGAGCTAAGCAGTGCCACAATGCTGAGGATCTCTATCCCAGAAATTGCAACCTCTGAGCTTGGTGAGAAGCACATGAACACACACGGTGTTGACGGTGTTTCACTGTCTTTAACCTTTAACCAGATTTGTATTTTTTTTTTTCAAGAAAGATCATATGATTTTCTTTGCTGTAGATGCAGAAAGCATCAGATACATTACAACATATTACTGTCGTTGTAGGTCAGGGATGCTTTCTGTTGTGTATCTTTATAAGT
This sequence comes from Coranthus polyacanthus, assembly GCA_037367275.1. Classification (NCBI taxonomy): domain Eukaryota; kingdom Metazoa; phylum Chordata; class Actinopteri; order Kurtiformes; family Apogonidae; genus Coranthus; species Coranthus polyacanthus. The sequence continues at coordinate 12,277,803 of JAPQRN010000008.1, read as the reverse complement.
GAGAGCACATACACACACAAAAACAACACGGGCTGAGTCAGAGCAGTTAGGCCCTGGAAATTAGATTTGAGAGCTGCCCTATGTTGTTTTGCAGTGACGTATAATCTTGATGTATTGTGGATGCCATTACAAGACACACACACACACACACTGATAATGAATCATCCTCTGCATCAGTGAAGTTTTTCGTGTTTAACTCTCACGATAAAATCAGATGCACTGGTTCACTTCTTTCCATGACTTTTTTTCCATTTTCATTCCTGACTATGGTTAATGTACTTTGTGGCAATGCGTTTGATAAAAGCGGAGTAAAGATCAATATGACCTCAGTCAGATGTTTATAACATCCCTGGGGAAGTTATATTTTTCCAACCATTTTCATACATGTAAATAATTAAATGTTGGGGGAATAATAGTTGAAGTGTGTATTAACATGAGGTATGTGTGGGAACCTCATGTAATGGGGTAAATATTTTATTCTTCAGCTTAGATAAATTCACCCTACTTGTAATTAATGGCTTTTACTAGTTGATAATTGTTCAGGTGATGATCGACCCATGCCTATTTTAACTGAATAATCTTATACGTGAGCCTCGTTGTTTGCTATGGATTGATTGTTGTTCTAAAGTTTGCAACTTATTGTTTAAGTTTGTCACATCCTTCTGTCAAGACATCGCCATCCTCCCATCAGCCAGTAAAATCCTTTTTTTCCCCCTCTTTAAGACCATAACATTACAATTCTCTAATTCTTAATTATGTATATATTAGAGATAGACTGATTCATTGATTTGACTGATTAATTGGTGCAATATGACCTTTTGCAATCTATTGGTTTGTAAAACGTCCTATTGGTTTTTATTTAATAGTGGCTGACAGGAGAAAATACTAGTCACTCCCACCTACATTTTTAAATCTTTTATGCTCAGTTCAGATTTATTAATTAATTACTTTGATTTTGTTGTCCAGTGAACCAGATTTATTGATTCAAGTATTTAGTACTTTGACTTGGATGTTCAGTTGAACAGTTGTTCAGTTTCTAATAAAGTCAAAGATAGTTGATTTCTAACTGTGTTGAATTTTATTTTGTTGAGGATGGAGGTAGGTGATTTTTCCTGCTCCAAACTGTCATTATCATATTGGCCTTTACAAATCCACCATCAGTCAACCTCTAATGTATCTAAACATATTTCTGTTTAAGCTGATTAAAGGCGAGGTCAGCTGATATCTGCTTTAGTGTTGATTACCACTAATTGGTCTCCGGGTGTGTTCACTCTGCACGTCTGTTCTGACCATGAACCTTCATGTTTTCTCTATGCTTTTGTTTGTTTTGTTTTGTCTTTCCTCTTTTTAAAAGCCTTCGCGTCACTGATGCGCGTATCACTCAGTATACCTTATGTGTGCCTATCTTTGTGTCTTTGCCATGCATTGTTCCCCATTATTTAGTAATCGATCCCACAGACAAGGCTTTCTTCCTCTAATGAAATGGCATTTATCCACCTCTCCCCTGACCTTTCCCACTCTGGCTGTTCAATTAAGATATCCTGGTGATGCTGATTAGGAATCTGATTGGTCAGAGCCGTTTGGAGACACAGGAACACTAATCACTCTTGTAGTGGTGGTTCTTTTCTTAATTTCCCTTTCTCTTGTTTTCTGATATTTAGGGAATGAGGCAGGAAGTCGTGTGACAGCAGTGAAACTATTCCTTGAAAGTGTTTCGTTTTTCTTAATCCAAAATTAACGAAACACAGAAAAGAGGGCGTATGCTGTTCTGACAACATATTGATCCATCAGTCGTGCATTTTGTTTGAAAATAACTCAAATGATTACTTTTCCTTGCATTTCCACCGATTGAGACTAGAAGGTGATTAAACCAGGGTCTTTATTATAATCTACTGTTTAATGTGTAGAAAATGTCAATGTCTGGGTCTTTATATTTGAAGAGGATGAGTGATGTAGTTTCGTTTTTATCTCATGAGATGAGATTGGCAATAAAGAAAAATATGGTAGAACCTGCTTTTTCAGTTGACCTACAAGCAAAATTGACCTGTTGTTGAAACATACAGTTCAAATATACCAAATGTCATTAGAAACGACATCCTTTGCCTTTTTCAGTTGTCAACATTGCCATTTTTTCATCTGTTTTCTTTTAGTGAGAAAATGTCTTCAAGCGATTCGCTTCATTCTCCCCAAGGAAGCTGCCATGAAGGTTTGTGGAAGTGATGGCTTCTTTAAATCAGCCAATTTTACGCTGCAAAAAGAAACCATGTACTCCATATTATGTACTATACATATTACATCAAAAACTCATTATTACTAGTTTATTTTGAAAATTACATGAATATAAAATGATGATTGTTATGATACGTACTAATATTTTTTGTAACGATGGAAACAGGTCTTGGTGAAGTGGTACAACATCTATAATGCGCCTGGTGGTCCCAGTGCTCATGCAGAGTGGAACCTGTTTGTGACGTGCTTCATGACACTGATGGGCTACAACACGGAGCGGCTTGCGTGGACACGCAACGTGAGCCTCTAGTGTTTCCTATTCTGTACCTACAAAACCTTTTTTTTTTGTTAACTTCAAACACTCGTTTATCTTGACCTTGCTCTCAACCCCCTCCTTCGACAGCTACATTTTGAAGTGCCTCTCTCTCCGGTGATTGCAGCCAAGAAGGCTCGCCCGTCTGATGGAGGCTCTGATGAGGTGTGTGCTTATTCTATGATCTGTTGATTTCTGTGACTTTTCTGAGGTTAAAGCTTGTGTTTAAAGGGAGGAAAAAAACCAAAATTTCGAGGGCCAAAGTTATCTTCAGAGAACTTGTTTTGTTTTAGTCAGCAGACCAAAATTCAAAAATACTTCACTGACTTAAATTTCAGAACCTGAAACCCACAAATGCCATTTTTGCTTGAAATAAATCACAGCAAAGCTTATAACAGCTGCAGATAAGTTTTTATGTTCAAATGACTTTGTATGTAATTTGTTGCAGGTTTGTTGTACATTTTATTAGGAGCAAACAGGAAAACAAAGGGACAAATGCTGATTGCATACCATATTTTAGGATTAACACACATTCATCACATCAACTTGTACATAAATGAAGAGTGAATGACACAAATTGTACATATGAAAAGATGTAGGAAATGGAAGATGATGCAGCTGTTTGAGGTTAATGTCACTAATGTTTTTGGACATATGTTGAAGGAATTATGCTTGTAATGTGACATTTCAAATAAAGACACCGAAATGTTGCATTATTGCTTTCATACTAAAAGAGTAGGGGAAATAAATTACAGCCAGAATGTTTTTTACAGCTGTGTGCATGGCAAAAGCACGATGAGACATCTATGCTTCTCCGCTAAGTTCAGTTTTGTGTCTGAAAAAGCATGTGACATAATGGTGAAAGCTTGTTGTACCACCCCACACCCCAAACGCTTACTTCTTAAAATATCCCTGCTGTAAAGTGGAGGGTGGGTAATCGAAGCAAAACAGAGCTGATAAATGTCAGTCAGCTGGAGGCTTCGTCTGTGTTGTGAAGTGTGTTTGACCTGAGGGGCTACATGAGTCAGATTAAATGGAAGTATGCCTGTCAGCCTCGTGACCTTTGTGAGTGTGTGTATTTAGCACGTTCAGATGGAGGTGAAGATGGGCTGTTGGATTCGAAGACTTAAGAAAAACAGGATGATAACTACAAAAAAAAGGATCCATTCTGTAAATAATAATGTGGCTATTCATCACAAAGGCAGTCATAAAGTAGTTGGTTTTGCTTCTTGTAGCGTTTTATTTCATGTATGTTACTTTCCCTGCTTTCTAAACAATGACTGGTTATTTAATATTTAATAAATGGTGCTTTTCTCTCTGTCATACTGCAGGATTGGGACTATTTGTTGGGCTCTCACTATCACCGTCAGATGAGTTCCCAGCCTGTCTTTGCTCCAATGGACTCCAAATCTATCACCAAAGAGGCAGACGGCCTGTCCTCTGTATGTATCTGATGCAAAATGCCTGTTTTATGTAACACCTCTTCCTTCTCTTCAGCGTCTTTTTTTTCTTGCTTTCTCTTCCTCCTCCTTTTCGCCTTCTTTTTTTGGTATGCAGAGTGGATGTTGTTTGTCGAGTGTTTTAAAGCTGCTTTAATTGTAAAGAATACAGTATTGATATCTCTCTCTGTGCCTGGTCCTCATCACTCCTAGGTGTCTCCTCCCACTAGTCCGTCCCTGAAGTTGGACAGTTCAGCTCCACTCTTCCCTCACATCCCTGCCCTTTTCTACGTTCTCCATCTGCTTTATCAGGAGCTGCAGCTGGACGAGCTGCAGCGAGCCAGTGCCTCGTCATTGGTCTGTCTGCTGCAACAGCTGGCCAGGTATTTTTCTGTTACATTAGGTCAAGTGGGTTTATGCCTTATATTCATAAATCGATTTATAGAGTAAAAAATGCGTAGAACTCAATGAGCTGAGTGAAAAAACAGTCGAGA
>JAPQRN010000008.1:12228000-12263926 GCA_037367275.1 Coranthus polyacanthus | reverse complement strand
CACACATACATATATATACATATATATATATGTATATATGTATGGGTGTGTGTGTGTGTGTGTATATATGTAGTTTATGGGTGATTTTATGTTGTTCAAATTAGTAAATGATCATAGAATGCACTGACCGGCGCACAGTATAAGTAAAACAGCCACAAAGAAGGCTGAAATATCAGTAAAATGGCAATCTTTTCAGTTTGAATGAAAGCCCTGAATGTGAAGTACGTGGTTGACAGTGAAGCATGTGCTCGTGGTTTTTGCTGGTTTCTGTTTTCGCTGTAGAAAAGAAATTTCACTGCCATACGTGGATCAGTTCATTAGAATTGAGTCTTGATTGTGGTTGACATATTGTGTAGGCGTTTGTGTCCTTTGTCTTTTAAGCATCCTGGTGTTTTTTTTCCTGGTTGTCGTGGAGTTTCACAATGACAAATCATCAGCCAATGAACAGTTTTTGTGCCCCCGGATGCTACTTATCCTGCACAATTTGCCATACATATTTAGGAGATGCTTTAAATAAATCTCTTTTAGTAAATCTGCTGTTTTTTCAGGTCTTAAAATAGTGAAATAGTGTTGAATGTAACTGAATCATTGAGGTGTAACTTAATTTGTTTAAACAATGAACTGATAAACTGGTCAATTATTCATAAGTCATTTGTTTTGAAATGGGAAAATAGATCTCTATCCACTGTGAACAAGGACAGTAGTTTCAAATGTTGTCATAAAATTGGTCAATAACTAGCAAAGCTAAGGTTTACCTGTTAAAGGAGCAATTACTCAAATATTTAAAACTGTTCTTTTTTCTAAAGATACAAAATGTTCAATATTCACATCATAGTTCATACATTCATTTGTGGATAAACTATGGCTTTAAGAGGACAGACTTGGTGGAATTTGTTACGTTTTTCTGATTATTAACCAGGCACACAGTCCACAGGGGTCTAATGAAAGTGCCCCCACTCAGTGAGCTGCTGTGGAAGCTTATTTGTCTTAAGGCTCCTAAGATACTATTGCCACAGCATGAGATGATTAGACTGGATGTCATTTCTTCTGCTGCAGCAGATATTTAGTAGATGCGGACACACATCACACTACAATGCCTGATGTAATTTAAAGTGTAATATATATATGTAGTGGTATATAATATAATAATCAGATTTACATTTTGCAGTAGAAACACATCCGTTTTTGTTACCATTAGTTTATGAGTGAGGACTTTGGTGAATGTCATAATCTTTGTGACAGCTGCTGTGAATGAGGCCCATTGTCATTTTCTTAAATTTCTCACATCCATCCACTTCTCTTTTGTAAATTTTATCATCTGTTCGTCAGGGTCATGAGATGACGAGTATTGGGCTCCTGCTGGGTGTGTCTTCAGCCAAACTGGGCACCATGGACATGTCAGTCACCCGTCTACTTAGTATCCACATCCCTGCCTTGCTTCCACCCACGTCTACTGAACTAGACGTACCACACAATGTACAGGTAGGAGTGAATGATTGCAGATTGGTTTAACTATCTAGATGTGTCTCTTAAAGTAGAGAATTATTAATTGCAGGGCTTTTGCTATGATCAGTCATTATCCTGCTTTAACGTATATGGTTTTTGTTAAACATCTGCAAATTTGTGCAATATATGTTCATGTAATAAACAATAATATAAACGGTTCAGTTCTCCATCCGTACATTTGTTTTGTCCTGCAGGTTGCTGCTGTCATTGGCATTGGGCTGGTGTACCAGGGAACAGGACACAGACACAATGCTGAGGTCTTGCTGTCTGAGATAGGTGTGTGCAAGTCTATGACAGATTTTACATGTATTACTACAATAGATATAATATTTTCATGTGTCGGTATGTGTGTGTCTTCCAGGTCGACCTCCTGGTCCCGAGATGGAGTACTGTACCGATAGAGAGTCCTATTCATTAGCTGCTGGTCTAGCCTTGGGCATGGTCTGCTTGGGGGTAAGTTGCACACACTCATTGCTTTTGGGGAAGCTGTCAACTGTACCAGTTGCATCCTCTGCAATTAATATCTTTGTGTATACATTTGTTGACTGAAGCCCTGTAAGAAGCCATTTCTTTATCCTAAAACCAGTTGTGTGCTGTTGATATTATTTAAAAACACAACCTTTTCTGCTATTAAACCTTAAAGTAGCTGCACTAGTGATATTTTGCTAAACTTATCTTGGCTTACTCATCCTCATCATCCTCTCCCCTTTTCCTTTTTCAGCATGGCAGTAACCTGATTGGCATGACAGACCTGAATGTACCTGAGCAGTTGTATCAGTATATGGTGGGGGGCCACCGCAGAGCACAGGCTGGAGCCAACCGGGAAAGACACAAATCACCCAGCTACCAAATCAAGGTAGATGGACAATCTCTCAATGAGAATTTTCTTCTCTGAGCTTCAGGCAACATGTCAAAACTTGTTATTTCACTGTGATAAAGATAAAGATGAAAACCTGTCATTAGTTTTGATGGTTGATTAAGTGTTTCTTTGTTTTTTTTTGGCCTTGGCTAATGTTGAGTAGTCATGTCATTCTAATGGTAATTTGCATTTAACATTTCATTTTGAACAAATTCGACCAGTTATACATTTATAAAGATCCATAAAGATAAATCCATACTCTTTTTGGGCATAAGATTGTTACTACAGTGGTGTAACAGTGGTGCCCTTCTGCTATCATACATAATGAAGTCTTACCACAACACTAAAATATCTACAGTTCATGAATGTTAAATTGGGGAGACTGAGAGTAAACACTGTAGTTGCTTGTTCCAGGAGGGGGACACTATCAATGTGGATGTGACGTGTCCAGGGGCCACACTGGCTCTTGCCATGATCTACCTCAAGACCAACAACAGGTGAGAAAGGCTGTATTTCTATAAGTAAATAACTAATAGAAGATTATTAATTGTATTTATTACATGTCTTTGTGTAATACTTGATTGGTCAGTGTGATTTTAGATGCATCCGTGCCCTTCCCATTGTGTTTACAATGTGATATTTCAGGAACGGCTTGAAGGCTTTTCAGGAATGTCTTAAAATTTGACACAAACGTTCACTTGGACTCAAGGATGAACTGATTAGGATTTGGTGGCCAACGGTCAAGGTTGCTGTGACCTCACAAATCGCATTTTGGGATTAGGAGTGGACGCATCTGATTGAACTTGCGGTGCTTGTCTCTTTATAACAGCTTGTTTTTTTTAAAGCCATTGGTTTCTTTTGTGAGTAGCCATGTAATGAGCAGGATGATATACCACAACTTCCTCTTAATTTATTTATGAGGATTTATTACATCACTTGAAGTAGTAAAAATGGTAATTAATACATAAAAGTTTGTCTTTAAATTAACTTTGTCACATTTAATCTCACTCAGTCTCTTGTTTATTATATTTATTTGCTCTGCTCTCTTAAATGTGAATATGTGTACATAGTTAGAATGGATTTCACTAGACTACTGTCAGCACACGAACACAGAAGCTCTTTTTCACCCGCTGTCCATATAAACATTGTGCAGAGCATCCTAACCTTCCTGATGACAAATCTCACCATTCCCAGAGACGTTGGTCACATTATGCGAAAACGAGCTCCTCCATCTCCTAGTCTTCAGCTATTGGTCAAGAGGTTCCTCTCGTCTTCAAAGCTTATCTGATGCTGACTGTCTGTTGGTGGAGAAGGTACTGGAACGGGGTATTAACACCTCCTTGTATCTTCCTGGTTGTTTCCCTTGTCTTCTTCAGGTCGATTGCTGATTGGCTGAAGCCTCCAGACACTTGGTTTCTCCTGGACTTCATCAAACCAGAGTTTCTGCTGCTGAGGGTTAGTGTGGCATTAGTTATCATTGTGTGTGAGAGCACTTTTTCTCACCTTTCTTTAATCTGGTTCATTTGTCTTCCTCATTTCCTCTCAGACTCTAGCTAGGTGTATAATCATGTGGGATGAGATCCTCCCAAATACTGAGTGGGTGAAGAGTAACATACCTCAGGTGAGAAAATACACACACTCACATTATTGAGCAGACATATTGTATTCAGCGCTCTGTGCTCTGAATACAATATGTCTGCTATTTTGTAACCTCACAGCTACAAAATACCGTAGCTGTGAGGTTTAGTTCATTTTGTGTGGCTTAATGTCTTTTAGCTCTAATTATACTTCAAAATTTATTTGTGATATTCTAGTAATACCAGCTATTTCCATGTCATTAAATTAATTTGTGCTTTTAAAACAGTCACTGTCTGTTTTATGCAGAGCATTTGGAATAAATAGAAGATCATCTTGGTATTCTGTAGTAATGGTTACATTGCCTGAAGAAGAAAAGAGTTTTGCACAGTGCTCAGCGTGATCAGCAGAAAATCCATACAAAATGAACCAACCACTTGTTGTGATTAAATTTGTCATATATTCTTATATCTGGTTCTCAGTTTAGGGGCTATATTCTGTGTAAAACAAAACAAACAAAAACAATTCAGTACAACTGCTCTTAAAGATTGGCTGTCCAATTTTTTGTTTTGTATTCAGATAATGAGAGGGACCTTTGACCCTTCTGAAGACATTAACATGGAGACGATGGCGTGAGTATTTCATCCCAAAACTGGCTTTTAATTCTGAATTGTATAGCTCTGTAAGGGAGTTGAAGGTAATTTATAACTCTTTGTTTTCACACTAGTGATGCTAGTAATAGTGATGTTATTGCCTCTTCACATCACAAATCATGTCATGTCAGATCACACTTTTCTTGATGTGTATTTGTCTCTTTCAGCCAAGCCCAAGACTACATCACAGCTGGAGCCTGCATGGCACTGGGACTACGCTTTGCTGGCTCTGCCAACTCTGATGCATTTGATTGCCTTTATGAATTTGCCCGTACCTTCATGAAGATCATGTCTTTTTCTGGTACAGCTGCAGTGGTGAGTTCCTGCATGTTTGTATTTTATCTGCTTATAAGAACAGCTCTACACGACAGTTGCACAAACTTACTTACTTACTGTAAAACTGTCCACTATTGAAAGATGAGATAAAGAGAATAACAGTACTCTGCCACTTTCTTGTTAATTCAACCATGGATAATGATTTTGTGTATTTCCTGTTTTCTCTTTCTCCTATCTCTGTGTTTGACGTGTGTGTGTTGGATACCCAAGCAGACGGGTTTCTACAACCTGCAGACCGGACTGTCGATGATTCTGCTGGCTATGTCCATGGTGATGTCCGGCACCGGGAACCTGAAGGTGTTGCAGCTCTGTCGCTTCTTTCACAAGCGAACGGGTGGTGAGATGAATTATGGTTTCCACATGGCTCATCACATGGCGCTGGGGCTGCTCTTCCTCGGTGGCGGCAGGTGAGATTCAGCACAAGTTTTTCCATTATAGACCGGGACACGGCTTTCTCTCATTGCTTGAGTACTGACACATTTTTGAGCTAATTCACTGGCTGCCACATCATGGCCTAGTTGAAGATTAGGTTTTGGTTGCTAACAAGCATGTTGCCCCCTGCTGTGAAGCTCTAGTAGAAAAGATGTCATGTTAGGTCAACTGTGTATGGTGTTGCTAAAGCAAGCTGGATCAAGCTAATCGAATACACTAACACTGTTAGTCCACAAGCACAGAGGTGTTCTCTGAAATGTAGCCTTTTCTATGTGTTTCGGGCTTTCGTCTACATGGAAACATAGTTTTAGATTACTGAAAACTGAACTTTTGGAAAGTTCATTCAGGGGTGAAGATGTTTAGACACTACAGTGTTTCCATGTAGACGGTGAAAATAGTTTTTAGCAGAAAATGTTAGTGTTCAACCTTATCTCCTCCATTCTAGGAAAAGAGCAGGGATGACAGTGTACTTGTACTGGTGTCATGGTTTTTTTTTGTTGTTATAATAGTAATGAATAATCATTATCAGTCCACATGTGACTCTCCCCTTCCTCAATGTGCTATTGGTGCAAAATTCAATGGAATGAATCACATTTATTTTTGTTCTCTTTTTCTTTTTAGCCTTGTTTCCCAAAAGGCTTGTTCTTAATGACTTTCCTGGTTAAATAAAAAAAATATTGAAGACACATACAGGAGTTAATTATATCGTGCATGTAACTTGTCATGAACTACTGTATTTGGGACTGATGTTTCTGAGAAAGGCCAGGTACATCACATACACACCCTGCATGAGGCTCCAGCGTAGGTTAGCCACACAAATACACACAGGTCTGTTTTGGGTGTGGTGTTGTGCAAAATGAACAGCATTTATACTCAAATGCATACACACATGTGCGTACACACAAACAAACCAGGTTTGTTCAACCACTGACCTTGACTTGTGTATTTTCAAGAGAAACAGTGGCTCCCACTCTCTCATTATATGTTGCAATTGTCTTTCCACCTATAGCTGTAATCAGATGAACCTTTTGATTTTATTTGGTTCATGTTTTATTTCAGTCCTGTCAGCTAAAAGCCCACGCAGCTGCAAGGCCTCAGTTTAAATGTCATTTACTAGTGTGTTTAATTCAGGGAGGGAAAGTATGACTGTGCTTCTACAGTTCTGCTGGGATTAAAGGTCAGAGTCATGTCATGTCATTGTTTTATTTCCTTTTCTCGCTGTCTGTGCTCATCACTCATTCAGCCTCTCACCCGGTTGCATTCAAATTCTCTACCCACATTTGCACCCGCTTTTCACACATTTTGTCCTTATCGCTCGATCGCTGTCGTTCATTTTCTGTCTGGTGCATTTTCTCGCCTCTTTTTCCTCTTGGCTGCTAACCTTTGAGGTGCTTCCTCTATTTCTATGTTTTCTTTCTGTGCTCTGTTAGTTTATCTTCCCAGTTATTATTTTGTTTAACCGGAAATTGAAGTGAAAGTTTCCTACCAAAAGTCACACCAGGTGTTCATATTAATATTATTTACAGCACACTGATGCTGACTGTATATAACAGTCCTGTCTGTGTTGAGTTTGGATGTTCTCCTTGTATTCACATGGGTTTTCTTCTGGGTGTCCTGCTTTCCTCCCACCCTAACAAAACATGAGGTAGTATGAAAAAAACTCCTGCCTGGCTTCAGAACTGGAGTTGGCCTTTGGATACTGAACAGTGGCTGCATTACACTCCTAAAATAGTTTTTGTTCTTAAACGTTTTAGAACAAATGTCCTTACGGGGACTAATAAAAAATATAACTTGATGTGGTTCAAAAAGTTGCAAAAAAGAAGTGGTTGCCCCTCTAATGGAAGTGGCAGAGTTTTAATACTTTACAGCTGGGCTGAAGAGCACTAACTACACAGAAATAATTATTTAGCCATCTTTGGTGGAAAGAGTAGTGGAATAAAAACCTTTTATTCCAACTCGTTTGTTTAATAGACTTCCAGTAAGTTGTTTTTTTTCCCCCTGCTTTGTGAAAAAGTGTGGCAGAATGCTTCCTTCTTCATTTGTTGACATTCCTTTCTTTTGTATCTGTGCTGGGAAAGTCTAGTTTCATCTCAGACCACTTGGATTAAAACATGCTATAAGATTTTTATGGATGTTTTGCCCAATAATGCCAAAAATGATTGCCTCCTTCAGCTTTCAGTGGTTTGATAAGTTTTTCAGTGACAAACTCTGATACAAGGAATGTAATGAAGCAGAATTCTCAGTGGTTCACAAGCTGGACTAGGATAATATTTTGTGTATACACTCAAAAATACATTTAAAAAACGCTGTAAAAATGTAGGATGTCAAGATTCAGAATAATAAAAGATGTCAGAATAATAAATATTCAAATATTTTCCACTTTATCATTCATTTAATGCCTTCATTTTTACATCTTTTAAATATCAAACCTCAACATTATTGAGACTGAGATTCCTAAACACACTAAATATTCCACAAGAGGACCTTCGAGTGAAGTGCAATAACCTTAACCTCAACTGTCTGCTATTAAATGCTCTTACAAGTTACCTTTCAGCCTTAGTCATCTGCCCCAAATTATAATAATAGCTCCTTTTATGCAAGTGCTCATTTAACTACCAGCTATTGCGTTTAAGAGGCTCTGTTGTGACATGAACCAATTTTACAACAGTCACCTGGATTTACTAACGAACAACAAAGAGTTGTGTTAATAATTTGGAGCCTTTTCTTTCTGTGTGTGCATGCGCGGCTGTATTTTGAGTGGAAAGCATTCATCATGTGCATTAACAGTGTGATTTTTTTTTTTTTTTTTTTTTTTTTAATTCTCCTCACCCAAGTACACTTTATATTTTCACCACTGTGGGGGTGTTTGCTGAATTTTTTTCATTTTTTTTTATTATGACTGTGACAAGTGGGCAATTTTAGCACACGCTTAGGTGTTACTTGTGGCGGTGATAGAGAAATGATGAGGGTGTGTGTGAGTGTGACAGAGTGTGAGCGAGGGGGACATTTTTAGTTTTTTTTTTTTTATGACATTCTTTTTTTCTATGTTAGGTACACCCTGAGCACGTCCAATTCAGCCATCGCTGCTCTGCTGTGTGCCTTGTACCCCCACTTCCCTGCTCACAGTACTGATAACCGGTAAGACACAAACTTTTGTCAAATAAAAAAAAAAAGAAAACTGCTTTGTGTAGTTATGTTTGATCCTGGTGCTGAGTAAATTTTGATTACACGTGATGACAAGGTTTACCCAGAAATATGTAAGGACAGGAACTGTGTGAACATTTTTAGTGATGGACGATGTATCTGAATCTGTCTAAATTTGTGGATAAACCCCCACTGTGATAGAAACTGGAATTCCATGCATGAAATATGCCTATGAAACTCACAGATGTGCAAGGGATAGTAGTCACTCCCTGTTTGTCTTATCAGCCTGAGAACTCTACAGCTTGTATGCAAGAAACGGTATAAAACTTGGACTCCTGATCCTGATCCAGAAAGCTTTCATTAAATACACAAAGACAAAATGTGATTCCATGCTTGTAATTTCAGATTTCTACCACACCCGCCCACCTGCTTAAATTACCCAAAAAATACCCACGTACTGTCCTCAGTGTATCACAGTGTGCTGTACAATTGCACATTAATTGCACATTTCCAGGCTGTTTTATGTGGCTACTTGATGTGTTGCTGCAGGTACCACCTGCAGGCTCTACGACACCTCGCAGTGCTGGCTGCAGAGCCGCGCCTGCTGGTCCCAGTGGATGTGGACTCCCTAAAGCCCTGCTACGCCCTCTTAGAGGTCACCTACAAGGCAAGTTCATCACAGTGGTCAGGCAGAAACACATAACTGCAAAACCTTAAATGAAAATGAAAGATGGTCACTCTTTGCTCATCAGTTGCCCTTTTCTTCCAATAATTAGTCATGTGTTGAAATTACTAGCGTAATATTGGGTAAACATACATAGACATACAACAGACAATTTTTTAATTTCAGTATTTCTATTCTGTCCTCTTTAGTTTTTGGCTTCTGCCTGCACCTGTTCAGCCATTGCGTTATTGTCTTTTGACATAAATTCATCTTGTATTTGTGTAAACTTCCATTTTTAGTTTGTATTTAATTATTTGACTAAACTCAGGATTAAATTGCATTTTCTAAACTGTCAGCCAACATCCACGATCCTCTTCTCTGTTCAGTCCATCAGTTGACTAAACATCCGCTAAATGAGTCTTGAGCATCAGTTCCAAAACCTGTTTGGAGAACTTCAGTGTCCTGTAGCATACTTTCTCTTCCACTTGTGTCCTATCTTTTATGTAATGGCACCACGTTTATAGCTGCACTTCCTCTTGTCGAGCCCTTACATGAAACACGTGCAAACTCTGATGTACATTATGTGCAGATTTCACTTCATTTTAACGAGTAGGAAAAATGCTTTAGTTCACAAAATGAACACGTGCTGCGTCTTGTCAGCATTGCTACCGTCACTTCTGTTTCACAGTTCAGACACGCAGTGTATGCATGTTTACACTATTTTACCACGTTCAGCTCTCTGCTTACAACCTTAAGTTACAATTGTATCAATTCGCCACAAAAATATTTCTATAAAAAACTAACAATAAATTGTGGATGCTCCGCAGAAAATAATGTAAGAAACACCAAAAACACTTTAGCCGCATCACCCTGGTGTAAGGTATGGTGAAACATCCCATTTTTAAACAGTTTGAATAAAACTGTGACCAGGACCTATGACTAAACACCATGGCTCTCTAAAACAAACATCAGACAGTATTATGTCAACCAGTCCTGGTCAGACCACATTGGTTCAGACTTCCGCTGTTACATGAACACACAAAAAACTACAGTGTGCCCATTCATTTGGCCACAATTATGCCATTTAGATCACATGCACTCAGACACATCCATATTTCCATGTGAATCGGGAACCAGTCGGTCCTGATGCCCCACCGACATTATTACTAACACGGCTGTTTTTATATAAGCAAACATTAAGAGCACTGTCTCATCATGTTTACTCAGCTATCATTTTTCTCCAGCCTGAGGTTCTCCAGCTATTTCACACATGCAAAGTGTACTTCTGCAGTGCATTCTTTGCTCCATTAAAACATCGCCATTGTTCTTGCAAGACTGTGATTGTGTATTTAGAGATGCAGTAAATAGCTCCTGAATTATAGGAGCTATCATTTCTTAATCTCCCTCTGTGAGGTTTTGTTGCTGCTCTGTTTTGATGTGGGTATTTCACAAGCCTTGCTTTATTTTCAGTTCTTTTGCAGAGATTGAGGGTCTTTACTGTATTGTAGCTTCAAGTGTCATCGTTTTAAATAGTACAGATTTTGCAATTACTTATGTGAAAAAAAAAAATAGGTGTTTTTCTTCTTAAACTTGGAATAAAAGCAACAGTTGCTTTGGGTGGTTCTGTAGAAGATGTGACTTCTGTTAGAGTTAACAAAATGTGAAACGGTGAGAGGAGCATGTTGGAAAGGAAGGCCATAGAGGTCAGAGAAGGAAGTCTGCTCTCGACAGAAAGTTTGCAAATCAAATCACAGATAATCTGTGACAATCTGATAGGTGAAAGTGAAAGACAACATGCCACAGCCCTTTGCTTCACAAACTAAAAGTATAAAACTTAGAACAGGCTGCGGTTTAAATGTGAGCAGCAGGTACAATAAAACCTAAATATTGACTTTGAAGATGGTGTTTTCAAGATTCAAGATTCAAAAAAAGATTGTAATTGTTACTAAAGTCGCTGAGGTTTAAACACACTTGCTTTACTGTACAGATGTTTTCAGTATTTACACAAGCGAAGGATGATTGAAGGTTAAAGATAGAGGCCGCCTGTTGTCTCAAGTAACAGCATTTGACAGTACTCTGTTCAATTTAGTTCACAGCAGAAAGCTCAGTTTGATTCACTGGAAAGCAGCTGCTTATTACAGGAAATAAATACAAACACTGTCTCAGATTTAACAGCCAGTGATATTTTATGTTAATATTTCAGGATTTATTATTAATTAATGTCGGGTTCATCCCTGAAAGATCGTAGTGTCATTACTGGTCCGTGCTATATAAACAATACCAAACCACCTGTGCACAGACGACTGCTACTTCTGTAAATATTATAATTTAAGGCCTGCAGCTTCTAGCTTCTTAGTAATTCTAGGAAGCAAGATCGTATGAGAGCCACTTCCTTTCTGCACAAGCCTAACCATTCAATGCACACTGAAGAATTCAAATTTTGTTGGTCAGTCTAAAATTACCTTGATCTTCTTCCCTTTTCACCTCCAGCACCTGCACAAATGACCTAAAGGGGAACTTCTGTTAATCAAAAATTAAGGCCTAATTGGAACTTATGCTTTTTTTTCATCTTGGCAAAATAAAAACAACCCTTAAAACTTTCAAACCCTAGCTCCTACTATGATGCTAATCTTATATGTAACTTTACAGTTTATTGATGGTACAAAACATGAGGTTTGAGTTCAGGCTTTGGGTGTGAAAATGTTGTTTGCAGTTTCATTTAGGTGTTGTCTGTGTAGTAATAACATCACTTCCTTTTGCTTCAGGAGACAAAGTGGTACGAGGAGACAACAGTTGAGCTAATGGCTCCCACCATGCTCCCCGAGCTTCACCTCCTGAAGCGGGTAAGAAATGCCGCTCAGAAGTTTGTGGACTCTGTAGTCTGGTGGAAGTGGCACCGTCACAGTGTTGCAATCCAATCACAATCCCAAATATGAAACCTAATTTCTGTATGAAGTAGGATTTTATTGTTTGCCAGTTTTAGATCCAGTAAAAAATGGACTATGTAGTGTTAAAGTTCTTTTTATTTTTACTATTATTTTATAAAAATGTTGTAATATTCATTGTAGGTAAAGGTGAAGGGGCCTCGTTACTGGGAACTGTCTGTAGACCTCAGCAAAGAAACACAACACCTGAAGTAAGTATAGACAAGACATTAATGTCACATTTTTAAAACTAAAAGGCTAACAGGCAGTCAGTCAAACGATAGCTGTAAAGTGTCATGCCGCAGAAACTCAGAAACTCTGAGGTCACTTATTGATTTGGTGGATTGATTTAAAGGAGCATCTCTCTTTTTCCTCAGGTCCATACTGTCCAGAGATGGGGTGTTGTACGTCAAACTACGGGCCGGCCAGCTGCCCTACAAAGACGACCCTCAGGGCTGGAAGAGTCTGCTGGCCTCCACAGTCAACCATCGCAACTCTGGAGTCGGTGCCTTCAAGGTAAATCCAAAATATGTGGAACATTTTTCTGCCGACATAGTAACAATCACTAGTCTTGTGATTGTTTTTTTTTTTTTAACTTCCCTGTGTCTGATTTGGTGGCTGTGTTATACTCTGGATTGCTTTGGTGCAGAATTGTGCATTTGTTAGATGGATTTCTTGTTGTTTGTTAGATCCAACACCACAGTTTGATATTTAGACATGGTCAGGATTCAGTGTCTGAAAACGTTTGATATTTGTGCCAGTACAATACCAAAATAAAACCTATGCACATTTTTTTTTTTTTAAAGACATTTAAACGTTTAACATATTTAGACTAAAGACAGAAGTGTTCAAACTTGATCATACAGACGCACAAATTGTGACCAAGCCTCGACAGTGCACTGCCTCCTTGGAGGAAGTCTGAGAGCACTTTCTAGTTAGGCCTACGTATCTGGTTTTCATTATCGATTCTCATGTTTTTCCACATAAATTTTCAAAGAAAGTGAAAATATCAGAATAATAGGCTAATTAGTCCTAAAAAACTATTTTTTTAACATGGAAAACTGGCCCTCACGGTGTCTGCATAGGAAAACATTCTGACCCTTATACACAAGCAGTTGATAACCCCTGAAATAGACCCATGAATTGCAGTTTATTGTATGCCACTAAAAGTGTTTTTGGGTGGATATTTCCTTTGTATTGTTAACAGTCGGGTGTGACACAAACCAACTCATTAAAGAAATGACTTTGCAGGAGCAACAGGCTATAAATAGAGGTGAATGGAGCTGAATGTCCGTAGTCTCTGGTGGCTGCAGGTGTCCAGTCTTGGCAGGTTGTCACTACAGGTTCAGCAGGCAGTTGTGTGTTTGACAGACTATTACTGGTTTCCTGTGGCCGTGGTGTAAGCTGTCAATACACCTGCGTGTCAGAAGGGGACGTAAAAAAAAAAAAGAAAGAAGGGGGAAAAAAAGGACATTATTTATTCCACTCCTTCCCTCCACCTCCACTGTGCCTGTTTTTCCTCTTTGTTCATTTTTACTGCTCTTTTGCGTCACCTCATTTCTCAGAGAGCTAATGCCTGGTACCATCGTATGTGTTTGTTTCTGCAGCCTGAAGCCATCTCTACGTTCACCTCTGAGCCTGCCTTGGTCTCCTTCGCTGAGTTCTTCTGTAAAAACTCGGATGCAATGAAACACGTGAGTTCAACAAGACGATACGCGGCACATGACGGCAACAAAGCCACATATAAACGTAATCCACAATTTCATCTCTCGGCAGCCATTGTACAATATCAGCACTTGTACTAGGTTGTGTGAGAACTTGTTTCTGGTTTGTATGTAAGACGGCGTATTATTAAAATTTAATAACACTACTGATACTGATACCTTGGCTTCGATACCGGTTCCTACCTTTTTTCTGTACCAATTTTCCATTTTCACAAACAGAAAATTAGAATGCACATTACAGTACAAATCTAAAGTTTTATTTTTCAACATTTTTATGTACTCAAAGCAGTTTCATAGCACGGAAAATATAAAGCTTTTTACCCCAGTGTGGCTTAACTGAAGTTGTCTGTTTCAACTCATTAGTTTTATGTTTCAGCACCCTGACATTTTAGCAATAAAAGCAATTTTACAAGTTAAGAAACAAACCTATTTACCACCGCTCGAAGTTGTCTGTTAACGTAATATCAAATATATATAAAAACCATGTGTGTTGCATGCACTGACACTGATAAGATTTACTCCTTAAGCATTAAAATTGGACCAAACGACAAGACATTTTTCAATATTCGATAGTATCTATGCAGTTCGGCAGTTTGTTACCCCGTCCTACTCATGTGGCATGATTTCAGCAGTGAATATTGGCTGAAAGTGTTTCCGTACTGAAGATGACATAAACCCCAGATGGCGATATAAACGTGTTCTCTGTAGCCAGGTTTCTTGTTATAGTGAGATGCCTCAGGAATGGAGGGGTAAATATTTCCTGTCATTATGTTATGTAATTAAATTACAAAACACATGTAATTTGATTAATTTTAGGACTTTTCTTTATTGCCTAATTTAAGACATTTGTCAGAAAAGTAATCGAAAAGTAATCAGATGTAATAAATTGGTTTGCTTTGAAATAATTCTAATCTAATATGGAATCTGTAAACTATTACATTTCAAAAGTAACCTTCCCAACACTGTTCATGAAGCCTGACAGTATCAGGAAAATGTACTGTGCAGTTTCCATTTATTTCACTGCTTGTTTCAAACATTCACGGTATTATGCGTTTGGGTTTAACCCCATAGTGGAATTAAAACTATCTTTCCTTTTAGAGGATCATTAACATACCAGGAAGGAGTCAAGTTTTCATTTCCCGGACAATTATAATGGCATGTTTGTCGTGTTATAACAGAGCCACATTAGAAATGAAGCGTACATTACTTGTTTGTATGTGTGTGGTTGGTCTGGCTGTTACAGCAGAGACTTTCTACTCCGTTGAACCTCGGCTCTCAACTCTTTCGTGCAGCAGGGGGAAAATACCTGAAATAAACATATTTACATGTACCATGCATTCCTGCTAATGTATCCACCCTCTTCATGCATCCTCATATCCTAGTCACTAATCCTCTTGCAAACAGTACAGTATGTGTAGAAAAGACTATTATGAATATTAAACGTAAAGAAAACTTAGGAAACAACCAGCGTCAACAGTAAACGGGAAGGTATAACTGTTTGCATTGTCTGTCCTGGATACACCACAAGAATAATGTTCAAACAGTCACGAAAAGTGGTCTTCTTAGTTTATATCGGCTCTTAAATGATATTCTTGACTTTTCTTAATGAAAAATGTCAAATGTATTTAAAAAAAATAAAAACTCTCTACAAATAACAGCTTCAGTAGAGAAATAAACAAGCAAGAGGTTTTAACCAGACCCTCTGTCTGTGTTTTTTTGATGATTAACAGCTGTGTATGTGTGTGGTCTTGATAGGGAAAGAGATACACAACCAGGATTTTACTTAAACTCCCCTTCACCCAGTACATTATGGACTTTCACCGTAATCTTTTAAGTCTCACTGTAAAAAACGATGCCAATGCAGAGTCTGAAATCTGAGTTTAATCAGGACATAGTTTTCAACTTTTACATGTTCGATGAGAAAATCTGAAGCCATCACTGCAAATGAGCTTAAAATTGACTTTTAGGACAGTAGAAAACATCTTGTGTCCAGCAGTTAAACTTTTAAAATGGAAAAACATGTCCATATTCAGAGAGTCTGGATTTTTCAATGGAGGGGATCAGAATTAACTATTGCCAGAGACTTATTTAAAGTCAAAGATCATCGAGGGCTGTGCCTCCTTTTCAGTGTTGTTTAGTACCAATGTGGGACATGAGGCTGAGCACCAGTATTCACACACCGCATGTTGTACAGAGCTGGTCATGACCAATCTGCTTGTTCACCACTTGACTCTTATCTTCTGGGCA
Source organism: Coranthus polyacanthus (assembly GCA_037367275.1). Taxonomy (NCBI): domain Eukaryota; kingdom Metazoa; phylum Chordata; class Actinopteri; order Kurtiformes; family Apogonidae; genus Coranthus; species Coranthus polyacanthus. The sequence continues at coordinate 12,247,862 of JAPQRN010000008.1, read as the reverse complement.
GAGAGGCTGCTGCATTACAGCTGCAGGTTAATTGGTTAGATAGCGCGCTGGTTTCAGCCTGACAGAAAATGGAAGAAAATCGCTCGGTGGCGTAACATTTGTAATTGAGTTTACAGTGAACAAGAAGAAATGTACCTGCTGTTTATGTTTTATCGGGCCAAACAACATGTCCTCTGTCGAGTCACTATCAGTTTGCTTTGTTTATTAATTTTCCTCACCTGCTCTGTATTCAAATTGAGGATGTGGCATTCCCTGGCAGATAATTGCAAGATTTTGTTGCTGTCTGGGATATAATATGGTGTGAAATATGGTGTGATGTATCTGCAAGTTCATCTGTTCATGGATCTGTATATAGATTTCATCCAGCCTGACCTTTCACAGGTTTAACAATTTACACGGATTAATAATTTACTTAAAAAAAAAAAAAAAAAAAAAAGTGCTAAACCAACCTATGTAAGCTTGATTTAATGATGATTTGTGCTGGAGTTCTTCCGTACACTCATCCCACTGTGTGTATTTACAGCAGTTACATACAGTCACTCTGCTTGTGTTGTGTTTGAACAGAGAGAAGACACTCTGGTGTTGTTCTCAGCGATGCTGTATGAATGTGTGACGCAGGAATGTCCAGAGATGCTGCCCACGTACATTGCCATTGAGCAGGTAACACATACATACAAACACACCTAACCCGTGCATAAAAAGTGGTCCATGTTTGTCTTGTTGACCTCAAACTGTCGTAATCTGATCTTCACAGTGTAACAGACTGTCCATTTAGAAACTATTGTTATGCTTTGGAGAATGAATGGCAAGAATTAATGGCCTGCAGTTTGTGGACAACAAAAGTAAACCTGTAAAACTGTCTTCAAGATTTAAACATTTTAGCCCTTGCGGAACCGTATTATGCCCCGTTGTCTGTGCTTTCTTTCAGGCTGTGGGAGCTCTGCGCCGGGGCGACCTGCTCCAGACGTTTCCTCTGTGGCAGATGCGTCTGGTGGTGGAGCTGTGGGACAGCAGGGTGCTGCGAGGCTCCGACAACCGTCACGGCGCCCTGCTCACCTCCGAGTTCCTGCCCGTCATGAAGAACATGGTGGATGTTGCACTGGACATCTGGCTGAAAGGTGAGGACGGCCTGTCACTTCTGCCTCTTTATAGGCAGCCACTGTAATTTGCAGCACTGTAAAATATACTGGTTAGCTATTCTTAACCATGTGCTATTGATGAAACATATCAGAGAAACATCAACATTGTGTCACATTAATATGCAGTTATATTTCTTCCGGACAGTTTGTTTTTGGACGTCTCTGTGCTCATTTATTTGACCATAGATGTATAAACCAAGTTGAGGCAAAGCAATTTGAAACTTTTTTTTTTTTGACACCAAATTACATTGAAATGTTATAAAACAACAGAAATTGTTCATATAATGTATTTTCACCATCACTAGTTGAGAAGCAAATGTAATGTAGGCGATGCAGAATACCAGTGTGTCTGAGCATTTCAACAGCCTGGGTGTGTTTCGACTTGTTTTCTAATACTGGGTGTAACATGCTACGGTCATAGTATAGAAGTTAAACTGACTGTGTGCGCACTCGACAAACACACATAACATCACTTACTGCGCACACACACACACACACACTGACAGTAATGCACACACCCTCAGAGGCGTGGGAAAGCAGGTGAGGCAGTTGGACCAGATCATGTAAACAGTTCTCACAGGCTTCTTGGCTCTAACACACAGTTCATTTGAAATCCAAACTAATTGATGTCAAACATCAGGAATGTTCTTTTGAACTCACCCATGAATAAAAAAACGTTTGCTCTGGTTTAATGAATGGGCCCCATCCTTTCTTTTTTATTTGTATGATTCTAATAGGCTGGTTTCTTGTGCATGAAGGACACTGATCATTAAATTCCCAGAATGACAGAAGTGACAGTAAACATTGCAGAGTGGCAAAACGTAACCGGAGAATTTGAAATATTGTAGAGTTTTACAGATGTTCACGCTATTTTTTCCTCTTTGATTAGTTTTATTTTTTTAAATACTGAAAAGAGATTTGTTGTCATTTTACAGATGTATTTAAACATTTATAAAGAGCTTGTTTTGACGAACCAAGGCATTTTAATGACTATTCTTTGACAGAATCACAAATCATCACATTTGAGAAGGCACGACAAGCAAATCTTTGGTATTTTTGCTAAAAAGTAATTATGAGATTATGAAATAGTTGCAGATTTTCTTAATATCTAATCAACTGATCGTTGCTAATTCAGCCTTCTTTACAAAACTCATCTTTCCTTGTATAAAAAGTGTATTTGCTTTCAAATATAACTGGCAGCAAAGCTACGTTGAGATTAGAAATGATTTGCTCTTTTGTGTGCTTTGTGCCTCTAGACAATAGTTCAGTGATGAGATCCTACATGAGGGGCGAGGCCCTCTCTAAGGACATCCACTCCATTATGTTGGCCTGCTTCCTGGTGTACCGCTCAATCCCCTGCCTCCGAAACACACACACACAGCTGGAGGGTAAGAGCAACACATCACCGCTACAGTTTAAAATCAAGTTTGGGGGTTTGAGTAATGTTGGATGTCACATACTATGTTGTAATGACTGGCACTTAGATGGGTAGTTTTGAGGTTTATGGAATTTTAAGTACTTTTTCCATTGAAAGTATATCTTGTCTTGCTTCATCTCCTTGTTAAATGTTTTCCCTCTCTTCGTTAAGGCTGCAGATCATTGGGCGATTTGCTGTCACGTAGCAGCCAGCTGGGTATCCCTCTCCGAGACCTGCTGAGGCTGGTACCTGTCCTCCTGGGCTCCACATCTGGACCACAAACACTCCTGGGATTCCCGCAGCAGGCATACTAACCCTGATGCTCAGTTCTTCTTGTGGACTCTGCGGTCTCGTCGCACAGATGCAGTACGTATGCTGCATACACGACGGATTACATCAAGACAACATCTGCCTGCCGGTCTGCATCGTAAGTAGGACAGATGCAGGTGTGATGTGATCATTGCGGCGTCTTGCAGAGCTTGGACTCGGTGTGGTAAAAGTCGGACTTTTCAGCCACAACCTGGAGGACGTTGTTTAAAAGTATTTTCAAATATTAGCTTTTGTAATATATTTGTATGTAGTTGTTTTCTACCGTATAAAGAAAGTTTGAGACACAGTTAAATTGTCATGTTTGTGGTACAGTAAAAAGGATAATTAGTTGTACTTTTTCAGTGAGAACCACTTGGCCAAAACTTGAGCCACAGGCAACGTTTTCTTCACTAACAGCACAGACTGAAAGGACACTGAGATACTCCACAAACTGACATGTTAAATCACATTCAAGTAATGTACAAATAAGTCTATGGGATGTACAGACTACAGTCATACCAGTACCCACGTTGCCTATGAGGGTTAAAGCCACTGCGTTTGCGGACAAAGGCCGAGGCGAGAAAATAAAAGATAACTGTGCCTGACTATCACATGAATCCTGTGATTTTTTTAATTATTTTTTTATCTGTTTCAGTAAAAAGCTCTGATTCATCTCCGTGATCCTGAGACTCTCACATAAGGACCAGTATGTTGTCGTCACTCTTATCATCTTTGTTGTTTTTACTCTTAATATCAGCGATTTCAAAAAGAAACCTTTCGGAAAATACACATTAATGTCCTGTTTTGATTTACATTTCTGGCAAACAGCACTTGAGATCTTCCCGCTAATGAAACCGGTTTAGTGTAATTTTTGTTTTACTGTATCCTGCCGTTAACTGAGCTCAGCTGCTTGAACACAGAGTTGTCCTTCATGTTTTATTTAACTCGGATCTGACTGCTGTGGGGCCAGTGTGGCATTCCTTCGGCCAAGATGAAGGTCTTTTGAGGTCTTTGGTGAATCTAAATGTACTGTGGATTTGTTTTGAGTAGTTCTCCACATGAAGAGTTCCTCAATCTTCCACTCGGTATTTATGTCCTCAGATGCATTTCCTTGACTTTTACACTTTGTGGAAACATGTCTGGCTTTGCTCAATGCTCATAAAGCTTGGCATTAAAAATCAAAATAATAATTTGCGTTCCACCACAAAGGATGGTTACAAAAGACATGTCGGCATAGGTAGCGATCCGATTTGTAAGACAGACATGAATAAAACTATCAAAGAAATACAGTTTTCCGCCAGTATCAACCGACACGCAGGCTGTAAAAAATAAAAAAGGAATCAGTTACTGGAAAATCCCGGGACTCTCCTTCAAAGACATGAAAGCAACAATGATGCCTAACACTAACTGATGGTAGAAATCAACATCCACCAATTTGTCCCATGAGATTTTGCAGCCACAGCATGACATTTTTTTATTTGCGATACCGTTATTACAAAGAGAAAGTAAGAACCTTGACAATTTCTCATAAGATAAATAAGCAGTTTGATGTCTCTTGTAGATTAAGGGCATGCATCCGCCTGGTACTTTCATCAAACCATGGCCTTTAAAGGCATTGAATTTGATGTCCAGCTGAACATGAAAAGCTGTGACTTGGGTGTGTGAGTCCATGTGATGTGTGGGAGGATGAGCGGTGTGTGTTCTGCTTAAAAGTCTTGAGACATTTCTTAGATCATTTCTAACCAACAGCTCTCAGGACATTCCAGAGCAAATGAAAAACATCCGAACAAACAAAACGGTCCGCACCCTCTGCAACAAACAGAGCAGCTGCTCGCCGTCACATCAGGTTATTGAAATGGGAGAATACTGTACATTTAGACATTGGAAATATTGATCAGAGGAATTAATGTGAAGAAGACAATCATCTGAGCATCATTTACTATGGACACGTGCACAAACGTCTGATAATGATGGCCCAACAAGCTTCCCTTTCTTCCACATCTGTGCTTTTCCTCATACCAAGGCTAATTGCCCTGGTTTGGGTGGGAAGAACTGAGGATTCTCTCATCTGTTAAGTACTAAAGTTGTTGCTCGACCTAATTGTGCTTCCTGTTGAGCAGAATATTCTTCCAACCTTGTCTGAAGGCTTTTCCTCAGAATTACAACCAAGAAAAGAAAAGAAAAGGCGGAAAAATAGCTTCCAGACATGACTCAAAAACCTTTTTATGATTTAAAAAAAAAAAACCCAGCAACTCTTAAATGTCAGCCACAAGTGTTTCAGCTTGAATTTTTATTTTACCACAAGAAGACATTTGTGGTATATTTCTGTTATGTCTTTCTGACAAACTTCCTGGCATCTATCAAACCTAAACAGCTGTAGAACACTTTGACAACCAGCATGTCAGTGCTGTGGAGGCTTATACTGTGTATACAACTTTACACGGTGATCAATTTCTACTTATTTTTAATAGATTGTTTGGTCTATAAATGAAAATGATCCCATGCAATTTCCCCACAACCAAAGAAGTCTTTCATTTGCTGGTTTTGTTCCACTAACAATGAAAAATCACAAGGTTTTCACTTTATATTTGGGATTGTGTGAAGCATTAGCCACAACATGCTAACTAAATGTCTGCCTATGTTGTTTTTATAACGATGCTGAACAAACGACAGCAAAAAAAATCCTCAAATTTGACATCCTATAACCAGAGTATTTCTCTTCTCTTCACAAGTTTGATCCAAGTTCTCCACGGCTGGTATCACAGCAGCTACAGACACTGAAAGGAGTGGCTTGTATTATGTAAAAGAGATCTATATGTCAGCTACGATGTCAATGCATGATTAAAAAGTCATTTCTGAACACATCTCAGTGCCACTCAATGATTCGCCAAAGAAATTATGAACAGTCTATGGTCTGCAGTTCTGTAGAGAGGCATTCGCTGCACATAACAGGCAGAGAAACGGAGTTTAAGTGCTGGCAAGTTGCACAGAATATGAGCGAATATCAAATGTATCTGCAGCGGCAGACGACGTCAGAATGTTGATTACAGACGCTGTTCTATGATTTATATCAATCCTATTGATGTATCAGTCCTCAAAACGACGTGCAGCAGCTGTCCATATGTTAGGGATCGATCTGCCAGCCCTAATCCACGTGTTGAATAATTCACTGTTAATCAGACAGTTGAGGGACTGTTCATTCCATGACTGACTGCATAGTGCACCTGGAGTCTTAACATAACTACACCAGTGTCTTCCTGTGTGTTTAGTCGGTCGATAGCGTGTAGTCTCCTGGAAACACATGATGTTTCAGTCAACATATCTCAACAAACATTCCAGTGAAATGTCACATGACAAGAGGCAGTAAGCGGAGAGTCCAGGGTCAACAAGAACTGGAACAGCATGTGGGCGTCTCGGTGTGTCTTTAATATGGTCAAAGTCTGGCCCTGGTCTCTCCTCTGAAGGCAATTCAGACGACTATATTTCTGAACTTGTGTGAGCTCCTTTACAAGTCGATACCCTGCTGTTCTTACGCACCACCGGCCTTTAGTTTCTCTTTAGGTATTTACGGGAGTGCTAGAAATGGCAGAAGAGCCTAAGGGTTTTGGAGCTAAGTAATACCTTGTGCTAACCAGGAGACTTACGCAGCCTGTCCTAATTTCTGAAAGACGTCTAAAGGCTGGAGGTTGCAGGTACACATGCCTGAATATAACAACTCTCACTCCAAAATAACCCACAAACAAAGGAGCATTGTCCTGTTTTGATAACCAGGCTGACATAAAGAACGATACTGATGGAGGGTTAGTAGGAGAGAAAATGAAACTAAAATAGATCTGATCTTTATTCAGTGCTTACCAAATAAAAACACCAGCAGATAACACGCTCATTTCACGCAGATGTGACTCACTCGAGATGCTCAGGAACAACAGGGGCCAACCCTTTCGCAGCAGAGAGGAAACGTGACAGCTGGGCCCATTCTTTCTGACTGAAAAATGTGAGGAAAAAGGCGAGACAGGAGAATGTGAAGATAAAAGTGTTCTCTGTGTCAAAGAATGTGCAGCCTCTGGTGATAATGCGGCAGATAATCCTTTTGATGAAAGTTTGACGCATCAGAGAATTTAAACGCAAACAAAGTTGATCAACCAAGAACTTTGTGCTTTAAGAAATATGCCGACCCCATATTTTTCGGACTAAATAATAATTCCTGATAAAGTGTAGCAAGTGATTTTGACCTGACGTAGCACCACCCACTGCTCTGTATTTACTGAATTTTTCCCTTGTACGGACACTTCAAGTTGAAATGTCCAAACCTTTGTAAGTCTCTAGATTTTATTCCCCGTTCCTTCTTTCATCCTTCCCTCTTTTCTTATGTCTGATGCACTGTCAGCTCTTGGGATAACTTTTTATTCTTCCTTTTTTTTCAACAACATGTTTATGGAGAAACACCTCATCCATCGTCACCACTCGTTTGCTGTAAACAGATGATATTTCCATGGATCCGTCAATGTTCGGTTTAACGTCAGGATTGATTATTCTTACTGAGAAATTGCTTTGACCCTAAGTGAGAAAAGTCAAAATCGTCAAAAAAGTAACGACCAATTCCATGTCAGCCCTTTTAGCTTACGTTGCTTATGTGCTAATGCTACTAACATGTTACGTGAGTTTCCATTTCTTGTTCACAGATATGAGAACTCTAGTCTCCCGTCACTAATGCTGCTGCAAAACTAAAACAAAGCTTACTAAACTATCACAGATAGTGACCTTGTCTCTGCGTTCTGCACCACTAATACAGTACAAGACCCAAAGTATGTTCTTATCAACAGATGAAGGTAGAAAAACTGGAATAAAAGTGAGTGAACTGACTTTAAATTAGACAACAGTTGATACTTGTTTCGTGTCAGTTATAGTTTGAGCCAGTTTCTCTTTACCTTTTACATTTATGAGCAAAGTAGGTGTTTGCCTCCAAAATGTTTCAAAGCATGCAGCCACATTGAGCCTTCATCATCTCCAGAGGAAGTCATCTCTTCGCACCAATACGTTATTACGATACTGAATCAAGAGCACCGTAGGATCCGAACTTTTCCCATTGCTGGGTTTGCTACAGTGGGTGAGATTTAACTACCTAAAAGAATGCAAGGTTGTGTAAGACTGCGAGGGTTGTGTATTGTTGTTCCAGACACATGTGTTGGGAAATAGACAGCCTTGACTGAGGCCTGTGTTTGTAATGACTGTCTGCCTGTGGGAAAAATGAGCCTCCAGAAGAGAAAAAAAAAAAAAAATCCTGTTGTGTTTGTTTCCACAATAAGACATCTAAGTATGTCACAGTGAACACACCCTCCAGCCCGTTCTCACGTCCAACATAATGCACAGGATCAAAACAGTGCAGTGTAGATTGTACTGAACTAGTAATGACAATGACCGCCAAGAAGGCAAAACTGAGAGCAGCAAAGTAGGAAAACGGACGGTTTCATAAACATATAGGGAGAGTTTTCAGCGTCATCCTTCTGTGCAGCCTTTTAAAACTTTTCAGCACATTGTAGGTGCTCAGACAACGGAGTTTTGCAGATTTTCTATAAAATGAATTGAGGACGTTTCAACACGACCAACGGACACTGCCGTGTGATTTTGATTGTGAAATGTGAAAAGAGAAACGATAGCAACAAAAGAAAACGATCAGCGGTACAAAGTGAAAAGTAAAGAAAAAACAAAACAGGAGCATGCGGTTCATGCCTTTGATAACGTTTTTTTTTTCAATCAGTGAAATTAAATTTAGATATTCACATCAGCAACACAGTCAGTCCTGGTTGCTTTCATTCTCTTACAGCTAAATGTCAGACTAAAACGGAAAACGGCGGAGTCATTTTAGGACAAGTGACTGCAAATTCACGAGTCCACGATCCCTTATGACGCCACGGTCACTTCCTCTCTCCTCTCCAACGACCACTTTTCTTCAACGCGCTGCAGGTCAGCAGTAGTTGCATCACATGTTTCAACACACTTTGCTCTTTTGGGAAAATTATGTAAGCCTACACAGGAAATTTCTCATGTTAACATTTATGCAGAAACAGGGCAGGGTTCAGTTCAGGATATCCACTTCTTCAAATACAGCAGTGTCCACATGAGGAAGTCATCACTTTGCCCGCTGAGACGTCAGCGAGAACAATGACTGTGGGAGGCCGCGGCTTTGAAGCATGAAGAGCTCATGGCAGAAGTGAAATGGACATCCTTTGCGCACTATGATTAGCTCTGGTTTACGTACCTTTTGAGCAAGACATCAAGCAGAAAATGAAACAAGCTGCGGGGAAGTCACCCCAGCTTTTTGCTTCAACTTCTGCTTTTGCTTCCTCGGTATGTGTGTGTGTTCACGCACAGTTTCTCTACATTACATGCATGAACAGCTTCTCAACGATATACATTAACAGTAAAGCATAGCAACGGGGGTATGCATTAAACACTTTTTTTCACGTCATTTTGAGCTTCTTGTTGATTGTTCAGTCACGAGATGAACAAAGGGATGACTAGAAACACATACCGTCTAATTTATATATAACTTGGCCTTTTTGCCTTATGCCCATTATGCACTCCCTGGGTCTTTGTGCACTATCAGGTTTTGTGTGTGTGTGTTCATTTGCAGCCATTGTTCATAAAGGTCAGTGATAGGTGTGTCCTGAACTTTCACCCATTGTTTACCGACCAAATGCATTCATGCACTTTTCATCGGCATGTGCGAGAGATCAGAAATAAGTTAACAAGCAGAGGAATTAATCCATTCATGACGAAACCAAATGCAGCAGAGAGGGAAGGACTGATATGAGTGGGTGTGACCAAAAGTGCGAAAATGTATTACTCTGCAAGTCTCCCAGTCCCCTCAGTATGAATGGTGGAGCTGCAGAGGACAGCTCTCCAGCAGCAATTAAGAAACTTTTAGGGAGGGGGAGAGAGAGAGAGAGAGAGACAGAAGGAGAGACCTCGGTGATGTGGCGTGTGCTCCCAAGATGACTTCAGTTCCGAAGTGCAAAGAGAAAGGAAATGTGTCAGCTCATACTGCTGCAGATGCCTCGCAGATGTTGGCTGAGTTAAGAAAAGAAAATCAATTAAAAGTACACAAAAAAAAAAAAAAAAAAAAAAAAAAAATGAAAAGGCGTGCAAACTTTGCACCTCAGCGCCAGTTGGGTAAGTCTGTCAATTCATTCTCTTTTATGAATTAAACGCCTAGAACTTAACACCGGTCCTGCGCTCTTTGACAAGTGCAAATGAGGAAGCGCACTTTGTAATAACTAGGAGAGTTTGATGAAACTGTGCTTTCACCGGGGTTCCATTTGTGCCACATTGCAGCGATATCTCAGTACTTTTGCAATTCTGACGCGCTCAGTAACAGATACCAGAAATGATAGGTGTTACCGGTTTGGAGGAGGCCGTGCAAGGCACCGTCATGCGTAAAGAACGGATTGTGCAGAGATAAAAGGAAGTATGCGGTGTTAGACGAAGATAGTAACCGGTCTTCCTCTTCCTTTGTATTTTTTTTTTTTTTAAAGTTATTGAATGACCTGACCTCAAACAGCTTCATTCGGTGCAACCTGTTTGCAATTTTTGTTTTTCCTACTCATGCTTCACCCACGAATGCAAGCGTAAAAACCCTGCTCTAAAGCCGCTACGTGATCTTATGAATTGCATGAATGTCGGTGATCTTTTTATAGCTTGATCCTTATCGATGTGAGAAGTTTGGTTACTGAGCGTCACCTCCTGGAAAGAGTCTTCACCAGAATGAAGTGGGCGTCACTTAAACACTTTAAACCAACTGCTGTAGCCAGGGAAGTCTGTGACTGTGAGCTGCTGCGTTCAGGTGCTGTGGGACAAGTCCGGATTTACAGGTAAATCACCTGGCAGCGTTACAGTTTGGCCTCCGTGTGCTCGTCCAGACTTCGAAACAAAGCTAACTTCTTGTTCCCCTTTTGTTCACAAGTGATCACAAAAGAAACAGACATTTCTATTAAGCTTTCAGAAATTAAAGTTCACTCTTAAAAGTAGGTGTAGTTCTAACTTCTAGCTTTGTTTGTGCTGCGTAATTTAACAAAAAGACTACCAGTCACACGTTTTATGTCTTGAAAACCAACTGATATATTATATAGTGAAGTAAAATATCATCATAGATTAATGCCACCTTAACCTATTTGTTATCATATAGTACAAATAGGACCAGTGATGATTACAAGGTCCCCTCCAGCTGTTTGCAGTAATGTATGTGGAGCTATATACAGCAAATAAATCATACAGTCATTTCCATGTTTTAACACACTCAAAATAGGTTATTGAGACAAGCGTAGGAGCCTAGTAGTGATGCTCATAATGATCCACTTTGACTCTCGAAAATAGTTCAGTGACGCGTTGTGATGTGTTGATGGACGTCATACTCTGCTGGTGTGTGCTGATTTTTATCTTTTTTTTTTCGGGGGTTCACGTTGCTGCAATATTTCCCACAGTGTTTGAACTCCACACAAGCCTGCAGAAGTTGCAGTATTTAGTCTTTTTTTTTTTTTACTTATCATATTTTCATTATCTTTTGATATGTCTAGGTTATGGTTTCCCTGATGTAATAGTTTAAAAAAAAAAAAAAAAATCCTTTACCCGTCACGTCAGCACCCGATTTCTGCATTTGGACTCATTAACACTTGAGATGTACATGGTGGTAAAGTATGTGTGAGTTTCATAATGAATGACATGGGGTTTCCCTGTCCCTGTTTCCTCCATTCATGTGGCAGGAGGCTGCGAGTGTATTGCTGCCAATCCGGATATGAGCTGAATATTGAGTGAGTGAGAGTGCGGGAGAGAGAGGAACAGCCACTGTACATGTGTGAGAAAGTGGGACTGTGTGAGTGAGAGAAACAGAAAGCATGTATGAAAGAGAGACGATGAGTAGAAAGGTGTGTATATGAATTATTTTTTACAGCCTTTATTTAAAAAAAGGGCTGGCTATGTTGTGTCCGTGTCTTTTATTACGTTGTTGTGTGCGTGTGTTACAGGGACCTGATAATATGCAGCTCATTCATTTCCTTATTCTGTTTCCTAGCTGACATCAGCAGCACAGGCGTCCTCTTGTCATCTCACTGCATCTCCAGCAGCTTTCTGAGTGCGATGCTTGCCAAGAGGAAGCAAAACACGTTCATACAGATTATAATATGATCTTAAATGATATGGCATTTTGGCAAGTTGGAAAGACATGTCCAGCCCCGATGACACGCAGTTGATTTATTTGACGGATGTATTAATGCAGTGCCAAAGATGGAGTTTAGCAAGAAGCAAACTTGAGCCATGTTCACCAGATTTAACTAGAATTTATTCATGTTTATTTCCTTCATGAAACTGTCTTTGCATGAAATATAAGTGCACAAATAATGGCTGAAGCATCTGTCAGTCACTGCATGTGATTGCAGGAAAAAAAGTACTGGGTTTAAATTTCATTTGAGGATAACATTGGATAGACGAGGATACACTGTAGCCACAATATCCACCCTTATATCATCCAAAAGAACTAATTTGGTGTCAGAAGTTACTTCCACTTATCTAGAAGGGAACTGGGAAGTGCACACAACAAAAAAGGGAGCTACAGCTTTAGGTAATTTGAGACCATTGTTGACCTTCGATCAGAAACGACAAGTATTGGTCAGCACTTTTATTTACAGCACATTTACATATTAATGTCTATAAAAGATGAAACTGATCACTTTTATACAATAACAATGTCATAAATCTGAGGGGACAATAATATAGTCTTTTAACATTGCTGAACTTTTCAGTGCAGAGTGACCCTGTTGAGTTTGTGAAACACCACTAGGAGGCAGTATTACTACAAAACTGTGTGTGGTCAAAATCGAGTTTTGAAATCCCAAAATGTCAACACCTGGCAAAGCAATTAGTGGTCCCATCAACGCCTACGAGTATGTTATGGTAATTCCTGCGCTGTGGGGAAGTGAAACTCTTGAAGAAACAGTTTGACATTTGGAAATACTGCTGCTGTTGCCCAGAGTCACATGAAGATTCTTCTCATACTGAACATTTTGACGAGTCATAATGGCCACTTTCTTTATTGGCATGCTGGTTTCAGGGCTCTGCTGAACTATTGCGCATGTTGGCTCACTGGCATACAAATGGATTTCTGTTGTTAGTGGTGCTTTTATCTGCAGTGAAAAAGGTCCTTGTAGGAGCAGGATGCGATAGCGTAGCTTAGCACGAGTTATGGAATCATGGCAGTGCAGTTTGTCGACCACTAATTATAAAAAAAAGCCCTCAAATGTTCTTGTGATTTTTCTGAAGACTGAACTTGTTTAAGTAACCTCAAACATAAACATGTCTCTGAATACGTGAGATTTCTGGTCGCATTTTTGTTGTAAACATATTCAGAGCAAAGAACGCTCTCTCTAGCATTGCTGTGATATTGAGCTGTCTTGTTGTCAGGAGGTGAGCGTGGACATAAAGTCAAATCAGGAACCGGCTGATTATACGCTGCTCTGTGTTTAGCTTTTGTATAGACAAATTAAGGGAAATGTACACGAGAGGTGTTGCTGTGGAGATAATAGGCGGAAGTAGAGAAGGACTGAGGTTCGTTTCAAGTTCAGCATTTGCTACAAGCAGGTGACATTAAGGTTCATATTTAACTTCATGTATCAAAGGGCAAAGAAAGTTAACGAACAATAAGCCTGATTAGATAAAGGTAGGTGACCACAACAGCAAAGCCAAGTAGCACCTTCAATGCAGTTTCCATTAGTTAGAAAGAATCAGACACATTGATGGTATGCTAGAAATGATTAAAACTATAGTACAGAAAACAACAGGCCAGAGGTCCGGTCTGTGAATGTGACCAGTGCTCTTGTGCTCATGTGAAGGTTGTGCTGGGAGCTGGTCTTTTTTGACGTCAGCTGAGTGCATTTCTAAGCCAAAGGTAGCTAATGTTGCACACTGTTGTAGAAGCGTAGAAGACAGGAAACGAAGGACTTGGAGGCCACCGTAAAAAATGTGGTTTTGTGGCTGTTATCGTGGATGCAGGCCATAAAGCTTGGAAATGAACCGACAAACGATTGGCTCCCTGCACTAAACGGACTCAAACACAAACTTCACGCAGGTACACGAGCGAATCCTTCATACTGAGCCTGAGACGTGAAATATGTGACACCCACCAGCATTGGAAAAGTTGAACTTTGAATAAAACCCCCAAAGGAGAATCATGACCTTGTCGTAGCATCCCGGTCAATGACATGAGAGAAATGGACAGCGTTGCAATGAAACAATTGTAGTTTTCACTGATTTTAAAAAGTAAAGATGAAAGCTCTTTTCTCTGAAATGTAATGTAACCTAAGACACTTTTCCTGTATGTTCCTATATGATAACTGGCCTAAAATCCCTCCCCATGCTGAACTCCAATCCAGGACCCAGATGGGGCTATAAAAAGTCACATCTGTCGTCAGCGCCGAGACTCTTCTTGGTGCTTCACTTTGCTGAGCGTGCAGTCCTTAAGATATCTTTAGAGGCTACTGTTGCTCTTTTTGTTGCAAAGAGAGATGCAAACCACAGATAGCTCATTCAAATGAAAGTAAACCTTGCGTCTATTTTTACAGACACAAAAACAAATGAGTAGGCTGCATTTACATCACACACACTGAAATTGGTATGCGGACTCTCTAGTGCACTATTCATCATCTTCACTGGCTCTTCTTGGACTGAATCATAGTTTCTAAACAGCAGGAACAGAAAAGAATTCAAACCACATGCATGCAAGCTGGGATAAAACTGAAATTCTTGCAGTTGTTTGAAAAAAAAAACATATTAATTGAAGAATAACTCTTCTATTCTTTGAGCTAGAATCATTATTTTTCCGTCAATAGCCGTCGAAATCTAAAAAAACTTGATCACATTTTAGTATACCTGCCTTTTGGCGTCATACATTAATCACAAAGCATATCCCCTCTTTTCATGGTCTTAATTTAAGAGTAGCTGCAAATGCTCCTGAAATCAGCTTAAAACCTAAACTGGAAGTATCTAAAACATAACATGCTCACAATATTCATAGACAGGGACGGTTTTAACTCCGGTTACTGTTATTACTAGCCACCAGCCTCAGTTGAACTTTATATTTAGTGCTAAAATAGCATGCTAACTCACGGACATACCGTATGTAATGCAAATGAAATACTGACTTTATAGCTCACAACACTGCAGTAGGCTAAAAATTCTGAACCCTTCACTTCTCATCAAGCAAAAACCTTTTATCTTCAAAATCTTAGCTTTTTTGGGAACTACAGTAGAAGCAAACTTAAGTTAGGCCGTTGGTTGTGAAAGTTATGTCTAAGCCTGGGGGTTGGTGAGCTCCCTTAAACTGTAAAGAAGCAAGACCTTTCTACTGAGGTTACACATGAAAACCACAAACTTGGTTAAGATGGAGTGACTAGATGACTTATCGGTACTTGTGACATCTTTAAGTTGCTGTAACATGTTTTTGTTTCAGTAGTTTGGGGACAATCAACCCAAACATTCAGAAACATTCCTATCATATCTGAGGATCTAACTGCGTGGGTGTGCAGCATTCTTAGCTGTAATCACTTACAGTACATTTACTTCACTTGGCTGGTTATCAGTTATGTGTTACAGTTTTTCTGCCAATGGGTGTGCATGTCTTCATTCCTGCTTGTTTCTCTTTTGGTTGTGTCAGAATGTCTCAGATTTGGCTGCACGGAAATCTATTCATCAGATCTGAATTTTCCTGTGCCTGAAAAAATTAGAACCCAGAAAACTCCTCTTTCGCCGCTGTAGCTGTTTTGATTCTGATTTGGGTACAAGCCTGAGCTCTGTTAAAGGTTCAGTGTGTAAGATTTAGGTGTCGCCATGTTTCTACAGTAGCTCAGAATGAGCTTCCTCTTCTCCTTTTCCCCCTTTTACTGTGGGAAAAGGAGAAGAGGCACCAAACATTGGTGCTATCGAGGGCTTTCAGATTTCTAGCGCCCACTTTGTGTGAGGGTGAGGTGAGTAGTATTCATTTGGTTAAAGTCTGCAACTTCACCACTAGATGCCACTAAACGTCACATACTGAACTTTTAAGATTATATCCGCTAGTGTCAGAAGGAATGACATGTTTTTTTTGTATGTATTTATTTTGGAAACGTTCTGCACGTGGCCTCTTAAATGTTTCAATAATCAGCTAACCAAGACTGGACACCATGTCAGATTTTGACATTGTTTTATGTAGGCAGTGCTTTAAGCGCAGCAGCGGAGACCAGGACGGACGTGAAAAGAAACCCGGTTGTCAAAAAGGAACTTGTCTCAGCAAGCAATAGCTGTGATGTAGTAATAAACTGCAATAGTTGGCCCGTTGCCTCAGTACAGTAGAGTCTTAGACAGTCTGAATATCAGGAACTATACGGTTTTGTTTTCTGTCCTGTCAGAAGCACCTATTTTCATACGTTAATAGGCAACTCTGACATGTCTGTTATCAGCAGTTGAACTTCGAACCAACTCCTCTTCCTGATTTGATTATACTGACAGTAAATTATAGTCACAACTATAGCAGCAGCAGTTCATTCACACCCATATACCTAGAATTTGTTGGGTGACCACACTGGTTTACAGTTGAAGCTTCTTGTTTTCAGTAAGATGTTGCCACTGGTTGCAGTTGAGGATGTGTGACGGTTCTTATGTAGACACCAGTGAGGGGTTAACTCTCTCACACTGTGCAATATTCAGGTTAGGTAACTAACGGCTGCTGCAAGTTCACCATAATCTACTACTGTGGGGTTTTTAGTCAGAGCTACTGGTTTCCAGTAAAGACCTGCACCCAGTGGCTTCACAGCAGAGGAAGTGGTAGTGGTGCAGCCTGAAACTCTGTTCAGAAGAACAAAAAAAGGTTTCACGCATCAGTTTCTTATCTTTTCATGCAAAATAGTTTTTCCTGCACCTACATTTACATATTTACTTTTTATTTCATTGAGCTGATGATAGAGGAGCCTCCTTGATGCCACACAGTAATGGAAATATCAAAGGCCAAA
The DNA here is from genome assembly GCA_037367275.1 of Coranthus polyacanthus. Taxonomy (NCBI): domain Eukaryota; kingdom Metazoa; phylum Chordata; class Actinopteri; order Kurtiformes; family Apogonidae; genus Coranthus; species Coranthus polyacanthus. The sequence continues at coordinate 12,230,967 of JAPQRN010000008.1, read as the reverse complement.
GCTGCCGTCTACAGTGAGAACAGCTAATGTATCTGTTTATTGCATCTTGCAGTATTGGACTACTTGATTCACGTTATCAAAATTCATCCTTAAAACCAACACAAATGCATTATGTAAGATCAACAAAGAATCATGCTTGTTTTTGTATAAGCTCAACATTTGAAAATGAACCCTCATATACTCTTGATACTCCTCCTCCGCTTAGTACTGTATTTCACTCTGTACAGTACTGTATTTAATACATCTTTTAACTTTGGGAATGGATTGTGAGTCACGTCTCTGCTTTCGTGCTCTTTGAAAGCTTTTGGCGCCACTTAGTGGAAAAGCACTGACAGGACATCAATTTTAGGAAACCACACCTGCTTACCCATACTGCACACTGACATTAGTTACAGCATAGGTTTAATTTATGTACAGTTTTAACCTTTAAAAGTACAATTTGATTTGATAATTTCATTAAGCTGCAGAGGAGAAAACTAGTTTAGCCACATTTACCCAACAAACACACAAGGTAGGTTCAACATATGAAAAAAAACCCCACCACAACAGAAACACTGAGACTTCCAAATATTTCAGAAAGTATTTTTAAAGTTGCTAACTTAACAACAACAACTTAACAACATACAATTAAATAATGAAAAAAGAGAGATGATCATAACCAGTTATTTAACCTAAACCCTTAATCCCTGGTCAATATAATCTATAACATTTAAGTGTCCTAAAGAGATTAAAGGTCCAGGGCTGTGGCTCAGTCACTGATCTTTGACCTCTGTGTGGAATTAAGTCTTTGCACTAAGCACGAATCGTTAAAAACTGACTAAACACAGAACCTAACCCTGTGTGATAACTGAGACTCTGAGGCTGCTGTGAAATCGTAACGGTTGAAAACAGAAGTATTTTAAAGCACCCCAGATGCAGCTCTGTGAATATACAATATTAAGAAAAATAAATCTTAACTACAAATGTCAGTACGTTGCCTGGAAAAACAATTGCATCATTAAGATATGTTTAATTTTAGGTGGAATGATCAGTGATAGGGTTTCAGGTCACTCACTGTTATTTAAAGACAAGTAGCTACAATAATAACTGAAGCTGAAGTTGCAGTTACCACCAGCAGAGGGCAGCGTTTTCCGTATCTTCCTCATCAGCTGAGCTGTGTTGGAATCCAGACCCAGTGTGTTTCTGCCCTCCAGCACATCATCAGTGGGTTCTTTCAACCATTGTCATTCTCAGAGGAGCCAGAGTCTGAGACCTCACCCCCTGGGAACGGAGGGTATCGATTGGTTACTGGGTGTCAGCTGGTGGTATTGATTGGCACATCTAAGAAACAATGGAGGAGAGCAGTGAGAAGCGGTCTGGTTTTAGTTCACACAGTAAATCAACAAAGTGAGGGCAGAGACACAGATGTGGTAATGCATCGGGTTTACTGTGTGTGTTTATGTATTGTGATTATTGCATGTATATATCTGTAGGGAATGATGAAAAAGGGATTGTTTCTTGCATCTGTGTGTTTAACAGCCTGTTTAGTGCGTGTATTCTTGACTACTTTAGCTGCAGTTAGATGTTTTAGTATCAGGAGCAGAGGGTCGGTTCCTATCAACATCTGTAGTAATAGATCTGTGTTTCAAACACTTGTGGTGTAATCTTCAGAAATGATACAATGCTTCTCTGATAAATGTCATAGAAAGCAATGCTGCAAGTGTGGTAGGAGAACATGGATAAAACATGTATGAGAATTGATATGTTAAGAAATAGAATTCTTCTAATCCAATGCATGAGTTGATAACAGTAACTACTATGTAATGTGTTCTGTATGTAAACCATGTGTGAAGAAAATACATAATGTTTGCAAATTCAGTACCAAGAAACCAAAACATAATGGTGTCTGATGAGAATGATTTGGCGTTTGGAAAGAAAAAGGAGAAACTCCAGGGTGAAAAGTGCAGGGAGATTTATGTTGAAAGAGAAAAAGGAGAGACGCTAAAACTCTAGGGTGAAGAGTGCAGGGAGATTTGTGTTAAAAAGAAAAAGGACTTGCCGGGACATATTTGGTAAAAGGCCGGAGCAGGTGTAGGGCCTTTGTGGTGCCATCCAAGAATAATGGAGGCGCCTGGTGTCGTACAATGGCCAACCCAGTACACTAAGAGCGAAATTAATGTTGCGTTGAATACATGCAGAGATGGACAGGATGGTGGAAAGCGACACAGTGTTCTAATGGTGTAAATTGGGGAGCGGTAAAGACAAGGGAACAAACTGAATGCTGACTTCTCCTTGACAACAAAGAGAGAATTTTTAGAACTGCTAAATTAAGACAAGACTTCAACTTTGGCCCATGATCGGGACCGTCGTTCCACATCACACTCATATACCATATTAATTCAAATTACAATACATTAAATGAGTTTGTAGATTCCTGTAGCAGCTGTAACCACATCGAATTCATCACATTCATTCATTTTCTGCAGCATACCCAGGTCTCAGTGGGAGCAGGCTGAGTAAAGTAGTCCAGATGTCCTTCTCCAGAGCTTACTAAGGGATCCTCAGGGGTTTCCAGGATAAACGGGATATGTAATCCCCTCCCGTAGTATTCTGGGTTTTCCCCATGGTCTTTTCCCAGTTTGAAATGAAAGGAGTAGTTCCTCTACTCCTAATCCTTTTTAGATGCCCAGGCGTCTTACCCACAAACTCATTTTGGCCACTTGTGTCTTCTTTTGCTTGTTTCCAAAAGATCAGGATCATGGTGAGGGTTGGAATATAAAGTGACAGGTATAAGGCTCAGATCTCAACTCACCACAACAGTCTGGTGAAACATCTGCGTCGCTGCCTGTGCCAAACATGTCCACCAGCAAATCTCTTGGTTAACCTTCCCCTAACTTGTGAACAAAAATCCTAAAAAACAGTTTTCAAACCACTCTTGAAGAATGACCCCTTTACTGTCCACATCAGCCCCCCCACCCCCCACCCCCA
>JAPQRN010000008.1:12193462-12204843 GCA_037367275.1 Coranthus polyacanthus | reverse complement strand
CAGTCCTGCATCGTGGTGAGGTGAGTCGTCCACTGCAGCTGCTTCTCTGATTGGTCAGAATGTGATGAAGAGGATGATCTGAATAGTCCAAGATGTCCTCAACCTTACTCGGTGTGCATCCCTCCACCACAGTCCCCAGCGAGTCCAGCTTCTCTCCAGACACTGGCCCAGCTGCAGTTTGTGCAGGTGCAGATGTAACATTCAGCCATTTCTTTCGAAGCTGAATACAAACATTGTTACAGTTCACCTTCCTAGAAAATTCCCAGAATGCAGTGTAAAACATATTTTCTCACTTTGTAGTAGTTTTTACAAACCCTTATTTACTTCCCTTCATTGACTTCCTCTCGGGGAAAACCCGCCATCACCGCCTTAAGTGAAGTCTCGGTGCGCTAGTGGACTTCTGTGACGCTGACCCTCCGCCGGGCTTGTGAGAGAGCAAAAAGGAAACGTCTCACAGCGGCTACGCAGTTAGGATGCACTGCACAGCTGCTGTCACTTCATCTGCCTGTTTCGAGTTCTCGTCAGTAAAGGGTGGCTCTGATACGGATTAACTGACTCTGCCTCTCTTGTGGGCTTTATTGCATCCGTTAAAGCAAGGCTTCTATCATAGCAGATACTCTGACCTAACTTGTAAAAGGGTTTTCTTTTCTTTTTCCTCGATGCTGCTGTGCTGTAGCTCAATCAAGTAATTAAACACCTGCTGAGCTGAATCTGTGCCGCGTAACGTCAAGCCACTGTCTATTTTCCCTTAACAGTGTAATAAATCCTTCCGGCGATTGCCAAGGTGCTCTTTATTTCAGGTGAGGTGGGGTGTTTTTACCGCTAATCGCTGTGTAAAACAATGACAGGCTATAACACTTAATCATTCCAGAGAGAAGACCCCCTCAGCACTTGGACTGTAACGAACATGTTCACAGACATTTGCTGGATGATAAATTAAATTACTGCAGTTTGCTTCTGGTGATGACTTCATCTCGCATAATGGATCTGCACTTCGTTTAGAAAAGTTGCACTTTGGCAACGCCACGTTTGACAGCCATTCAGGTCAAACCACCACTGATGCGGATGATTTGGAGCCTCCCTGATAGGCATCGCCGTCTTTTGAAACAGACAAGAGCATTACTCATTCACTTTCTCCACTTGGTTTTTCCGTGCGTTCTCGTATTCTATTCATACATTACGCCAGCAGCAGTCAGGCAGGTCTTGTAATTAGTCAGAATGAGTAAAGCGCAAACCACTCGTTTTACTCCTTTATACCACAGGGTTCACTCTAATAAATGTGCACGCAAGTATTTTTTATTTATTTGGAATATAATGTACCAGAGAAACATAAAAAAGTCTTTCTAACGCAGAAGAAATGTGATGGTTCAGTTCTAATAAGTCCAGTTCAGTTGAAGTGCTGGTGCCGTGGAGGTGTATGAGGCCTACGTTGAGTTGGTTGTCCGTCCTCACCACTTCAACACTTTGAACAGATGGTGGTGTCGTTTTTCACATGGCACTTCAAAATGGAGCCGTGCGGGTGTTTTTAGGCCACAGTTCTCCTACACAGACTTGTTCTCTCTGTGAAGCCTCCCACTTCTCTCCGTTTCTCTGCTCTGTCAAACCGAACTGTTATTTGCAGCAAGTCGACACGCACCGCAATTTAACCATTATGACTTTTCTGTCTTGCTCTTTTTTTTTTTTTTTTTTTTTTGTAATTTTTTTTTTTTTGTCAGTCGTTCTGCTTCGAAGGCACACAAGGAGAGAAAAGCAGATTCTTGAATCTCCACTTGTGAAAGTGAATCAAAATGAGAACTACTCTGGTCGATGATTAAAGGTGACATGATTCAGCTTGAGCACATGTTTCTAGACTTCTATTCATGGTAAAATTTTAAAGTATGTGCAGTGAATGCCATGCAGTATTTATGTCACACCTTTTTCAGCATATTCATGCAACAAAAACCTTCTAAATGTTTCAGCTCTGTAATTTGAATCCTTTTTAAACGATACGCTCTTTTTAAAAAAATGTTTTCTGCTTCTTTTATTCTTGTCATCCTTTAATTTTCTACAATTCTCTCTCTACATATTTCTCTACAATTCTGCCTTAAAAAGTCAGTAACAGAAAAATGAGTCATTGTGAATTTAAGCTGATGTGACCAAACCAGAGGCAAAAAAACCCCCCCACTTTCTTTAATTAAAAAAAAAAAAGAAAGAAAATGTCAACATTCATTCTTCTGAGCTGTTACTTGTGGCAGCTCTTTACAGACATATTTCTACTTATCGTTCTTTCTTTTCTGCCTCTTTTTTTGCCCCTTTTTCTTTCATTTTCTGTCCCCTTTCAACTTCAAAATATCAGCGACAGAGAAAGAGGAAAAGTGCTTCAGCTCCTCTACCCACTCTCTTCTCTCATCCTCTCAGCTTCCTTTTCACTTTTTGAACAGCACAAACGCGTCAAAGCCCAGCCTCGACGTCTTCTCCTTTGCCCTCTGACTAATTTTGATAGTAAAACACGCAGAGTAAAGCGCATCTGTCTCCCCTTGTATTTTTCGGTGACACAGTCATTCTGGATTGTGTCATTTTTTTTCAGGTGTGTTTCGTAAAATCGGTCGGTGGGACGATCGTCTCCAGCTACGGATGTTTACATTGCACAGAAACAAACTTGGTCTCTACCGTCTGGGGAAAAATTGTCCACTTTATTTCTAATTTGACTTTGTGGTTACCAGTTTTGTTGAACGTTAGAAAATTGTAATCTGTGGCTGGCTGCTGTTTTATCACAGGCCCCTGAAAAGTTCTCAGGGTTTCTGAATGTGAAAAAAAAAGTTAAACTGTCGATGTCGGTGTGAAAAACACTGATAAGTAATTATTTAAATCTGGACATGAGCACCGAAAGTGGTTTGTCTGCTTTAGGTTTATGTTTTTTAATAAATAAAACGATCAGTAATAGTGAAACTCTGATTCAGAATGAGAATCACTTTGATCGGCGATCCTATGAAGGTGACATATAAACTCTGACTCGTGGGTGGAGTAGTGTTAAATGTTAGCAAACGGTTATTTACTTCTTTTTTTTAAAAATCAATCCACATTTCTGATTGTGTGACACTTTAGATATATTCCATCTATAACTTACATATAAAGTCTTAATAGGTTTAAAATACTTCAAAGCCAAATATGTCGATAGAAAAAATGCACTAATATGTGATTCCATTGAGACAGAAAACTATGGTTTATAAATGTGTAGAAATTTGTTAAAAAGCTAGTTTTTAAGTTAAACTAATTCGGCTAAATTCAGCAAATTACACACCAGAATATGAGCACCGTCACAGTCTTAAATTTAGTTTGTAAAATGATAGGTCATATTGAAAGTGACGCACACACTGAAACTCTAACATGACATTTATTTGACGCTGAATTTGTTTTTCAGGGTGCAAGTCATTTGAAAATACGAGGCTCAAACTCAATCTGCGACAGTGTTTGAGTTAATTGGTGTCAGACTTGTTTTCTTCTTATAAATAAATCCATAAGTCATAGTGAAACTATGATGCTTTGGAGTGATAATATTACCAGAGCACAAGGGGAAATTTGCCTGGTGAAATGTGCTGTACTGACAACCCACTCAGTTTCGACTGGAAAAAAAAAAAAAAGCTTTTAACCTTTTCAGCAACAACAAATGCATATTATCAAAAAACAAAACAAAACAAAACAAAAAGTCAGGGTTTTGTGTTTCTCATTGTTGACAACCAGTACAAAGAAAAAAACAACAACAGTGTTGGGGTGCAAAGACAGCAGGATCACAGTCATCTCAGCACAGATTGACTCGCACGTTTTCTGTCGTTTAAAAAACTAAATGCACATCTGCATATCTGTCATTTTCTCCTTCTCATCTGCTGCCTTTCAAGCAGAAGCTGAACTTCTCTCTGCTTTATGACCGAGACGCACACTTTCAAAATGAGACTCATTTTACGGCATGGGCAATATTAACAATATTCATTTTCATTGACACATTTAATTCATGATCATATTTTTGCAGAGACAAAATAAGGTTTTGCTCACCCTTTGGTTTTTTTTCCTGTGTGCGTATTTATGTCGACGATATTTAAACAGCTGATGCAGATTAGAATCTTTTCTAGCAAATTGAAGGAATATCTGCAGACACATTATAAGACTTTTTAACAGTATTGGTTGATTTTTTTTTTTCTTCCTGTTTTCCCATCTAACCCATCCATAAACTAGTTACTTTTTGGTTCACTATTTTATTGTTGAATCCTTTTACGTAGGATGCGAGGTTTAAAATCATTATTCTCATTGTCTCTTCTGCACTTGTTGCTGATTACATTTGACTTTGCTGATGAGACGTTTGTTGTTCCTGTTGCCCATTTACTTCTCTCAGTCGTCTGAAGTTTTCTCAAAATGCCTGCACCCAGCGGTTTGCTGTAGATACTAAATGTCAGACATGTTCAGTGTCCTGAAGTGAAATGAGACAATAAGTAAATATAAACATGTTTATGGTTTCAGTCAGTGTGCAGTGTGGCGTGCTCACAGTCCGTGGGTGGCATCACTTTGTTGCTTGCTATCAGCGACTGTTTGACTAATCACCTCACTAACTTGTTCCATGTGTGTCTGTGTGTGTTTTAGTGTATTTATATATACAATTCTAAATATTTATCTGTGCGTACGGTATGACACGTAGAATTTATCTGCATGGATCTGTATATATTGTGTTTTACTGTGTGTGTGTTTATTTTTGACTTTGTGTGTGCGGTTCTAAGATTCGTTTTTTTTGTGCGTCCGGCTTTTGTTCATGAGTGTTGATAAAGAGTGTGTACCTGTATTTCATCGTGTGTGTCTGTCTGCGTGTTGAATGTATTTGTCTTTCCATAAACTGCGTGTGTGTGTGTATAAACTGTTTGCTCTCCTGCAGCTAATGTTGACCCAACATTTTACTTTATTTTGGATTTACCCTTAATTTGTCTTAATTTGACCTGTATGTATGTGTGTCTGTGTACATATAATGCACATTTAAACAGTTGTCACCGTCTTACTTCATGTGCTAACTTAACCTTGTGTGTGCGAAGCACTTATGTACAGTATTTGCATGCACGTGACTGTGCACATGCACGTGTGAATACGTTTGTTCCCTCTTCTCACTGCTCGTCGTCTGTCCCCGGTTGACATTTACACATTCAAATCAGAGACTCTTTATCATTGTTGGAAGCACATGACAAGATTTCATGCTTGTGTAAGATAATCTTTTTCATATTGCTGCCGTGTGTAGAGAGCGTGATACTGCCGACCTACAGTTCTGATGCTTTGTTTACGTCAAGTAAAAGTCCTGCATCTGTCACTGGTCAACTTTTCAGGAACTAAACGGCACAGCTGTGTTTTGGCTTCACTTGCCTGTTTTTGAGAACGTAGTCGGATTTATATTTAACTGATTCATGCTGAAGTTGAGTCCGTCTTGCGTAGCGTTTACAGTTTGCAGAGTAAAATATTCAAATTTTTGTGACTTTTAGTGTATTTTCTCTTTTGCATCGCTTTTATTTTTTCTTTTCTAGCAATATTATAACGGTTGTTTTCCTTAATCACTCGCCGGCTCTGTCTGGTTTCACAAATGGAGTCGTTCATTAGGAACTGGTGCTGAATAAATCCAAACCCTGCCCCCGTACTTTTAACTGACTTAATTATAGCTCATTATCAGAGAGTGATAATAATACTGTAGCTTAAATATAAATATATTGTTGCTTATTATATTTATTTGTTATGTGTCCAGTTGTGACAGAAACCAGGGCCCACAAGTAACTTGATAAAAAGATTTTCTGACGGTAGTAGGTGACGTATTGTTTTTATATATTTATTTATTTATTTATTTATTGTGTGCTGATTAGTAGCAGATATGGCAGATTTGATCTTTAAATGTTCATATGCTTGCACAGAAAGATCTTGTCAGAACTTTAAAGAGGGCTGTGTTTTCAGCTGAAACCACATATGACGCTTCGGCGTCGCATCATATTCAGAGGCTGCATCTTAATGTTCTTTAAAGCAGGCATTTTATAGAGGAAAAAACAAGTAAATTGCGAAATTTGTTTGATAACTATCAATCAAATATACTGTATCTGTGCCTCAGTTTTCTCCATCTCGTAGCGTCAACACTTTCACATCCTAAGGAAAACGCTGCAGCTGTTGATACATCAACACTGTGATCTGTTGAACGTTGACTGATGTCACGTTTTACTCCATAAACTTGTAAATACCTGTTGAATTTATTTTACTCCACGCCTTCATATTTAAGTCTGAGTTGGATGCCCCATCCTGCTGCAGTGAACCAGGTGAAACTAAAGGGCCCAGTGTAAGATTGTAGTGATACTATACACTGACCTTTTCAGATTAAATGTAGCATTCATTTTTTCTTTTCTCTTTTTGATTCCCTTCCCGTATATATGGTGTTATTATCTAGGAGTCTCCTGTGTGGCGGTATAGATGCATTTTCACACTTGAGATTAAAACAAATTAAAGTTTCACCATATCCTGCCTGCATCACCTCCATTATTTAAACACCACTCACACACACACACACACGTAGTATGAATTTCAGTCGCATTCAACACTTATGTGACTCGTGTGAATGCATTTATTTATTTATTTTGTGTTACCATTTTTCTTTTCAGCCTTGGCGTCACTGCCACTATCATCTAATCACTTATGTCATATTATTAATTCACTACAAAACATGTCTTTAATTAAATCTTTGCAATCTCACAAAAGATCTGAAGGGTTAGATGAGAAAGAGGAGACGTGATGCAACTTTTTAACACTTTTAAACCGTTTTTCTGACTTAATGACAGTTGGCGAGCTTGAAAAATCACCATTTTCACATTGAGTAGATTTTTCACTTGCATGTTTACTTCCTTTTTAATAAAATGTCAGTATAGCATTGTAGTATTTGCAGCCAGACCTCACCAGAAAAATGACTCATTGACTTTTTAAAGGGGTTAAAATGACCAGTATTGTTGTTTTTCCTGGTGACGGCTGAATGTGATGTTATTATATGGGGACAAAGCCATGGTGGATATGGCTGAGTAACAAACCTGTTGATTTACAAACAAGAGACCAGTGTCCGTGTTTCAAACCGAAAGTAAATGTTACTTTTACGCCGCGTCTGTGTGCAACAACAGTTGTCATATAATATTCTTATTTTACCCCTAACCACAATCTTTTCCTCACACAAATGACCACAGCATTGTCACAGCCTAAACGCAACAGTTATTTTGTGCATTTGAATGTTGCCTGTGGTGTTTTGAGTCCTGCCTGTCCACAGCTGCCATTTTGTGTAGTTTCTCCTGCTGCCTGTAGGGGCGCTAATCCATCGTCCAACCATGTTGTTTTGGGAGTTGTTGGCAATTGACCAATTCTGTTGTTAAAGCATGATTGCGTGTAGAGTACTTCTGATTATAAGACAGCCAGACAACAACTACTGCATGGAAAGAGTTAGCAATAAAGCAATAAGCCCCAAGAGGCCATGCAGATATTTTACAACGGCTAAGGAGCGTTGTCAGAAACCCCCTTTAAAAACCCCCTTAGCCATTGGAAATAAGCTTCCCCCTGGAGGGAAATTAAAGACCCGAGTTGAGTTGTAAAATCAGTGTAAAAGTCAGAATATTGTTTCAGCATCTTCTCTTGTTTTAGTTAGGGCAACAGTAACATCGCATTGATGTTCACATCTACGCTCACTTTCAATACATTATCACTTACATGGTTCTCAGTCTCTCGGCCAGCAACAGAATTTTTGCACCGTTGTCTTACACCAGGTCTGAAAACGGTGAACGCACCACACCGTCCGTTTAACAGTCACGGCCTCGTGTTTGACTTTTCTCTCTCGTTCATTTCAGTGTGCGTCCAGTCTTCTCATCCTCGCTTAGCCCACCCTTTAAATCAAAACTCATGACCAAATTGAACATTTTAAAACAATTTGTTGTTTGGCACAGTAATACTGATGTAGTGCAGTTACAGCTTCGAACGCAGCTCAGCCAATCAGAGTCAAGAACCAGAACTCTCCCTTTCATAATTACAATTTTCCCATATCAAACCCCTCATTTTGTTTTTGTCAAAGCCCTGTTTCATTCAGTGCAGCATTTAAAACTCATACACTCAACTTTCTTTATAGCTGCACAAGTTGTAAAATGTGAACAGGCCAGTAGGTCTGAATGTGAATGAAACACGACCAGATGAAGTCGGTCTAAATGTACGCACTGGAGAGATCAGAGCCTTTTCACGCCTGAAAACCTGAACCAAAGTCTATGTTTTCATTGTTTACATTTGATCCGGTTATTTTTGGTTTCAGCTTTTTTTTTTTTTTGAGTGCACAGAAGAACTTTGCATGATATATTTTGCAAAGCATGTCTTTTTTTTTTTTTAACATTTAGGAGCTCATCGCCTTTATAGAAGTGCATTTTCTAAATTGTTGGACTCCTGTGTAACAAATGAATTTTGCGAGAGTTACGATATGGTTGCCAGCAAAATCTTAAATGTGGCTTTGTTTTGTTTATGAGCTCATCTGATTTTCTTGGTCCCGTTGATGTGACTGTGTGTGAGAGCACTGAGGCAGCAGAGCACAAATAATACATGTGTGTAGCACATCTTCGGGAGTAAAGGTAGAAACAAAGACATGTGCTGCATAGAGATGAGAAGCATTGTTCTGACTTTTTAGCGTGTTTTGAAAATTGCAGTTTCCTGGGAATACAGTCACGCCTTTTGCTGTGCCGCTGTAGTTTGTCGTTGCTTACGTCCCTCGTGTACTGTACAGCGCTGTTTTTGATCTAATCACTGTGCTGTTAATTGCGTGTGACCTGTTTTAGGAACCTCAGCTAAGTGAGCATACAGTGAATATCCTGTACATATTGAGAATTGAAATGTATTGACTCTGGATTTTCCCTGGGCTCTGTCGCCTCAGTGACATACTGATATTAAACCTCTCACTTCCTTTTTGAAGCCGCTTTGTTTACCAGCCATCGCGCTATTTTTACTGGAGGCCTCTCGCTCAGAGTGATTCAGTGCGCTGTACAAAAGGATGTGTCCTCTGCTCCACGTGTCTAGTTTCAGACACAGATAATGTGTTTGTTTTTTTTTGGGTTTTTTTTGCAGCATTTGGACATTTGCGTTTCTGAGTTTGTAAGGTTTCCTGTAGTGTAGAATTATATCAACATATGATTAGTTGTGGTGTAATGTTATTAAATCTGTGACTAGTTATTCACTGTTTTTCATTAACATTATGTGAAATAATCCTGTATTTAATTTGTAAGATGGCACATTTAAAAAAAAAAAAAAAAAAAAGTATTGTGTGTAGGTGACTCCGTGTAGGATGAGATACGTAAAAGTTGACTTAACATTCTTATCAGAAAGTGTCGAACTCTAACGTCTTACCTCTACGTACCTCTGATCTTCTGAAACTCAGAGGGGCTTCAGATATGTCAACGGACTGAGGATTAATCAAGTAAGATATGGTATCAACCGGATCTCGATGTCTAGTGACGTTAAACACTGTCCCTTATCATTAGAAGAAGCAGCGGTGTAGTGTAAAGATGCCTACACTCACTACTTGGATGTTTACTTACACCGACAGGCATAATTATGTATCAAGCTGGTCGTTTCATCCCAGATTTTTCACTTATATCAGGTGACTTAACCTTTTGTGGTGGTGTTTGTTCGACTGTCTTATGATCATTAGACATTTTAAACGGAAGACAATGTGGCATCTTACAGCGGGATGTGAACTCATTATAACCGACCGAATTCCATTTCCTCGCTTTAGTCATCACAAACCTGATTTTTGTTTTTTCCCAACAGTTCGACAGAACTGAGCCGTGAATAACGTTGACGCCTGTACATTTCCTGCTACGACGAGACAAAGTGCCTTGTGTCAAGTGATCAGCTCTGCCGTCAACGCGTTTTGTCAACACAATAATTTCAAAATGACAGTAATTTTACAACGCTATCAAAGTTTTGACACACACCTGAACACCCACCTTTGTTATAATGGAGCAAGGAATCTGTTTTCACGGTGACTCATTTTACTGAAAACCACAGAAGCCTGATCTACAATCAGGCTTTTGTGTAACAGATGTTTGAATCACACTGTTCAACAAAGAGGCTCTCTCGGGGCATTGGGTTCAGCCTTTAACCTTTTTTTACATTAACGTTATATTGTTGCCGTTATAACTCACATCTCATGTTACTTTGATACTTTTTGACCCCTAGGTTCAGTTTTAATGTTTTACTGTGTGTTTTTAATGTTTTTGTATATGCTAATAGTAGGTTTCTTACAAAATGATTTGCTGTTTCAAACTACAACCTTTCTGAATATAATTCTGAGGAGAGAAGCTCAGTTGGACGTTAACCTGGCTCCTGGGGTGACGACAGGAGGATTTGAAGGTTTAAAAACTTGCATTCTTAGGCACGTACATAGGCAGGTTTTTAGAAGTGAGTCTTTAAGGGAGCCTCATATTATTCTCTGGGATTGTGATACACTCTAAGTGGCAAATTCCTTTCCATTAGACAATAACTTCATTCCTTGGTTGCGGACTTGTATGAGAAAGCATGAGTCATACGAGTAGAACTTCAAAAGAGTAATGCGTGATTGCTCCTTTTCAAGTATTTTTAAAAACCTGCTTAAGAACGTACCTAGACAGGTTTTTAGAAATTGCCGTCCCATGTGATTTAGAGTCTTTAAGGGAGCATCGTAATATTCTCTGGTGGATTCTTATAAATCAAAACTTTTTTTTTTACATTTTCTGCACACATGAAAAATAGTAGAGGGGAAAACATATTCAACCAGATCCAATAAAAGGTACCTTAATTTTCACGTCATGATTTAAAGTACTCTGGTCCCACGTGTTTGTTTTTCATGCGTTCATTTGTTTTCAGGTGTAATGTGAGAGATGTTACACTGTACGGCTGTCTGGAGAAGCCGCTGTAATTTGCTACTTATCTCTCCAAACATTGGCTGTTTTTTTTTTTCTTCTTCTGTTCTACCATCATCATGAGTCACACTGACTGAACTTCAGGCACAGGGGAAACATAATAGTCGTTCATGTGACGCTGGCTGAGCTGTCCCGTAGATTGTATGCGTTTTCATGTACGCGTAGATGCAAAATATTCTATTATTTCTGTGATATTTTCAAGGGGTTAGTAATGGATTAAAAGCCAAGGTTGGGACAAAAGTTGATTGGTTTGATAATGTTGTATTTTAGTTCTTTGGCGGTGTCTACAAGGTGTAATAATGAACCTCAGACAATGACCCCCAGGCACAATTGTTGTCTCATCAGCTGACTGTTTGCAAAGCTGTGAGAGGATACAGAGACCGAAAGCACGAGACATAAAAGAAAGTATGAAAAACACATGAGATGCAAGGC
>JAPQRN010000008.1:12169095-12180260 GCA_037367275.1 Coranthus polyacanthus | reverse complement strand
AAAAGACAAAACAATACTATTTACCTGTTTCAGTCATAACGATTATGTGTAATTTTTTTAAACTTTGTGTAGAATAACCCCCATTAATGAGGTACTTTTAATTCATTTTAGGAGTTATTATAGAATATAGTCCCTGAAAGCATGTGTTGACATGTCATAGGAGAGAAATATCTATATAACCAGTACAACATTGAGATGAAACGGGCGCAGAGGTTTGTCAGGAGGGTGACATATCTGCTCCTCACGTCCTTCGCCTTCACCTTTGATCTGCAGTCAATACATACCGCTGCTGTTAAGTACTCTTAAACCGGCTTCTGCTGATGCAGGTTTCCACTTCATCAAAGGGGACGACAAGACAAAACACTGACTCATCCATCAAACTGGCTCGTCTCCTCTCACCAGTAATAAATGGACTGATTTATCGGGTGGAGGAATCCTTTGTCGTGACACCTGATCTTCAACCAAAACGCCATTTGTATTCACACTTACTGGCGGCGCATAAGTGAGTGGTGGGTGGTAGGGTTACGCTTCAGTTAAATCAGTTTTTCTTGAGGACGTCCTGAAACTCAGGGGGTGAACTGTGGGTGGTATCGCAGTCCTTAAAATTAGCCATCTAATTGGCAGATTTGAATAGCAAACAAGGAAATTCATTTGACTGGACCTTGTTCTGATTTTGAACAGGGCGCTAAGATTACAGCATCGCAGTCTTTTTTTATCTAATCATCTAGTCTCTTCAAAAGAAAGTAAAAAGTATCCGTTACAAATATTCAAGGATGTTGCTCTTATTTCTCATTTTTGAAAACGAGGAGCCTCAGTGTGAATTGCTTTGTGTTACATTTCAGCTTCCTAGTTGTACGTCTAAACTTGAACACAGCTTTAACACAGTGAGCACAGCTTCTAAAAGAAAAGCGCTGAGAAACGGTGAAGAGAATCCTTTTTGGAGTAATTACACCTTATTTTATCTCGCAGCTTGAACACAAACCCCTTTATATCCGTTTGAAATGTAATGTTTGTTCTATTTCTGATTCAAAGCTCAACTTTTATTTTATTGACTTTGTGTCCATTTATTTCAACTTTTGCCTGTATTTTTGGTGCATATAAAATAAATAGTTCTTTAAGGATTTTTTAAATGCTGTCAGAAGTCTTGATCACATTGCATGAAACCTTTTTTTACATTATACATGTCTTGCAAGGTACATTTCCTGTTAAATCTACTTCGTTCACTAAAGCAGGCGTGGACTGACAGACGATGTTAGATGCTTTTAAGGCATCCTGTCACTTTCTTTGCAATAAATGGAGTCCACAGTGGTTCAAACTGCCCCGAGAGGCTAAATGCAGATCCACTTTATCAGGCAGGGAAGGCAAAGCTAAAAGTCATTTATCAGTTGGTTAATCTGGATCTGTCCCGTCTTTAAATTATTCATCATAGTCATATGTCTTTGTCCTGAATGAAATACATCAGTGGAGTGAATGGACCGCCCTGTTTGGTTCCTTTTTCTTGTCTCTTTTTCTTCGCTGACAGAGAGTCATGTGTTTCATTTGTTCGTGGTTATGGGTCAAATAATGTTGCTGTGGGCGTTTGTCTTTCTGAACACTTTTGAGCCCTGATGATCTTAAAATCCTAAATAATCACCTGAGACTTATTTCTGAAAATCCTTTTTTTTTTTTGTTTGCACTGACGCGTTGCTTTGTAAAATGTCCAGTATCTGACTCGTCGTTAAACTCCGCGTGGGACTTAAACGTCATTTTGTTGCGAATTTTGAAGCCAAGTGGCCAATTCATCTCCTCGGCTCTTAACAGAATGATTAACTGCGTCACGTAAGCTGAGAAATCTCAAACCGTCTGGTCTGTGGTGGTGTAATTGCTGCAGAGTGAGGATAGAGGCTGGGTTATAAATGGAAGATTGTAATTTGTCTTTTTACACAAGGTCTTTAATCACAGTGTCTGCTGATGGTACTTCTAAATGGCTAAAGAAATTCATCCTCAGAAAGAGAGCTTGACAGTTACTTGCGCTGTCTTTTGGTGTGCATGCGTGTCCGAAAAGAAGAAAAAAAAAAACCCAGATAATATGCTTGTATGTTTATAAAAGTCAGATTACGAACCCTAAGAAATCCACGCTGTTCCAAACAATATCCACAAATAGTTTTACAGTAATATATGTTTTTTTTTAAATGCAGAAGCCTTTGCACGAGAGAAGCATTTAAAAACGAACACCAGATACAAAAGGAGGGATATTCTGCGACCAGAAACGTGGAAGAAACAATTATGTATCATCTGCCATCCAATTGTCTGACTCTTGTTAAGAATAAGAGCATCTGCCAAAGTGTAAATGTCGCTCTCATCTTTTCCAATTGTGCACAGAGCTCTGGGGAGAACATCTTATTGTCTGTTTTTCAACCAGAACTGTAAGCCACTTGTTTTTTTTTTGGTTTTTTTTATCCAGAAAGGCGAAGCTTCAAAGCAAAGTGCTTTAATTTATTTAGAGTGGGTAGACGGGATGCATCATGACTACACCAAGCGTGGTCTATTTTAAGTCGCCCTAATGATTAGTCTTTAAAGGAAATTTGACATTGAGCGTTATGTTTACTTTAGCTACAGTTTCAGCCACTGTTTACTCTCTTTTATCAGAAAACATCAGGCAAAGTAAAACCAAACTAAAAGTTAAAAGGGTTGTAATGACAGGAGTCTAAAGTATTACTTAGAAAAGGAAGAAGAGACATGTTTGTAATTAATTCAGTTTTTGCCGAGAGGGTTTAGTAAATAATAAAAAAATGCTCAATATATTACGAAACATACTGTGTGTACGCAGACAATGAGATGTGGTCGATAAAGACAGAACGTTTGTCTCGGTGTTAAAAGTTAAGTGTAGTTTGGGTCTGACAAAATGTTCCTTCATTTCTGCTGTATTTATAGATTGTGTTATTTGCTGGAGATCAGGTTTAGTAAGCATTTTGTCTTAGACAGGGACTCAGCAACTTAAGATAGTTCCCTAATGTCCAGCTTTTTTAAAAATAGACTTTTAATGGATGCAACTTTTTTTTCCGTTTCATGCTATGAATTTGACTTCTTCTGCAATAATTAAATATCTTGCTCGCTGTGTTTGACTGTCCTGAATAGTTGGTGAGAATAAACTAATGCAGGAAACACCGAGTTATTGACACAGTTTACAGAGTATGATATACTTTATATATAATTATATAAAATGAACCACGTGTGATTTACTTTACAGTCCACTTCTAGATACAGTTGTCGTGACTGTGAGTGCTTTGGAGTTTCTTACTTTGTAATTTTAGTCCAAGTCATAGCCAGGTATTTACTGTGTTTTCATTAATGAGACCGTCTGTGTGACTGTAGCGTCGGACATGTTAAACATCTGCTTGCAGTCTTAGATTTTAACGCCGATGTGTTAACTGTTGTAAAACTGTAAGTATGACTACGTGTGGGTCGTTTCTCAGTATCGCTTCATTTTTCATATGGACTTTGTCATACATATCTATTTATAGCAGTGGACAGTACTGGCCATTCTGATGGAAACTGCAGCTTTTTAGGCATCGTTTGATTTATTTTTTGGAACTGAAAAGCCTTTTCTTCCCTGGAGGTCTGCACAAAAAAGTCTAATATACTTACCTACGTCTGCTGTGTTGTATTTGCTCACATTGTGCGTATACTTCCTTTAATTATATGTTTTAGCACCAGAGCACAAAACACAACGTTTTCCCCATTCATGCATTAGTTGTACTCGTGTTTGTTATCCATGGTCTTGTGTTATTTTCTAACCGTGTTTCTCTTTTTTTTTCCTGTTTTTGTCATTTCAGTTGAGATGATGCTGAGTCAGTTTGGGGCATGACATCACCATCATAAGATGGCGGAGAGATGACCGCAAGCAGCGACACAAGAGCTGGTGCTGGATGTTGTGGTTTGCAGCTGCTGGTTCTTGGCATAAAATTGTTGTGTGGAGTCGCCAGAGGGAATAACTGCCTCAAATGTTGAAAGGAAGAACAAATTCAAGAGGTTTAAAGGGGCAGTGAGTATAATTTTTATTGTTGCATTGCACCAAAAGGCCATAGGGGCGTTAGCTTTTGGCTGTTTTCAACTTGGGTTCAGTTTTGGTGCAAAATTTCCACATACAATGAAGTCTTACTGCTGCAGGTTGTAAACAAAGCTTTAAGTAATATTACATTATTCAATACAATTAAAGTTTCCTTATTGGCTCCAATAAAGGTGAAATTTGCCACTTTGTGATTTTGCTTTGCTCTCACAAGTCGGCTGTATTTATGCACCCAACAGCTTACGGTGCCATTTTATTCATTTTTATTGCAATGAAACAAGTATTTGTTGTGTTGACAGTTAATATGGCTTGATACAAATGTGTTCTTACGGGCGTTTAAGGCTTAACTCTTACATTTCTACAGAAATACTTGACGAGATTGCCTGAGTACCTGAATGAATTTGTTCTTCCTCTTCATGTCGGGGAGTTAATGCACCATGGACTTTTGTAAAATTAATTTTGAATGTCTGAAGTTGAAATTTAAGCATTAAATGAAGGCAAATTATGTTAATATGAGATAAAATACAAGCAAAAGAGAAAATGGTCCTGATATTCACCCAGCAGTGAGTATAAACGTCTGTGATTACTGTTCACTCAGTGCTAAGTGAGTTTCATGACCCTCAGGCTGTTGTCACATATTAAAACCACACTGTTCGGTGATCATGCATCATGCCTGATAGACTGACTTTTCCCTCTAGGTAATGTGCTTCTCTGGTGTCTGTATGTCCTCGGATGAACTGCATTTTGATTTTGCTGTCAGAGCTCTTTGCTGAATCTAGCGCCTTTTTATTTTTTTGAAAACACTTTTTCTGTCACAACAAGTCTCCTCGAGCCTCAAAGTAAGAACACACAAGACAAATAAGGGTTGTGTAGATGACAAACTCCTTTTCAAAGGGTCTGTACACAGGAACATGAGAGAGAGACCGAGGTAGAGAGATCAGCAGTGACAACCGAGACCGGGTCCACACTAATGCAGATCAGCAAAATACATTTCAATCTTTGGGCTTCGATCTATAATTTGCGGTTGAAAATTACGGTCACTCGTCAGTAGAGCTGTAGGTTTAACACCGCTGGTTATCACTAGTATTATCACTTTCGTGAATCGTTTTGCAATTTTAAGATGGGTTTGAATTTCAGTTAAAAGACATCAAATACAGAAACGCAGCTTTGCAGGCTGAATGTATCTGTATCAGTCTGAACATGACCCGTGAAAAGAAAAGTTAGAGGAGAAAAAAAAAACCCCACAACATAACAGCATCTCACATGCTTAATTCCCACATGCTTCTATATACAATTCTGCAAATTATAGATGATGTGTTAGCGTCATTTAATGTTGAGTGGAGGGAATTTTCAGATCGGTGGGTTTAACAATTTGCTTCTGCTTTCAGTTAAACTTCTATCCTGAAATAGAAGCAGATATCACAAAATATGATTTTTATTTTTAAACACCGTGCTTTAAAAAAAAAAAAAAATCCTGTCAGAGACGACTCAAGAGAGCTGGGAAAAAAAGATAGAGCCGATAAAGCGTGAGAGAAAAAGATGCAGAACTAAAACACAAAAGAGAGGCCGACGGCAGCTGTGAGTGTTTGAGAGAGAGCGTGTGAACTGAAGAGAGAGAGAGAGAGAGAGAGAGAGACAAAGAACGAAGAGGAAAGAGTGCGTGTGACTGAGCGAGAGAGGAGGGCAGCTATATTTGTCTCCTTATAAAGCTCAGCGTGCTTCTTGTTTTGGATTCCTGGACTGGTGAGTGAAGTTTAGCAGAAGTGAATCTTGGCTGTGACCCGTCTCCACTGTAACTTTTTGATGATGACTATCCACCAATAAAACATCTCAAACTGAGGAAGTTGTCTGATTGGATGTTTGTTGTTGTTGGGGCATTAAGCAACAAAACCGTAGCTTGTTTCTGTTCCGATCAGATGAGATAAACTGTCGACTGTACACTGGTTATATTCATCAGCAGCCATGGGAAGATTGTTTCATATTAATTACACATTTACTCACTGACATTGCTTTCTCAGTGCCAAAAATAAATAATGAAAATTCTTGTTACTATTCTCATAACTAAGCTGAGCTCTGACGAAGGTGCCAAAACATGAGATGATGTGTTTAAATAGAATAGAATAGAATAGACCAGCATCACTTCAGATGTTTGTGAAGCTGCAGAGGTGACACAAGGTGACAGAGCTCTGATCAAAACCAGCTGATTTGTGGCTAATGTTAGACGAGCAGTTAAAAAGGGCACACTATGTACAGCTAATATCTAATGTAACTTTCGATTTAGCTCCATCGTTTTTAATATTTAGTGACATGAATACCACCTCATCCTCCCCATGGTGGCCGTAAAAAAAAAAAAAAAAAAAAAAAGAAAAAAGACCCCCGTTAGGGCTAGTGTTGTTTGGGCTTTTTAGTTAAGGGGATAGTGACTCTGGTCAAGAATAGTAGGTAATAGTAAAGCACCTTGACACTGGATGGCACGCACTGTAAAACAGAAAAAAGTAGAACATTATGGCGCAATATGGCGGATGCTGTGGAGTCGACCTGCCTCCTCTGTATTTCAAATTGTATTCATTTGTCATCTCCATGTCCGTCTGTGTTTTCTTTTCTTAATGGTGTAGATTCAACTTTTCCGTTGACTCAAAAATACAGCGGTATGAGCTCCGTAAATGTTGATTACATGGTTGCTTGGTTTGTACTGTGAATGATAGTGTGGGATGCAAAGTGCCACAGCAAACCCCAGACTTGATTCTCCCGAAAGAAACGAAACTTTTTGGTGTGACTGTGCAGTCCTGCATTCACTTTTGTTCCTGCAGTTTATAAAAACTGTTTACAGATTAGATCGCAGAGAAAGGATGGAGGATTGGCCTCAGGTGCGCGAAGATTACTGAGTTAAAGATTACATCTGTAATTGAGGATTTCGAAAAACAAGCAACACAGCCAGACATCATTAAATATATACAGTATTTTCAACAAAATTTGTCTTTGTTGTGTCTTTTACTGCAAGGTGCAGTTTGTAACACAGATGCACAAGTACACAGAAAATGTGTTTTTCCTGCAGAGGGCAGTTAAACTGATGGATTATCTTTTTAAATTAAAAAAAACAATCGCTGTGTCAGACAGCTCTTCCCGCAGGGGGTAAAATTCCCATTAATTTTTCTCACAAACTCTTTTAATGCCTTGGATCGGCTTTAAACTCTCCCTGTTGCATCATCACTATGCGAAGGTAACTTTAGTTAGATTATGACATCAAGAAAAGTAAAACACAAACTGAATCTTAAATCAACTCTCTTCAAAATCCTGGTCTGGTGTCTATGATGATGTTTTAGTTCTCATCTGCAGTGACAAAGAATTTTGAATTTCCAGCTACTCCGATTCACATTTCTCGCATTGTAGTATTGTGACTCATCCATTAAACTGAAATGTTGGAGAAATCATCACTTAAGAAAAGAATTCATTGGTGCGTTATATACAGTATATATTATTGTTTCATTATTCAGGAGAATCTTGTGTCTTAATACTGATGATGCTACCATGACTAAAGTTTGATATTGGATTCCTAACAGTCCAGCTCTTCTTCCCATTTGGCAACTACAGGTGAAGACACAACGTGGGTGGGAGCCGAAGGGTGTGTTTCCTTGAATGACCCACTGTGTGTGTGTGTGTGTGTTTTCTTTTTGTTATATTTGCTCAATAGATAACACCAGCGTCCACTGTACTAGTATAACCAATCACATGAAGAGACCACGGCGCTGCGTGTCCATCTCACAGTACTTTATGACATTTCCATCTTCTCCGTGGCTCTCTGAATCTTCTCTGAGTCTGAAGCAAATACTTTACAAATATATAATATAGACGGCCCACTCCTTCTGCAGGTATAGAAGACTCCTTCTAAGGTAATGACAACACAAAGATTGTTATTTCCAGATGATTATACACCAATAAAAACATCATTATGAATATTAAATCTATTTCTGCTGTTAGATCCTCCTAAATTCCCCCAAATCTTACACACTGAATCTTTAAAAAGCGTCTTAATTTACTTGAACACCCAGACCGTGTCGTTAATTATAAACATCACTTAAACAATTAACATTTTTACATTTGTTTGTTGCTCCATGGTCGTAGAGCGAGCGATATGTAACCTTTGTAACAGTAGCCCAGTTTCCATAAAATGTGAAGTGAATCTGAAGCAAAAAGTCGCAAAAAAAGAAAACGTGGATTATGTACGTTTCCACAAGCCGCTTTGTGTTTCTGTGTCGTGCTGCCATAAGGTGGTGATATTGGCGACGTTACACGTGTCTGTATTAAGAGACACGCGTGTTCTGTCGCTGTTGATCTGGGAAGAAGCTGGGGATCAGTCAGCTGATCAGTCCTGTGACTGAAATGTTCGCTACGTCAGAATTTATTTGAAAAAGGTCTTTCTATTTCCTCTTATGAGCATTAAAGATTTTTCAAATAAAGCGAAAATGACCTAAATTTTTTTGGGGAAAATTCTGGAAGCATTTTTGCCATTTCCATAAACATTTTGTAATGCAAAACTTGAGAATGCACATAAAATAAATGTAGTCAATGGAAACACACCTAGTGTGACTTGTGTGTATGTTTTCAATGATTTTGGGGAAACATGGCACAGATATCAGGCTTTGGCTACATAGTGATATTTACATTTCATGTGTTGACAATGGGAAAAATAAGCAGCAGTCTCAACTTTTTGTTTTGGTCCACAAAACTAAACTGTGCAGGTGTTAGATTCACCCTTGTGAACCCCTTTCAGAGTTACAGGACCAGCTCTGTTTCCAAAAACGACAGGTTTTTAGTTCTAAAGAGCATCACCCAAGTAGAAATTCTAAGAACTGTTCAAGCTGGTGGCGTGGAGACAAACAGAGTTGTTGCTGTATCCAGACAGTACCACACAGCCTCCATGCAGCTTGTGTTGTCCTCCCCATAAGAGAGCCGAGTGTCCTTCGAAAGCCCATCTTGGAGCCAGAAAAATCTATTTTACATCTTCACACAGATAAATCCACAGAATATATCTCTTATTAAGTCATTAGGTCTTCTTCACAAAGATAAAATCCACCAAATATGTTCCACATTAACCCATCTGGTCCTCATTCTTTATTGCTGATGAATCGAGGACATGCTCTCCAAGGGTGACAGCCTCCTTGAAGTTCCTGGGTTTCTTCAGGTTGCTCGTTCCACGACGTCCAGCGCAGACTCCGAGGTCTAAACCATCTGCTTTCATTCTGTACGATGGCTGACCCCCTCCTCGCTCTCTGCACAGCTGCCGCCCTGACCGTTTTGGGTCCATCCTTTTCCAGGTTTGGGTACAGCTACAGTACTGTTGTTATGGCTGTCTTGGCATACTAGGCATCGCATTCCCGTGTGTCCTTGGCCGAGCACTCACACATGGAGCCTGATTTGTCTTCTCCTATAAAGCTGAGAAATACTATCACCCGCATAACTTATACAGTCTCTCGATTTCTACTCATTTCCAAAAAAAAAAAAATATGATTTGCTTGCTTTACTGTAATCTGAGCAGATCACTTTCCAGCTGTTACAAATGATTGTCTTACTGTCTAAAGCCAAGTGCAGTAAAAAGAGAAAGTCATTAATTAAAGAAAATCCTATCTAAATGCTGCTTTGTGCAGTTATTCACATGGTTACACAACATCGCTGTTGTAACAGTATTTAATTGATTTTCAAAGAGTAACTGATTCTAATCTCAATTATTCTAAATGTCTATATTTACTGTTAAAGCGTGCAAACATGTAAGATCACAGAAAGTCACATTTGATGGATGCTTCATGTAATTGTTCACATAACTACACATTCACATCATTTCTTACCGTTATTGGGACAGCACTCAACTGATTTCCAATGAATGAACTGATTATTAAGAAAGGTTATATATTGTAATATAAGCCAAATCATATCTGATGGCTGCTGGGACCTCAGCACTTTCCAACACAGGTCATCTAATTCTTTTGAAATTACTAATAGTAGAAGAGATGGAGAGGTTTGCTTTTTAGGGCCATATGGTGAGTTGCCAAACTAAACACTTCAACAGCTAGGAACGTGTTAGTACCAGCCTGTCAAAAATGCTTTCCATGGGAGCTTGCATTTAAAATGTTGGTTACAATCAGGTAGCAAATTAAGAGGGTTTCCCTGAGGCAGAGTGGTGGAGGCAACTTCAGTCCCAGTCTCTCTCGCTTAGTTTTCTGTTATCTATATCCTCTATCCTCTCCAATAAAAGCAAAACGTCTTTTTATAGCCTCAAAACAGTTATTGTTAGCTTACATTTTAAAATGACATTATTGTTGCACCTGTATTCTCACCGCGACGTGTGCATTTCCAAGTGCAGACAGGTGTCATTGTAACTTTTAACTATTTAATCTGCCGCTTATAGAGATGTTTCTTAATTACGTGCAGACTGTGTTTATTGCACATGAGACATTTCCATTATTTTAGCCAAACACAGATCACGATATGTATGGTGATCTCACAAAGCTGAGTCACTGACAGTAGCTCCTTATAGCCAGGTTTGTGTCATGTCAGTTGTTATTGCTGCTAATTGAGGTGCAATAAAAGTAAAACCCTGTGAGCAATTTGACTAATTTTAAGTGTATTAAGGTATCTGTCTTGTTTGTCAGGTTAGAATTACTGAACCAGATATTGTATAACTTCAATGTTAATCAGAAATCTATCACACAAAGCATATTTTTAACACTGTTTTGACCGCTGACTGAAAACGTAATACACTGTAGAGAGAGATTGACACGGGATCTCAAAGAGGACTAATGATTGGAAACACTGCGGTGTAAACAGAAACAGAGAATCAGGTTTCCAATCCCCTTGTGCTATCTTGTCGGGACCTGATGGGTACCAGACGTCTGACAGCACTTCAGACTAAATGGTTTTTACATTTTTCTTTTCATTTTTAAAAATAATAACTTGTCATATTTTTGTTTCACTGCATTGTTTGTCTTTTCTTCAGGGTAAGATTAGTTTGGATTTAATTCTTCAGTGGACAAACTCGGCAGAGACTGTGTGTGTGTGTGTGTGTGTGTGTGTGTGTGTGTGTGTGTGTGTGTGTGTGTGTGTGTGTGTGTGTGTTTGTGTG
>JAPQRN010000008.1:12137963-12153100 GCA_037367275.1 Coranthus polyacanthus | reverse complement strand
AAAAAAATTCTAGAATCTGGATCCTTCTTCGAGGAGAACCGAGATACGGGACAGACCTGTCTTGTGTAAAAATGTTCAAGTTGAAATGTGCTGTAGTTTTTGAGGTGTGGACAGACGGACAGACAGACAGACGGACCTGATTGCAACACCCTTTGTGGGGGCGAGGTTAAACATACACAGCAGTAGATTTACAGATTATTTAACAGACGACCATCAGACACGACTGATAACTGTAACAGGACTCAAACTTCTTCAGTACCCTGTCAACGCTTCTTCTCCTAAACGTATAAGAGTACAAAGAAAATCAGTCCAGAACTGACAGAATACGATGCAAACTGAGTTTATTGCTCACAAGTGGGAAAAAAAAGTGTAACAACGAGCTCCTGAGAAATGGCACCGGTACCAGATCTGACTTGGAGTTCTGTGTCTCTCGTTTTAAGCCCCACATGAACCACCTTTACTGGCGTCGTTCAACATGTTTTTCTTCTTCTTTAGCCACCTGGCCTGATAAGCTTATACTTCATCAGCAGTTTTGTGACAGTGATTTACAAAATTGCACTGTATGACCCCAGGACACCTGTTTTAGTAGTTTTTTTCAATGGATACGGGCTAAGAAATCCCACTACTATACTTCCAGGGAGAGAGGCACACGCTTTCCACTGAGGAGAAAATAAACACAGACGTCCTTTGTCCCACTTCATAGAATACAATGGTTTCTTTTGGTTATAATACTGGTTAACGTATAGTGTTACTAAAATACACCTGTATAATAGCTTGATAACTTTAATACATCAGTTAAAGATATTTTAATCACGAATCATCGTCTACACTGTAAAGCTCATCCTTTCTAAATGAATGTGTACATGTGTATGATTCAGAACAGTGAAGAAACATGGGTCTTGTTCTTTTTTTAGTGGCTTTGAGGTATTTACTGTGTATTTGCCAGTTTTCTCAGAAACATACAGTATTTGTTCACATTTATGGAAGTAGCCCAGTTATGAGTCACCGACTGTCACAAATACTGATGTACGACTTACAATGTGACAAGCACCACTTCCTCATTTTGGACTTGCTTGGTTTCCATTTCTGGGAAATCAAGGTACCTGAGAAGGTAAGGTTTTAGCATTTGTTTCCCTTTTACCTGTTTAGTTTTCCTTTGATTGTCCCCTATTTGAAAAACAAATGGTACAGTAAGTTTGTGAAGAAATTAGAGTGCTTTGTACAAACCACTGGTGTGAGATGGAACGCAGATTACTGGAAACCAGTTAGTATTTTCCTTTCTTCCCCTCCATATTTCTATTTTGTAGATCATTTTTTGGAAATTACAGGTAATGAAAATGAAATGGAAGCAGCTGGGCATCGAAATTTCTCTTTCATTTGTGGTCAATTAGTTTTGGAGATTGTAGAGGCTGATTAAAAACTATGAAAATTTAAAAACAGACTTATTGTTTTGAATAAATATCTTAAGCGAAACTTTCACATTGTTTGATTAGTTTGTGTTGTTGCAGCCGGTTAGATCTGAGTTAGCGTGTTTTCTGTTTCATATCCTGGTGAGGGCATTCCCAGACTGACGTGTGCACCTTGAAAACATGCTTACAAAGCACTTTAAAAAGTACTTTAACGCCTCACAAGATTCCTCTACAAGTATTATGTGTATTTATCACAACAAATCACAAATGAGTGCAAAACAATCCAACGTAGAGTAAGCCAAGGAGATGCAACGTCTCAAAAGCAACATCACAAAACGCAATTCCATGCAACACAGACGCTCAAAGCAAAATGTTGTATCTAAAATAAATAAAAGCAAACCATTAAATGAAAATATAATCAGGGATGTTGCAGCAGACTTTCAAGTCTTCACTGTAGTCTGGTGGATCTCGCATCATTTTCCCCCTGAGTTCAGCGGGAAAAATCCATTACAGGAGCGCAGGCTGTAAAGTTGCCCAAGGTGATGGAGCAGCTTTGATACATTTGTTTTTGAAGATGTGAAAGCTTTGATTCTGAAACCTGTGGTGGAGTTTCTGCAACAACACCACTTTTTTTTTCTTTTTTTTTTTTTTTACCTAAGTGGGATTTAAAAAGGTCTTTCAGCAGCTTCACAGAGATTAGCGGTGTTTGTCTGCATGCTCACTTTACAGGTTTACAGTCAAACAGCTGATGAAATATACCGAGTGGCGTGATGAGGCACATGGCAGGAGAGGAAGTCTTGTGATTAAAACCTCACAGACACATGTGTCACGGCTAAACCAGAGCTATCGGTGCAGTTAGAGGCCTGTCCGTACGTTCACCTTTTTATTTCTCTAAAGCCGACAGCGTTCAGTAATTTTAAACGTCACAAAGTTGCCTGTAAGACTACACTAACAGGGATGCAGAGGAAACAACACACGGTTCAAACTATAAAGTAGAGCTTTAAAGATGTCACATGCAACATAGAATGTGTTTCTATCATTATACACATATTTAAGCCACTTCTTTTTAATTTTGCAATCCATATGAGAACCAGTTGCTTAAGTTTACAAACACTTACGTAACGAGATCACGTCGAGGTTTCTTCAGTAAGTTGATTTCTTCACTGTAAACCACAAAACTAATTGCTAATGTATAAGGGATTAGAGAAACCTGATTTCCTCAAGTGTCATGTGTACAAATAGAGTTTCTTAGTAAGAGAAATGTGAAATGTAAGAGAAGTGTTTTGAGAAACCGGGTTACAGCAGAATTCTGTCTGAATTCTGTCTGAACCATTTTTTTTCAGGTTGTTGAAGTGCATGTAAATTGCATAAGTATTCTGCAACAGGGCGCTCAGCACGCTGCTCTTCATACCTGTCGCCGTGAATCGGTCAGATGCCAGAATTTGACTTTCTTTCAGTTGAAATTCTTCAATTTAACTTTAAATTCAGCTTTTCACTTTTGTGAAACATTGCAAAAAAGCTGACCTAAAACGTTTTTTTTTAAAAAAAAACTCACCCCAACAAGTCTCAGTGTCATTAATTAACTTATCTCTTTTCTGTCGGGGCACAACAGATGATAGCGTTTTGTTAGGGGCGTATTATGAGGCTGAATAATCCCGAATCCTGCTGTGAGTGATGTGAATGCTGTGGGAATGACGTGTTTGCTCTGCTAACTACCAGCAATTATATGTTGTGTAAGACAAACCTGTCATTAACCCCTAGGACACACCAGACTTCACCAGGCAAACTCAAAACTACTCATTTAAATCTCCATTTTTTTTCTTACATGGCATTAAAATGTAAAAAAAAAAAAAATGTCGCAAGTGTTGTTTTCCAAAAAATATACAGGCATGTTATAAGAAAGGAAGTGCTGGAAGTTAAACTGGCTGACAAGAATTTCAACTTCCTGCACTGTTTGTTTGCACTGTTGCCCTTTTGCCCTCGCTGACTTACATGACTTCAGTCACACATTGTTACACACCATCATACCGCAGTCCAACAAACCTACCAACGATCACCAAGATCAAAGAGACACTCAGAATATTTCATTAAGGTCTGAACAGAAAGTGTGCTTATTGTCAGACACTTGAAAGTAAAACCTTATTTTCAGTCTCAGATTTGACATGATACAAGTTTTATATATATATATATATATATTCAGAATGTAATAAGCTAAATGATGCTCAGTGTTTCTGTACATTGAAGAGAAAAGGGCAGAACAACTGTATGTTATTTGACAAACATGTTCCCACTTAAGTTCAAATCAAACCTATACCCTTGTCTTATACAGTTATATAAAAGCATTGAACGTGAAAAAAGGAAACAACCAATACAAAAATGTGCAGTTTTTTTATTTTAATGTACATACATGTTCAGGTTTATCTCTTGCATCTTGAAATGATTTCATGAAGGAGTTCAGCCTACAAAATATTCAGGGTTTGTTGCTTTCAGTAGTTTTACAAAATGAATCGTCAAACATCGCTGCTGGATGGACTTAACAATCCACATAAGTGACAACCAGTGAAAAAGCGCTATTTCATTTGACTTCTTTAGCAAACCTACTTAAAGAAGAGCTTAAATCCGGCATTAACTGCACAGTAAAGCAGAAATGCCAAATACAATGTATGTACACAGCTCACGTAGTAAATGGACTCAGCGGGCTGCAGGCCTCAGCCCGGGTGAAACACTTCCCGCTAGAGGAGCAGGGGTTTGTGGGATGTTGGAGCTGTAAACAGGAAGTTAAGTGAGCAAGTTAGAGACCTCACAGGAAGTGAATCAGTGAAGCACAATTTATCATTTCCAATAGCTCACACCAGTTCGTTGCCTTTTACAGTAAGCTGCATGTACATACAAATAAGCAAACATTATTACAACTATTTAACATTAAATACTACATTTAAAGATTTTCTTAAAACAGTCAGTAACAAATGAAGGGTGTATTTAGGATGTACTTAAGACCATGTTTTTTCACCATTAATCCTCTCATTTAACCTCCATTCTATTATCATTTTTAAATTAAAGTCACAATCGAATGGACTTTCATCCACTTCTAATGAAACATAAAATTGGAATTCAGTAATGATTCAGCATGTCTTTTTTTTTTTTTTGTTCCACTTTTAGTCCGAGAATGTGAAGCACTAATATACTTAGAGCACTGATGATATTCCAAATACAACTGTTATAAAGCAGCCAGTCACTTGTCTTATAAAACAACCCTGCAAAGAATCCAGTTTTATTTAAGGTTACAATGATCATATGTTGAAGCTATGCGGTGGGGATTTATGGTTGTTTTGGAGGCTTTTATTTCTAATAATGCAGTTGAACAGCGGTTGGATCGCCGGCTCCCGTTCACGCGTCGAGCTGTCCTTGGGCGAGACACAGTGGCTGATCCATGTCTGTGTGATTGTGTGCGTGAATGGGAGAATGTGCGTACGGTGCTTTGGGTGCGCATTAAAGCATCAGGAGCCAGAAAGCAGGAGGGAAAACGCCAGAATTTGAAAATGCACCTTCCTCCTGCAACTCCCTCCTCTTCTACTGTACCTTCATATTGCAGGGGTTTGCCAGCCTTTAGCTTCTGGAGATGGCAGGTTTGTTGCTGAATTTGGTGGATTATCTTTCGCTAACTCCAGGCCAGTCAGTTTGATGCCTAGTGATCATGTTGGAAATCAGGCTGGAAAGTCACTTAGCATTTGGTAGATTGACAACTTTATTTGGCCCTGGCAGTTTGTTTCTTTTTGCTTGGTTGTGATGTTTTATGGTCTGTAGCTAATTTGCTGGCTTGTTTATTTGGTTTATTCCTTTCGACTAGTGCAGAGTGCTCCACTGTTTTAAGTTAGGTAATTTGGTCAGGTTTGGTTGTGTCTGATTTGGTTGCTTCATTTTCATGTGCATCCTGTTTGGGTTCTCTAGTTGTGGCTGTTTTGGTGCTTTGTGGTTTGGTTTAGTTTACTCAAACATGCTTTTCTTCAGATCAGGGCTCATTTACTTGGGACCCCTGTGATTAGTGTCACAGAGTGGCACGGTCTCCTGTGAATACCCATGCCTTTAGTTAGGACTAGTTTGAGTTAAATTAGTTTGGTCTGGCATATGTCATGTATTTCTCCACTTTCTTTTGGTGTGGTTTGTTATAGTTGGTTTTATTTCCTTTCCTTTGGTTCAGTTGTGGTTTTTTTCCCCCCTTCAGCTTGGATTTGTTAGGTTGACACTGGAGCACCCGGCTTGACTTACCTTGATGAGCCCGGCTGTATATATTGGCCCGATATGCTTCACTGTACAGAAGCTGCATATCTGCTTCACGGAGGCTGATGTAACACTGAGCCAAGCAGCTGCAACACTGCGTCTGACACTGCAGCACTGCTCACATAGAACTTTGATACCGAGACAAAAACAGGCTCATTTACTGTGTGCGCATGGACACGCACACATACGCAGACTCTCTCAGAAAGCCACAGCCTTCTGAAGTGCAGAGCAGAGAGAGAAGAGGAACTGTCTGTTTTTATGCAGCTCTCATCAAAGGAACATCATGTATCATAGGAAGTGCTCCACATTCAAACCAGGGCCGAGGGTGGGGAGGCTGGGGGCAGATTTAAAATGCAAGGTCCAAAGTTTCATGGTGTTAGCGTTAGTCTAGGGAAACACGTCAGGCTGGCGAGCAAATGCATGCATATAAGATTACAGTACACATGCAAATGACCTGCTTCCCCGCAAAGAAGTCACAGAATACTTTTTAGTGCTGAGCCACGTTCTGCTTTTCCCTGTGCTAGTGTGTGTTTGTGTGCGTGCAGGTGATAGTGCAGGGTATTTCCACCTGCACCAGGAGCCAGTGGATGAGGCCAAGGGAGACTTGTTTTTACTTTCCCCGCCCTCCCGTTTCTTTATCTTTTCTGCTCTCTGTGCCTGTTTTTGTAATGCCAGATTTACAGTCTAAAGGGCCATCAAATGCTTTATCATAATTATTCTCCAACAGTGAATACGTCACCCTTTCCGTGGAAATTAAGAAATGTATCTTCTGTACTCCGGATTTATCCTCTCATCAAATATTTACTGAGGAAGTATTTATCATTTGTCTGGAATAGAAGAAAATGATTGTTATTTTCTGAGAAGAGAAACAAAAACCTACTTTTGCTTTTAAAGTAAATCAACCCTCGGTCTTTTCTCCTAGTGCCACAACACATTTTAACCTTTTCTGCATCGACTGAAATGTCCTGAAAACTACTGGAAATATAGACATGAGCTGCAGACCCACCCTGCCAGCAAGAGCAACTCAACCGGTCCAGTAAACTGCGCCCTCGACCACAATGCAGCACTCACAACCAGGAAATGACAACACAGATGTTACACCACAAAAACCAAAATAACTAGGATCATCTGGTGCAATAACATAATCACCTTAAGTTAAGGCAGCCGTGTGCGTCCAATCCGTTTTTGGGCACCGACTATTTCTTAATATTTAAAGATGTCAGTATATAAAATCTTGATGAGTCATGAACGGTAACACTATAACGGTTATTGTAGATTCACACACCTGGTTGTGAGTGCGTTATTGTAACGTGAGCATGAGTTTTCTCTTTGCTGAGTCAGTATTCAATAGCAGTTCAATGAATCCCTTCAGTCCTCTTCTTGTTCCATCCGTTCACATCCTCTTTCAACACGGTGAACATCTCATCATTTCTTACGCAGCTGGAACAGATTATGTCACTGAAGATTGACACTGATGATAATAGAAAATAAAAGCTCAAATGGCTGAATGTTAAGTGGTAGAATGAGTGAGCGGTAAATTTCACTGTCTGTAGGCGAAAGGCAATACTCCGTCACACAGGATGACGGACTGTAACTTTGAAATCCGTCTGTCGACCTTTGTCATCATTCTCATGACGCACATTACATTTTACTACATTTTTCACAGTGCATGGATAGTCTCAGTTGAATGTGACTGGTCTGTTACCCTCATTTGTTTCCCTGTTTTCATTACTGATTTCTTTCTCAAAGTCTGTGCTGTAATGTCTGTTCTCCAGGGGGTTGTAACAATCGTATCACATGTGTTCATGTGTCTGGCTTCCTTATTTACTGCTCTGTTGTCATAATGGTTTTGACTGAGTTATGTATGTGTGTTGTCTTTTAATACCTTACTGTTTTTTTTGTTTGTTTTTTTTACTTTACTTTAATGTTTGATTTCACATTTTCTTTATTTCTGATAAAGAATATGATAAGATATGTTTCAGTTTGTAATGGCTTGATGTTGACCTTCCTTAAACAAATACAAAGTCTGTCAAAACAAAACGTGTGCTCGTTTATATTTGGTTTTGTCTTCTGTCGGCAGACCGTAAAATGGTGACATCTGATACGTGAACCTTGTGACGTTATCAACGAATTACAGAATGAACCCGTCCTGTTACCAGACCGTCAAACAAGAGTCAGTCATAAGGAAGTGTCATATTTTGGAAGATTATTATCATGCAACATAATCGACCCCCTCAGGTTTTCCCAGGTGTTCTTTTGTTTCATGCATCATTCTTGACATTCCTGTATTGTATGTGCGTAACTAATTTTGTGTGTATAGGTATATGATCTTTCTTTTGAGCAGGAGGGGATGTTTGATGCTCCACATTGCGACTTGTGGAGCAAAAGATAAGCTTTATGTTTACTATTACTCCCCAAAACGCACTGTGTATGAATGAAGTCTAATAACACCAAGTGCATCTCTATCTCCCGTTACATTTAAAACACAATATCTCAGGAATGGTTAAACTGGACGTGTACAAATGTGGCTCAAAAGTTCACTTGGATGCAAGGATGAACTCAAAATGTTTTGGTGGCCAAAGGTCAAAGGTGAAGGTCTCTGTGACTTCATGTTTGTCCATTCTTATGAATGTGAGATCTCAGGAACGCCTTGAGTTATTTTTTTTCTAATTTGGTGCAAACGTTCCCTCGGGCTCAAGGATGAACCGATTAGATTTTGGTGGCCAGAGGTCAAAGGTGAAGTTTGATATGGCCTCACAAAACACATTTTTGGCCATACGTAACTGCTAGTAGTTGAGAGAACTGCGTGAACAGACTATGATGCAAGGAATCAGAATCAGAAAAAAAAACTAATCACGAGGCAGAAATTCAGAGTCAAATATTTTAAATTCTCACGTTTATAATCTTCAGTCTTCAGTCTTCCTGCCTTTGTTAGCAGCTCTCATTGCCACCTGTAGAGTCTAAAACTCTGTAGGAAACCTCAAAGCCTCTGTTGAGGCCTCATACAAAACAGGTGATCAAAAAATGTTCTGTAGTTCATTTTGCTCGTTATTCTGTTAGCTTCTATAACATTTTAGATGCAGGACTTTTAAATGTGATTGAGTGTTAGTTTGTGGTGTTGACACTTCTGTTTAAGTGAAGGATCTGAGTACTTCTAACGTCACACGTAGTCAGCAGTACAACAGTCAATAGAGGAAAAGAATAGACTGGAGGTCTTTGACCACAGCATCCTGAATATGGCTCCTTTTGGCCTCAGCAAAGGAAACAAAGCAGACTGAGCTGTTTCACTGCTTCAAATGCATGAGTGTGGGACAAATACAGACATAGTCAGCAGTTGACAGGAAAAAACTGCACTATGTGGACACCTTTATACAGTAATTTCACTCAGTAAGTAAGCAGTATTCATATATGAGGCACCACAGGCAATACTTGTCCTGAGAAGTGCTCCTGTGAATCATTTATATTAGAGGTTTATGTAAAAGACAAGAACCACTACCGTATCTTTAATGTAAAAAAAAAAAGCAAAAACAAAAATCACATTTTCATAGTCTTTAAATTTACTGATGCAATCTGTGGGACTCAGGACTCATTTTTTCAGGTTTGTAGGTGAGGACGGAAAAACAGGTGTATTAATCTAGATTTATAGTTCAGTGTTTTATTGGAATGAAAACAGCCTACAGCTACTTTGAAAGAATCAGAAAAGTCCCTAAACCTCCAACCCTCTATAAGTGGGCAGGACAAGGTGTTGGACAGGAATACAAAGACACTGCTTTGTTGTTCCAGGCACTGCAGTTGCAACATCATTTTTGTAAGAAATTACTTTTATGCACTTTCATTTCATCAAAAACGTCTTTCTTTGAGAAAATAAACTGTTGAGGTTGTTGGTTAGGATGGATTTTGGGGTGTCCAAAAGCCAGGACTTTAATACTGGAGCTCTGTCATTTGGTTTGGTAAACAAATGCACTTATATATGCTCAGGGAAATATTTTTGGTGCTTTTGGCAGTTGGCTAGAAAGTAACGTGAGCCTCTGAAGTTGCTAACTTGATGGTGTCCTCGGTGCCCTTGTTGACCAGTGACAGAACAATAAATGTGGGTAAATACATGCCAGGGAAGATAGTGTCATGACACCAAAAGTTACAAGGTACTTTTTATCTTAGGTGCACAAGACATCTGATTTAAAAGTCTCGTGTGTATGCACGGGCACAAAACAAACAGAAAATGCTGATTACTGTAAATGTAAGTGGTCCTTTTAAAAAAAGCAAACTGAAAGGAGTGTTTGGCCTCTCACCTTAAAACCACAAAAAGGTTAAAACTGTTACTTCTCTCTTTCTCTGCAGATGCAGGAATCCACCGGCCTACTGGACTGCTGCGCTGACTCATATGCACGTGTGCGCGTGTGTGTGCGCACTCAGAAGTGATTTATGCGTGCAAACTTGTGTGTGTATGAGAGTAATGAATTGTATCTAAGTGCATTTGTGTGTAAAAGACATATAATTATCTGTGCACCAAGCTGTGGAAGTCACCGTACTTTCCAAGCCTTGCAGATGACAATACACACACACACGCACGCACAGTTGTTTCTATATCCACGTCTTAGCCTTCAAAAAGCACTCTGGACCTGTGGGAACCTCGATTTGTCCCGCCGTTACAAGGTCACATCAACACTGTCCTGTCAAAGTGTGTCCTCAAATTACTGGAATCAGTGAATATATACTCTTTCACTACGGAGAATCTACAGAAACAGACATAGGAACCAAAGAAAACAACAAATAAATACAGATTGTAATGAATCAGACATGACAGATAAAATATTTTTCTATTTTTTCCTCTGACGAGAGGAATAGATGCTTCATTTTTCATTAGGTTTGTAAATATTTTTCTTTAAGAGCAAAATGAAAACTGAGAACTGTTGTTGAGTGTGTTCTTAAGGCCTCTAGCTTGAAGCATTTCCTCCTCCAAGTGCATCATAAATCACTCACGAGATGTTACTTAAAAAGATGAAAAAGCTTTATTTACATTTATTGCAGTACAGGATTAAAAACAGCATAATTACAATATTTCAGTGTACAACAACAGTACAAAAAAAGGACACTATGTTGCTACAGTTGTACTGGGTCAATGGTTTGTTACTGTTCCTGCACAAAACAAGTGCTCCAAGATGCATTTTTGTACAGCATTTTCAGCAAAGCACAACACAGCCAAGGCGTCTCTGGTCCCCTCATTCATCATTTTTATTCTCCTGTTTATTTAACAAGTCCAAGAAGACAAAATGTAGATAGAAAATGTATTTTCCATACACCTACTCTTGTGTTATATTTAAAAAGTTCTTAAACATTGAATTCCTCCCGTTATGCAGTCTGGCATATTAACTAAAGCGCACATTTACAAAGGAGCTCCAATAGAGTTGACATGAGTCAATAAAACCATGAATGTTACCAATGCATTTCTGTACTGTAACACCCACAAGTGACAAATGATAAATCAACACATTGCCACGTTTCCATATCAGTTTCAGAAGTCGGTAATTCATCTTTCGATTTCCTCCCTGCCATGCTCTCCTCTCACACTCCAGCTGCAATACAGTACTTTGAAATGAGGTCTTAGGTTTCACATGGCACGATACCAAGAATCAAGACATGCACTCAACGTCACAGCAGAGGAAAAACAACTGAGTGAATTTGGTACACAGGAGGACAGGCTTGAGCAACTATCTGAAATGTTCAACGCCATGTCATGCATTTCTCCAGCAGGGAAGCAAAGGAGGAAGAGGCACAAGCAGAAACAGAAAGTAGTGTGGTTCAGTGTGAGGGAAAGTAGGTGTGAACGCGATGACAGTTTTCTTTCTACAGGGAGGAAACTTTTCATTGTTTTTTTTTTTTTTTCCATACTGGTAAACTTGAATCCATTTGTTTTAACTGCTCAAACTCCGCTGAAATGGCAAACAGAGTGGCGAGTGGAATCACACTACTGCCTTGTTGCAGTCGTCCCCAGCCTGTAGGTCGCGACCGTCTATCGGGTCCAAAGAAATTCTGAGAGGTTTAAACTAACCTAAGTGTTAAACATTAGATTATTTATGTTTTTGCCAAACTCTACTGTATTTGCCTTTTGTAAGCTTCTTCACAAAAGGTCCTAAAGTGGCTTAAAATTCCATTAGATCAATCAGTCTGACAAGAAGAAATCACTCTTTTGATGCATCAGTAACTCCACAGTCAGGCCATAATCCAGGTCAAAAGCTTTAACGGTTGAGAGCCACGGCTACCGCATGCAGTAACTGTTGTCTCTATAGGACTTGTGATCGGTAAACAGGTGTATTTCAGGCTGCAGCATCTGCTGTTTAAAGTTTTCTTTTTTCTCCGAGAGGTGGTGATTTGATTTGATTATCAGAAGGAGTGATTTTTTTTTTTTTCAGAAGGCATGTGTTTCTGTTGACCTGCTCCTCTGTAACTCATCATCCACATCGTTACCATTAAAACATGCACATTAACAAAAAACCACTGATTGACAATCTGATATCCGTCATCTCAAGTGACGACGTTTAAAAAAACTAAAGTCTGTTTCTTAACAGTCCATTCAACACGAGATTACACAGATGACAGATTTGCTGAAGTAACACTCTGACTTGACGAAACCCAGGATCTTACTTAATCTGTGATGTATTCATGTTGACACAACTGTGCAAACATCCCAGCTTGATTCAAATATGAATCTGGTTACTTATTACAACAGACTTCTTGCACTGATTGGACGCTCACATCTGGATCAATTCACAGAGAGAGATCAACGGTGATGAACATGGTTTGTTTTGGTAAATGATTAAATTCAACTCATGTAACAACGCAGCACATCTGCAGCACAACTGAAAGTGAAAAGAGATCAACTTTTTACTTGAAAGATTGAAGCTTTGAATGCATTAACCAAACTAAACCCAAGATTGTTACTTAAACACTTTATAGAACTTCTAAGTGCCGTTGCTTAACAATAAATGACACTGAATTCAGGCTGAAACAGACAGATTATTTTGACCGACACGGTACCGAATATATGGCGCAGAATTTGGGAACATTTCACATGTACCATTCAGTACAAGTCAAATATAATATAGAGTTTTGCACAAATCTCTTTGGTCAACATTCAGAATAAATCATTATATTATTGGGCAGAACATAGCAATTTCAAAACCACTCTGGGTTATGTTCAATCGCCTCATATCAAACATATACCGTAAGTACTGCTGATACAAGATGCTTGGAAAATCATCCTTGCATAATAGCTGTTTTGACATGATCACCACAAAATATTCAAATGTCTGAGAGTGTTAAAACTACAGACATACAAAGAGTAAAACATCCTCCCAATTAGAGGCATCTGAAATGTATTTGCATACAGACAGACAGGCATTTCAGACATTTGCATAAGATTTTCACACATCCACAACTGTCTCATTAAGCTGTTTATCTGTTGGCTTGCGCTGATCACTTTTTTTTCACTTTTAAGTTGTTTTATACACCGGGACCTGCATCTTGTGGCACCTCTCATAACAATGATATGTTTTATTGAGCCTAAAGAGTTCAAACATAAGAGTAAATGGACTGAATCTGGGGCCCCACATCACTTCTGTTTACTATGTTACTGTCAGACAGCCAGTGACTAAGTGTATTTCGACTCCGCGCCGCTCAGTATTTGGTTGTTCTCCAGAAATCTCTCTTTGGGTGTGTAATAACCTGGCAGGCGTGAGGAGACTTGGCCAGGTCTGAATCACTCACTGTGCTAATAAACAGATAACACGACCTTGTCAACAAATGAATACATGCCAAATACGTTCAGTCTGGCTGGTAATAATAACTCCAAATGCTGAAACAAAGAAAGGAGGAAGGCTATTGTTGGTTTTTTTTTGGGGTTTTTTTTACGAAACGTTTTAAAAACAGTGTTTGTGACTGGTAAATATAGAGCAGATGTAAACAAGACAGAGGGAAATGACACTGTTTAATCATTAAACGGATGATTTTATCGCTGATTCTTGGTCATTTTGTTCAGTCACAAACATTTAAATTGGATTTTTTGTTTATTAAGTGAAGTAAATGTGTTGAAAAGGAGAGAAATGATGCTGTTCCGTTATTTAATGCTGAATATATTTACAGGGAAATAACTAAAGCTCATTAATGTTTTTTTTTTCATTGAGTGGTTTCTCTATAGACTTCATTCAGTAGACAGAAAAGTCTTGAGCCTTCATCTCCCATCATTCAAACAGCTTCCAACAGCTACTCACAGAAACTCGCAGACTTCTCAGAACAGTACAATTTAATTACCAACTGGTTTCACTGGATTATGTAAACTGAAACACAGTCAAATCTATCAGAGCCAGGCTCTTTACAATTAAAAAAATGGTGTATTTCATTCCACTAATCTTTAGTGGCCGAGAAGTATGAAAACCATGAATAAAAACATTATTTTTCCTTTCTTTATGCTTCAAAATGTTGAGAAAAGTGTGAAAAGTCTCATAAAAAAACATTATGACTCATTGAACAAGCGTATAACATGCATCCCTGACTGCATGTTGTTGTATCTATTTTAAGTACCTTTGAAGTATTAATGACACAAATGACAGATTACCTGATGACATGTTTGCCTGAAGGTAAGAGGAGCGACTGCTGGGATCAGAATAAAAAACGGAAACACGGAAAAGAAAACATCTGAATGTTGATGCTGACAAATTAATCAAGCTCGGTTCTGACGGAAGGTTCTTCCTCTGAGGGAGAATGGGTGAGTTTAATGTTGCAAATGCTTTTTAGTTTTAGATTTTAATCCCAGAACACAAATGTTCAACTTCATCTATTGGCCCATGTGGCTGTTCTTGGCTCACTTCTCCACCATTAAGGCCCAGCCACACAGTTTATAACACAGATTATTTCAAACAGTCTTATCTTCTACAAACAAACCAAGTCCTGTAATGAGGCAGTGATGCCCATTTTAATTCCACCCGATGTCTCCCTTGAATTTACCCTCCTGTCTGAATGGAGCTTCATTAGCGGAAAAATGGCAACGTCTGTCATGGCATTTCATTATCTCTTTGGTCAATACCTGCGTAAGTAAGTACTCAAATCATCAGGACACAGTTCATTTCTGAGGCTGAAAACACTGAATTCTCAAAACCCGACTCATAACCCACTATACAGAATAAGCAGACATTTGGAAATGTGATAAGAAACTGATGACATAGTAGTTTAGGAATATAAAAACCATAACTTTGGCCCTTTATAGTTCTTTATAGGAACCCACAGTGGTTAGGAGTCTGTTGCATGCTGATCCCAAAATAACAGGAGTGCAAGTTCATTTTTTAATTAAATGTGAGGACTTGACACAAGCGGTTTAACAACCCTGGCTCTGAGTTGATCACCCAGTCATCTTTTAACAAACATACCATTAAAACGCCTAAAAAGGAAAAAAAAAAA
>JAPQRN010000008.1:12088490-12114430 GCA_037367275.1 Coranthus polyacanthus | reverse complement strand
GGAACCGAAGCCGGTGCACCGCGTTGCCAAACATGCCGGCATGACGAGGACCACGGTAACGCAAAGCGCACGAACGCGCTCTTCCTCGGATCACACCACGGGAATGATGCACAACAACTGTCCGGTAAAGCAGGAAAAAGTGAACTGAATACTGACATGATTTTAGCAAAATCCGACTGGAGTCTGGTCATAAGTAGGCTATCGTAATAAAATAGAAATCCGTGAAGCTCAAATTGGAGTTTTCGTCACTTCAGTACACTCCCGACACTCTCTGGTGCGATTGCATCGACGTTTCATATGAAAAAGCTCACTGCCATTATTATTTTCTATTTTTTTTAAATGCACTGCCAGTGCGTGAGGAGGTACGAGGCTATCAGCGTGACAGCTGACAAGCCGGTAAGATAATAGGAAAACTAGACTTTTTTTAAAGAAAGTAAATACTTCAAATATAACTCTGCTCCCTTTAACCCAACTCACCTGGACGGACAGGACATGTCAGCGGCGAGACATCACCGCCGGCTAAAAAAAAAAGAATAACAAAGTGGCAATTTGGCTCTGGTGTAAAAGGAAAAAAAAAAAGGCAAACTATAGGAGTCCAAATATCCTCTGAAGTCCAATAAGAGCAAAATAACAACTTCCAAAAGTCTCAGAAATAAATCCCAGAGTTATATGCTTTACTTTCCCGAGACGGGATGGCTGAAATATCCTCCGCCTTGGAGTAAACAAGCCGCTTCGTCCAGAAGGCTCCTCTTTTGTCTGCAATGTTTCCTTCCTCTCTTCCTCCCTCTCTCTGTTTAACTGTAAGCTAGCCCATCCCATTTATACGACTACGCCCGCCTCTCGCACGCATCTGCTTTTGCTTCCTGTCTGAGCTCCTATCAGCAGTAAGCACTTCTGCGTCTGTAAACCAGAGGTAAAAGCAACAAACGGCGTGGTTATGGAGCACAGTGTTGCTGAAGCAGGCTGTGCAAGGTTTACAAT
The DNA here is from genome assembly GCA_037367275.1 of Coranthus polyacanthus. Taxonomy (NCBI): domain Eukaryota; kingdom Metazoa; phylum Chordata; class Actinopteri; order Kurtiformes; family Apogonidae; genus Coranthus; species Coranthus polyacanthus. Next base: position 12,113,449 of record JAPQRN010000008.1, on the reverse strand, counting down.
GTAGGTGTAGTAATAATAATGCAAAAACAACACAGACTAGCACTGACAACACAGATTCAACTGTGCTGTACAAGTACAGTAGCCTAAATAAGACGGTGTAATAAGAGAAAAACAAACTGTTGCAAACTAATTGTTGTAAGAAAATAAATACTAATTGAGAAGAGAAGGTAGTATGTAGGCTATACCCCCCTCTCTCTTTCTCTCTTTCTCTCCTCATCCCCTTTGTCTATGTCTTTCTAGTTGCATCCTCGTGTTTTATACACCAGTTCTAAGTGGGTTCGTCACATGCAGACGTCATAAACTCTAATATAACTCGATGTCCACTCGTGGACGCTGTTCTACAATGCAGGACACAACAGAAAAGGATGAGCCGCTCACAGCTGGAAAAAAATCTAAACTAATTTTGGACGGTGGCGAGACAGTCCCAGGAGCGTCTCGGAAAACAAAGCAGTCTTTGGTAGAGTTAAGAGATCCGTAGGAAAACGGTGCAGTTTCCCTAGTGCAGTTTGATTGACATGTGTTGATGCACATCTTTTATCGTGTCGTGTTCGTATAAAATCCTGTCGTACACTGACTCCTTGAATGCTAACTGCCAAAAAAAACGTATCCTGTATTAATTAGTACAAAAGCAATTGTCATACGTCATCGTGCACTTTGCGTCACACCTTGTGTCTCGGTTTCTGCAGTTGTCAAAGCAAAACCAGCGCTATCAAAGCCGTACCATATTTTGTGCATATCTTACCAGTATTTATCTCTCACACCTTTAACTCAGTTATAGCATTGTAATTGGTCATTCAAACGTCAAAACACAAGATATATGTTGATAATTTTGCCCAGCTCGATGTGAATATATTTCATTCATAGCTGCTGACTCATTCTAAAAATGACACACTCTCTAGGTTTCAGTGTGTGTAGTAATTTATCAACTTGTGATCAAAATACTTTGTCTGAAGCCTTTTGACCGCGGGGTGAGACGATAATAATTGCAGTACAATGTGTTGATATTTAACCAAAAGATACAGAACCCTGATGAAGGCTATGAGCGCCCCCACCAGGCCAGTCAGTCCACATGAAAACCTTCATCTCTCCTAGTTTGATTAACACTGAAATGTTAACAAGGTCATATTAAACATCCAGACAGTGACGTGGAACAGCTCAATAGCGGAAGCTTTAGAAATGCAAAAAATACAACTGTGCATAACACAACCTACCTGTTTTAAAATATAAAAAGTCATAAAGTACATAAGTGACAAAAACAGGCACCTGGACATCACTGATCATGACAACTGTGTCAAAAATAACTTGATGGTGAAGATAAAATGTCGTAAAGCTCACAGACAGCTACAAAAAGGATCATGTGCTTAATATATTTTGCAGAAGAACTGGTTTGCTGTTTTCCAGACCTCAAATCAAACATGATAGGATTGGGTCTTACTTATGATTTATCTCCGTTACACAGGATTTTACATCTTTCAGCCACTGCAGATAGGGAAAACATGGACCGCGAGGGGTCTGGGGTGGGCGCCGAGGCGCGAGCTCCGGGACTTTCTATTTTGGGAAAAGGCACCTGAATGAGATTGCACGGCTCCCACAGCTGCATGGGCAGAGTAATACCAAAGGACTCACACATACATTTACAGTATTGGCGGAGACAGGCAGAGGAGGAGAGGGAATCAATTTAATTTACATGCAATCAATACTGATCAATACCCCGGAGTGTGGGAAAATGTTGGTCACTGTCTACACGAGTGTAAATTTCTGGTCTTTTCTATTACTTAGTGTAATTACTCCTCTGTTCATTTAGCTGAAGTTTCCTCCAGTTTTTTCATCGGTAAAGGTTTTGTGGGGGATGTTTTCTTTTATCTGAGTGGAGGACCTAAGGACAGAGGGTGACTTAACAATGATACTCATGAAAATAAGGGGCAGCCATACCGATCCTTTAGAAAAAAATGGTCTTCTAAAGGTTAATATGTTTGCTGGTTTGTTAACAGTTTAAATGTAGTGAGATGAGCATAAGTGAACAGGACGCATCTTCAAAATGTCTATCACAGATTCTCAAAAAGCAAGATTATGTCATAGTTTGTCCGACCAACCTAAAGATATTCAGCATACATGATATAAAACAGAGAATAGTCGCAAGGAAAACACATCTGTGCCAAATGGTTGATTTTATACAAGTGCATGAAAATGTTTTTTTGTTCTTTGACATGGTGTTTGCATGCGCTCTCTTCTGCAAATTTGAATAAACAGGCAAATCATTGTTGCCTCCTGACACTGCTGTATCATCGAAACCTGACACAGTTTTACGGCATCATTCAACACGCTGAAGGGAATTTGAAGGTAATTACAGATTACACACTACGGTAAACTCCATTAAACTCAATGGAGCAGAAGAGGTTGTAAATTAGATCCATGTACCCACCTAACAATTATGTAACAGTGAACAAACAAGAGGATGGCCCTCTGTGTGATGATCACTAGATAAAGTCAGACGAGAGGCGAGGATTAGTTTCCAGTTTGTCCATAAACACTGTGAGCTTTATACACAGTAGCACAGTCCACTCTCCTCAACATCACTGATAACAATGGGATATAACGGCTCCTCCCTCAATGGTTGCTGGTAGTGAACATTATTTTACAGTTGCGATCCTTGTCAGTCAATATACTTAATGTGTAAAATGTAAATTCTTCCTCCACGTACCAGTATTGCTCCAGGATAAATGTCATCACAGCGTTTTGACCCAGTTGTGAAAGTCAGTGAGGCGTAAAATTCTCACGCTGTGAGAAGTTTGAACCGACTTATTCACCAGGGAAGACTTATGTATAACTTAACAATACACTGAGCGTCATAAGCAAAGAGCTTTAACGTGCACCCATTACGAGTGTTAACATGCAGTACGTGAATTAGGAAATAGGAGAATTTTATAATGCATTTGCCACAAACTGTCCAGCGAATTCTAAATCCAGATGAGATCACACAAACAAGTTTGCACATGAGTTTTACAAAAAATGAAAGAAAAGCACCAAAAAGACAGAGCAAAACAAACCGATCCTTTATATAAATACTCTTTATACAAGTCCTCTTTAATGCCACCTTAATACAACTATGTTCGAGTTAATTACATTTTTTTCTGAATGCTCAAACACTTAACAGTGATTCTTGAAGCACTGTTTCTGACGCTATTGACACGAGCGCACTAGTAAGACTTACAGCCAATGCATTTCCTAAGTGTGTGTCAAACTGAACATGCGCTCTCTGATATACACTCCTGTTTGTACATTTAAAACACACAAGTGGTATTTTCAAGATGAAGAACAAACTCCAAGTCTCAAATAAATAAATGAGTAAATGAACATATGAATAAACAGATAAATGACACACTGACTGTAATATCCTTTATTAAGTCTCTGTAAAGACAAAAGAAAGTGTGTGTGTGTGTGTGTGTGTGTCTGTGTGTGTGTGTGTGATTGTGCGTGCACATGTGTTCAACAGATATTGACGACTGGTCGTCGAGTGCTAATGGAAGCCCATCGGTTCCCATGCAGTGAACTGTGACAGGTTTATTCTCTCCTCCCCCATGAGACAATACTGACCACCTGGACCAATAGTGTGTCTGTAAGTGTGTGTGTATTTGTGTGCGTGTGCGTGCCCATAATAATATTGACTAGTTGTAATGTGAGAGGCCGGGACACAATAGCGCTGTGACTCTGAAGACCTAACACCATGCTGAGAGAGGTCACAGCTATGTGTCACGCACACACACCAGGATGCTTCTGCTTCTGTGTCGCAAATTGAAGTTTTTAATGTAAGGACAACTAATTTATTAGAATTTCCTGACACTCTCAAATGGCGCATTTGATTGCAGCTAAAACATTACACGTAAATAACATTTTTCCTTGGAAACAAATTTGATTTCATGCTGCTTTCATACAAGATGACGCAATTTAGTTTCATGTAATTAAAGCCAGTAATTATCAAGGCAGTCGCTTCACAGCAAGAAGGTCCTGGGTCCGAACCCGGAGCTAGCCGGCTGAGACCTTGCTGTGTGGAGTTTGCATGTCCCCCCCCCCCGTGTCGTGGGTTTTTCTCTAGGTTCTTCGGAGTGGTACTTCACAATCCAGAGACATTAGGCCTGAAGGTTAAGTTAACGGGTTACTCTGAATTCCTCATAGGTGTGAATGTGAGTGTGAATGATATCTCTATACATTAGCCCTGTGATGAACTGGTGTCCTGTTCATAGTCCGCTGCTTTATTTATTGATTTCCTTGTAACAAGGCTTCAATTCTACAGTGGACAAAGTTTAATTTGAATACAGGACAGACTGTATTAGGCGGGCTGTCTGCACTACAAATCTAAAAGCCACACTAATCTCCCGGACTTTCTCTGTCTTCCCTTTTCTTTGTCTCACTCTTTTTCCTATCACTTCATCTCTCTCGTCTCTTGATTTTTATCTCACGACTCTGCCTGTAACTCCGTTCATTTATTTCCATTTGGTGCTATGAGCTCCACTGACTGAAGAACACCGTGTGTGCCTTTGTGTGTGAGGCTGGTAGTACAGTTGTTCTCACTTGGCTGTGATCAAACAGTAGTGACAGACACACTCCTGTGCACACAAACACTTACACACACACACAACCACACACACACTTTATGTCATGCAGCATGCTGATTAAATATTGGTCTGTAGTGTTTTACGTTTGCTGCAGTGTGTCCAATTTTACATTACAGTTTGCATGAAGAGCAAAGACTACGGGTGATTACCAGCTTAACTAACATGTACATATGCATATGTATCTGTAACTGAGAAAAGTAGTATATTTAGATATTCCTCTCAAACAAATTCATGATGTAAACCGCAAAAAAAAAATACAAATAAAGAATAGGTCAGATAAAAGCTGTAACTTGAACCTTTGTTATTTTTTAGAAAAAAGAAAGAAAAAAGAAGAGCCTGGTCAAAAACATCTGGTACATTCTACCTGTAATTTCATGTTTAAATTCCTCCAAATGTGTGCTGTGTGTCGTGTGCAAGCAAAGTAATAGAATACAGAGCTTAAGATGCTGATCCAGCAGACAGACCTGATCCAAACACACCAGAGAAGACACATCTGGGATTTATTTGCTTTTCAATTACCATTCACATGCAAACATACAGTTATTGAGAAGATTCACAGAACATTGGATGATCAGATCTTAGGTTAACAACTCCAGGAAGCAAGGGTCGGACCGACTGTTGTTTTTATTTTTCGGATTAATTGTTGGCTACTCATAGGTTGAGTGCACAGGTATATTGTTAGCGTCAGTATGGTAGGTGGGATCTAAGATGAAAAACACGTTTCTAAAAGCACTAATTGTTTTTGGCTTCAGCAGCTTTGCAGGCAGTGTGATTCATTTAACTACTAATGTGTTACACTAACATGCGATTTTACACAAACCCGAGCACCAACATTTCATTTTTATTTTTTCCATACTTCAGTATTGAAGCTGTGGCATTAAAATGTGTCTCAGTTATTCAATTACCTCACTGAACACATGCAAATCTTAACTGACAGCATACAGTGTGGTAAAGAAACACAATGATGCATTTTCAGTGAGCAGAAAGTCAATTTGGTTATTGGAAAAGAAAAGCATGTGGTTTGTGAGTTGAGATCAACAGCTCTCTGTGAACACAGAGGAAATGGAAAAAATAGACATGGTTACTTTAATAGATGGTCTCTTCAGTGAGAAAAAGTCTTAACTGCCACATGAGGTCAAAGCTTAGAGTGGAAAAAACTGAGAGGTAAATGCACACACACCTTCAGGTCGGCATTAGCACATCTGCAGAAAATCATTTGTGCACTCAGTTTCAAATCAGTATAATGTGAAGCAATAATGCATTTCTGGATTTCTCTCAACAGTTGCCAAACTAACTCATGAATCACCAAAACATTTTGCAATGACTCTATAGTGGCTCTCCGAAGCATTTGAATTGGAACCCTACTACATTCCCGCTGACCCCAACTGTTACTGCTAATATAATTTGAAGAATACTTGATAACATGAGCAGATACTGCACTTTGTAATAGTTTAAACCGTGGCCAACTTTAATTTCTAGTGACATCAAATGCATCGCGTTAATGGTGACGATAATGATGATTCTCCATTCTCCTCATCAAACTGAAGCCTGCATCTTCGGTTTAATGGCAACAGTTTGAATTCACTGTTCAGAACTGAATCAAGGGGTTGGCCTCTGTTGGTCTTCCACAACAGTCTGAAACGGAGCCTCAGGATTAAATGTGTGACCTGTGTGAATTTGCACATTATTAGAAACAAATTAGGGCACCTGTAGGGCAATGTACGATGCTCTTAAACTGTGGTAAATATGGTAAAAGAAAACTGAATGAGAAACAATGTGCAAACAAAGACAACTGTGCTGCTACCGCAACACAGTTTCTTTTACTAAAAATGTGAAAGTTTCTCAGTGTTTGCTGTACCTTTAATAACTCATTACACAAATGCATCAACGCGATTTTCAAAAGAAAGCAGGACATTTTCACATGTTCACATATCAAACCACCCTCAGATTATGACACATCGATTTCTGGAGGCCAAGTTTTGAAAAATGCATGTTGCAAAAGCTGTTGCACTAAAACGAAATGTCAAAATAGACAATAGCGGATATGCTCTGCAGGAGGAGTCACCAAATATAAAACAACACGACCTCATGACATTTTCTCACCTGAAATAATCTGAATTCTGTTTTGTCGCAACCAAATGTGAAACTCTCTTCTGCTCTCATTTTCTTGCTCTGTTTCTCTAGTCTCGTGCAGCTACCCAACATACACACATTCACACAAAATTGTTCAAAAAAAAAAATTTAACCCACCACATACACCTTTCAAAAAAACCCAAAATGTTATATTTCAGAGACAGGATGCAGATATTTAGATGAAAGAAGCAGTGTAATGTGTGCTCGGTATTTCCCCCTACACAGGGTCTGGATTGGGAAGATATAGAAAACATTACTACATAAATACTTCATTAACATCAAGTTACTGCTCACACAGTTGTATTATTATCTAGGAGCGCTTACTTTGATAAACTAGAGAGTAAAACTGTAAACATATGTAAAGCATTTTGCACCCAACAGAGTTTAATTAGCCATAACTGTGGCCATAACCTCCACCAAGGAGTTTATGTGATCATTACCATCTGTCTGTCTGCAGGATTACACAAAACTACTGCAACGATTTTCATAAAGTTGGTGGAAAGGTAGGATGTGGGCTAAGGCTGAACCCCTTCACTTTTGGATCAGATCTATTGAAGTGGGTCGAGGCCATAATTGAATTTGATTTCTTTAACATTTGATTGCCCTGGGCAAACTTCGGACTTAACAGTAACAGTCGGTTAAACTAAAAAGTGGCACCAATTGACCACTGACTGTTTGTTTGTGGTTTAATAATACTGTGGAAGAAGAAGGAGAGTGGACTGTCGGCCTGTGTGGAGATCTGTCTTATTTATCGTGTGATGTGCTGAACAATGTGCTGCCTCCGTCATGTATTCCATTGCACCTTAAACAGAACAGAATCGCTGATAATCCAGTCATGATAGATAAAGGTTTCAGAGTATTCTGGCTATGAGGGGGGCATATTTTTAAGAGATACATTCATTGCTGCCTTTATTCAGAGAGCCTTCAGTCAGAATCACACATGTCGACAGTATGTTCCATCGTGTGCCATGTCGGAGTGTGTGCGTGTGAAGTTTCCATACAGAAGAGTGGGCTGACTCAATATGAGAACTAAAGGTTTCCTCTAAGACCCTGAGACAGAAGTGGAGTGGAAAACTGGTTTCACACAAAGACACAAACAGACACAAACATGAAAACATCAAACAAACGCACCAAAGTATGGATATAAACACTGTAAAACAAATGCCGACAATATTTAATTAGACAAAAAAAAAACAAAAAAAAAACATAGTGTATGATTGTCCTGAAACAGCTACATCACACCCACCAACACAAATATACAGCACGTCTTTGTTAACTAGGCGCGGACCTCTTCAACAGGGCACTGCTTAACAGCTAAAGCAAACTGCTCCAGGGCAACTATGCAGAAACACACAGGGGGTTAAATAAACAGTTTGATCACCAAAAGAGGTCAGAGGTCAAAATCTACATTAAAATACACCAGACCAGGCTTATGCATCACACCGAATGTCACCGAATGTAATAAATACGCTTTAAATAATCCAGATTGATGGTTTAAATAACCCTCTTTTCAATCCTAAAATATAAAATATTAAGTTCATGAAAATCAATAAAACACGTATAGTCTGCGGAACATATTGACGCAACACACATGGTACACAATTTCAAAGGAAAACTTTCAGCCTTCATACGTTTAAATAATTATTTGATCATCATCCCGAGTACAGTAAAAGTTATAGCCCTGTGGTGAACATAAAACAACAGGTTAGAAGAGACAACAGCCTGCAAGACAAAGAAATGTGCCACAACAAAGCAACACACCGTTACATTTTTTTCTTTTTGTGTTTCATCTGTGTTGTTTCTTTCACGCTGTGAGGTTTTAATATTTAAACACAGATCCCCTTTCGCGCTGTAGCCGTTTCAAAGAGCAAACCTGCCCCTAAACTCTATATCTTTTGTCTGCTTCTATCTTTTATTGTACATTTTCTGTTTTCACGTTCTACTCTTTCCCCGCCGTCTGATTGTCACATCATCCAGCCAGCAATTTCTTTATTTAATTCTCTCTTTTCCTCTCTAAAACCGCTCTCTGCAAAGCTGTGTGTGTGTGTGTGTGGGAGGGCAAAAAAAGAAAGATTGGAAAGAGTACGGTGCTGAAAGTGTGAAAAACGATGTGGTTTCTTTACCTTGACTGCCTTCAAGAATGTGTAAGGAAAAAAAAATGCAGTGACACGTACAGAAATACAAATCATCAAAACACACTCACAATATACACAATGACTGCTCTCAGGCAGTCAGAGACACATTTAAAGAAAGGAAATAACAGAAATGAAGTAAACATTAAAATACGCATTTAATATATATATTTATTCACACTCCGTCACTCTCTCCCTCTTGCAAACATTTTGCACTTCTTAGAAATTACACAATATGATAAAGAGCTGTGTGCATGACTATTGTTATTGATTGTTCAGCAAACCTTTCGACAAAAATCACGTCCGTGGTATCTGGGATACTTGGAGATACACGCAAGCAAACTCTCAATAAGTCTTATTGGAAATTAAATAATATATAGTGGTGCTATGCATCAGTTTCTTCATGTTACAGCAAAATCCAACAAGTAAACTAAAACCAACAGCGCCCCTCTAAGGTAGATCACTGTAACTTACTGATCCCTAAAATGCACCTTCTACTGTTTACTACTACTACTATGCTAAGAAACAGCTGAACTGTATATTCCACCTGCAATGTTATACAACTGAATGAGTAGCTGCTATTTTATACAAAGCATATACACCTCACTTCTCTCTCCATAGCACAGTCCTTATGTTGTTTCCATCACTTGTGGGGATAATGGATAAGCGTACATTCATTTTTGGCCACACTCCCACACCCGGACCCTCCCAAACACTCCCACATACGGTGTTGGTTCAGTAGTGGAGTACATGTATTTAGAAAATATGAGTAACTGGATTTAGATACAGTTACAGTTTGAAAAGGTGGTAATCAGTACACAGTTACATTCTTAAAATCAATGGATTACCTTTAAAGGGTTGATTTTTTTAAAAGTCTGCATTACTCAAAGTTCAAAGGCATCGCTAATCTTACACAATTCCCTGATTCAAAATAAGAACCATAAATTCAATCCAATGTGTTCACTGTCCTTGCATCGTAATCTGTTCATGCACTTCTCTCAATTACTAGCAGTTATGGACAAAAACGTGTGTTGCGACCTTGACCTTTGACCTTTGATCAGCAAAATCTAATCAGTTCATCCTTGAGTCTGAGTGAATGTTTGTGCCAAATTAGAAAAAAAAAGTCCCTCAAGGTGTTCCTGAGATATCACACTCATAAGAATGGACAGACACGAGTTCACAGCTACCTTGACCTTTGACCTTTGGCCGCAAAACTCTTTTCAGTTCATCTGTGAGTCCAAGTAAACATTTACGCCAAACTGTGCCACATTCTGTCAAACCGTTGCTGATATATTGTGTTTTGAACATAAAGGGACTGATGGAGACGCCTTCTTATCATCCGTCACATACGACACAGAATGATGGAGTTACAATGGGCAGTCAAGCTGCATGTTCAACTGAACAGGAAATGTATGTTATATTTATGTTAAAGCTCAACATATTTGGCATTAGATTTGTCCAGCAACATGTGTCCTCCTTGACCTCGTTTGGATGATGATGTCTTACCATGAAGATGTGGTGTTTTCCAACACTGGTGCCCTCACTTGGCCTGAAATGTGAGTTATGTGGCTCTCATGACTGTTTTATTGAGACATACCGAGTTAAGCAATTACAATGTTATATCTCAACATATGTTTTGAACTCAGTCATCAACAAAGGAGCGTACTGAATCTCCCATTTATCTTCAATGCAAGAAAAATCTGATTTGTCTGCCTCTGGACTGGTCATTTAAGGCGTCCATGTGACTGAAGGAAAAAAACAGTGCGTTATTACAAATAAGAACAGATAGTTCAGTTTAGGATATGTCTGCCCGAGCAGAGCTAATTAGACAGAGATCATCAGTATTTTTTAACATCTTAAAACAGGACAAAACATGGGAGTTTGATCAGACAACCCAAGAATGAGTTCTACTCGAGTACTTGGGCACTATTGATAATAAGCTTCGTAAAACACCAATATGTCACATAAAACAGTTAGCAGGACCTTTTTTTTTTTCTGAGAAAGCAGGCTAAATCTGATGTTGCTGAGTCTGTGTTATGGATCTTGGTTGGTGTGTTTCAATCAGTCACACTGTCAGTGGTGATCAAGGTCACTATCGCAGGTACATGACAGAAGATTGTTTCTCAATTGTAAAACAAACAGTTGAAAGCACAATCCTTTCTGCGTGACCGCTTCCACCCCCTGCACCTACATTTTCAGACCTCGTCTTTGGGTTCAAATATCCACAAACCAAAACCAACGGATACACACACTTACTTATACCCCATTTCACCGCTAAACTCCTATAGAAAAAGGCAATATCTGGACCACCGAGCGACGTGGTAAAAATGTATTTATATATTATTTATTATACTGTATTATTGTATTTAATTGTGGTGTGCTCGTATAAACTTGTGTTATCACTGATGCATAACCAATTGTGTCTCTGGGAATGAAATAAAGTTCTGTATGAATACAGAATATGCACACACAGAATAGAATTTTAGGAATCGCTGGGAAGGATAACGATGAGGAACAACGGATCCTTTCACCGCCCCTGACCTAAACTTTTATGCCTGGTTTGGGTAAGGTAGCAGCTCAGTGTCTTCTCTGTACGCTAAGGAGATGATGCTGTCTAGCTTTGGAAAGGTGAAAAATAGAAACACAAAGTTGTAACTCTGCTCTGTTCAAGAATGCTCAGACTCAGACTTGATACGTTGACACAGTACTGATGCTACTACGGCAGCGCCAAGTGGCAGAAATCAGCGTCTTAATCTAGCGTCGGCATGTCATCTTGAGCGTAGAGAGGCAAGTAGTAGCAGTATTTAGCAGTCAGACTGTCTTCTGATGGTTCATCAGAACTGTGGATGTGTGGTTCGATTGGAAGGTAGCCTACGACTGTGTGCAAACCACTGGCAGGACAGCTGTGACAACAGATGGGCATTTATGTACATACATATACAACTTCTGTTGCATATTTGATATTCTTCTGGGCAATGGGGGAAAACTAAAAGTGAAAGCAGTATGATTAGGATGGTTCTACAAGCACTACAAGTCACCATTACTGTAGTCATAAGCATGTTACATGAGTGAAAGAGGAGGGAATGCTTCAAGCTTTCAGACATTTCTATGACATGAGCTAATTTCAGTGATATGGAACTGTATTTTTACAGCTGTCCAGTTTTAACACAAAGCACATATAGGAAAGGGCATCTGGAGAAATAAAGAATAAATACTGTGCATAGAATATATAACAAAGAAACAATAATATGTTTTAATGTGTCTGTGTCTGCATATGTCCTTTTCATCTGTACTTCCTCAGGAGTATCTTGTGTTTTGCTGAGTACTTATGTTGCCACAGAAATGTGTGTGACTGATGTGGTAGCGTACACACACACACACACACACACACACACACACACACACACACACACACACACACACACACACACACACACACACACACCCTCACACACACACAGTGGGACTATGCACCTGGATGTAACATGACAAAACTTTATCAGTGACTCAATCTAGTGTAAACCAACAACGCAGGTGTCTCTGGTGTGAGAGAGAGATCACTTTCATCTGACTTCAGTACTGCTGTTCTGTAGATCAACAAAGTGCCAAATACAATATGGTTACAAGAGCAGGGGCAACAAACAAAAGCACTGATGATAATTGTCATGTTTTAAGTTTAAATCTGTCTGAAGAGACAGTTGGTTTAGATCAGAAAACGTGTAAATGAACGAGTTGTTTGTAAGGTACCGAATAATCTTCAGGAATACAGTGAACTTCAGTAATGTGGATGGTTTTGGGATCAAACAACAGGTGAATGTGAGTTTAAATATATTTAGAATTTGACTGTTTGTTCATAAAAAAGTGCAAGGATTAAAGGCTTCATTTTACAGCTGTTATTCCTGCCCTTAAAACAGTACACAAGACAAAGGGCAATGTGAATGTGTGGCATTTAACACTATTCTTGTACTTCCTTCATCTTTTTTCCATTACAATGAAAATAAATGAATCATTCAAACTTTTGTTTTGCAATGTTGAAGATATTCCACCATGGTGGTCATATTTAAACCTTCTGCTTCAGCATCATATTGGCTCTGTCTCCCCCATGAGGATTGGCTTTTTATAACTCAACACAATTACACTGGTCTGTGTGTGTTTGCTATATGTGTTCCCAAAAACTACTGTCAAGTATGACTGTTCTCTTACAACATGTAGACAAAACTGCCTGGAGCCAATATAAACCCTAGGCGTTACTGACAGAAAACAAAAAATATTTCACGTGCATTCTGAAAGTCATTGCTCCGTTTAGAGACCTGATTTCAAACGGCTCATTGCATTGATTGCTTTTTGCATTGATGTTTGACACCAGTAACATTAGCCTGATAGAAAGATAAGACAGAAAAATATGTGCGTGTTTCAGACAGAAGTTTCCACTGCGTAGGTGGATGCGTGGGAGGCAGGCAGAGGAGGGGTTTCCTCTGAGGTTGGCATCCCCGAGCACAGAAAAAAAAAAAACACAGAAAAGGACTTCCCCCTGTACACACACACACACACACACACACACACACACACACACACACACACACATGGTTAAAGGCTGCCTGTAGAGGTTTTCAGGTGATGTACCAGACCTTCTGACAGACATATTATAAGTCTATGACTGTGGACCAACAGTAGCGTGAGCTGTTTATTACACATGTTCAAAGTAATGAGTAGATATGATTTTATTTTAAGTGCAACTAATCAGGGTATTGTATTCATTCATGTCTGACTGTGTGTGTGTGTGTGTGTGGCCAGCAAAACTCAAGAACATCTAGCTTAAGCATTACCAAAAATGGTTTCACCCATTATAAGAGATGGGTATTTTTTTGTTACCCAGCATGGTTTGCATCCTCTCCTGAATTGCATTTCATTAATTTCTGAATCACCAGGCTGACACATTCACCTAACACTATTGAAACTGGTAACTAACCCTTCTGTGTTTGCGCAGCCAACTGTTAACTCTATAACAGTGTAGTGTGGAGTGAGTCTGTAGCACAGACAAGCCCTCATTGTATATCTGTAATTGAATCAGTGTTTTCCTGCAGTGATAGTTGATGCCTGGGAGACTTGTCTGCTGGTGTTATACTTTGAGACACATCATGGTTTTGGCATAACAGGATAGGTCACAAGCTAAGTACCAATTAGAAAACGTATTTTTTTTATCCATGCAACTGCTCCCACTGAAACAAAACTGCTGCAGCCCAGATGAAATTGTTGACCTCGTTATGTGGAACCAAAACTGTCTTGTCAGATTAACATTGTTTTCCTTTTTCTACGAACAAACAAACAGACCATAACAAGCCTCGACTGCTTGTCATCAGTCGATCCCACACGGTTAATAATCTACTGATTCTACCATGGTACCACATACTACTGCGCTTTGTGGTTGGGGTCGAAAGTTTCTAGGAAAAATGTGAGTCTTTAATATTTCAAACAAGGAAAAAAGCAAACTGATCTGAGCTGCTCAGCTTGTGGGTGCATTAGGGAGCTTCAAGTTGTATCCCCCTGTTGACGATAAAATGCGTGAACTGGTTTCATATCTTAAACTATAGATAGGTCTATATATGCTGTAATTCTGCAGGTGGGCTGTTCACATGATCATATTGCTCTATACAAAGGCAGCCATTCAAGACATCAGTTTTCTGATGCCAAAGGCGATAGGACTTATCATTACATAGTAAAAGAAGTAGGCGACTGTAAAGAAGAAAATGAGCTGTCTGTAAAGAAAAGCATATATACAAAGAAGAAAAAGAAGGTACACACACACACGTCATATTTGAGGATGCAAAGAAGACATGCAACAGTGGTTGCAGTAGCGGAACAATGCAGGTCTCCCTCTGCGGGGGTGGATACTCTCAGAACGGGATGTTCTCTGACATGAACAAACCCACACACACATACATACTAAAATGCTTAGACAAACATATGTGAAATGTACTGACACGCTTATGCGCTTAGAGTCAGTTACAGGCCTTCATCTCCATGCCAACATAATAAATGCCCCCAAATCTTTTGTGCTAGATGGTCTAGAATAAGTGTCAATATTTGAAATGTGAGAACCACAAACCTACAATAGTGCATTTCTAGGGAGAGACCACTATTACTATCGGACCGTGTTGCCCTCTAGAGGTGATGGTGTGTCAAATTCCTCCTTTTTACACCATCTCGGGCCCTCACGAACTCACACACTGAAGCACTGCCACTACGACTACAAGTGACGACAGTTAAAGATGTGAGAGTCTGGTGACCTCAGGGTGGAGATTGGGATTAGGCCACATTCTCAACCCGCGACAAACATGCTGTTGAACGAAAAACTTTAGTTCAGGCTTTTGTCAAGGCTTTTGCGAAGACACACAGTTGAACCTGAAACAGACACGAATGCTGATTAATACAATAAATCACACAGAAACAATAAACACACAGATGTGCAAAAACTAGATAAAGCTGCCTTTTTTTCCCCTTTTCTTTCTTTCTTTCTTTCTTTCTTTTTCACTGCCTCTCCAAATTTTGTCTGGTTTTATTACTTTTTTATTTGGACTACCATATGAAGCTATAAAACCTGAATGATTCAATGCAATTTAATATTTAACTTAACCATTATATAAGCAACAAAAAAACACAATAAAGTGTGATGAATGGAAACATTTTATTTCAATGTCAGTGTACTAGTCTGGAGTCAAGATTTGATCAGCACAGCCATAGTAAACCTTCACAGTGTCTTCACAGTCTCACAAATATTTTATAGTGAATTACATAGTTAAAGAGTTGGTTAAGGCAACAATAGGTTGTATATGCCATTTCAAACTTTGACAAATAAAGGGGAAAATGTAATGTTTGCCCTCCCCTACTTTATACAAAATGGAACACTGTCTCTCACCTTCCACCCACGAATTTGTAGTATTTTCTCGTAGCTTTGGATGACAGTCTGTATTACAGTCCTCTAGAAAACTGAATTTGTGCCCCCTGAGTATGAACATTTTCATACTCTTGACAAAAGCCCAAATGAAAATGAATTAGTCAGGCGTTTAATTAAATCTAGTAAATTGCTTTGGTGTGGACACAGCTAAAGAGAACAGCTCCAGTTGTTTGTTGTGTACTGTATTTGTTATTATTGGACTGTGTGTAACAATTTTTAAGGAATATATGGAATAAATCTATTCCTGTGAACTTTAGTAATGCAACAGCGGGATTCAAGAGATGTACAATTTCTCAGACACCTGCAGAGGTTAGCATTAAACTTACTAAAGCTTTGATAACTCGTACAAACCCTCAGACACTAGCACCAGTTAAACATTTCCAGAAGGAGTGCATACAGATACTATTACATTTTCTATTTCCTAATATTACACTAATTACAGCTGCATTCAAATTGCCTGTATTAGTATTTGTGCGTCTAAGATATTCTGTAAAAAGGTCAGTATAGTCTGAGCTTGTCATTTCAACATATCTATGTGCCCCAAAATCACAAAATTGGCCCCAGCTTTAACAGATTTGGTTGTTCTGTTGTTTATTCAGTAGATGGGGTCTTAATTTCAAAATGTACTGGTGTTACAAAAGAACAGCAGTCTCTTATGCTCAGCTTCAGCGGTGATGATAAGAACCAACAAACAACCAAATCCTCTGGCATCTTATGATATCCTGCTCTACTGCTTTTGCAGTGTGACTGGTTCTAAAGGACAGAGCTAGACTTGGACCTCCTACAGTGTCTCATTAACATACCAGCTCCTAAGATGATGGCACTGACCATAAAGGAAGTGCCGCTGAGGAAGAAGGTTGCTGTGTAGGTAGCCGTTTTATCAACTAACAAACCTGGAAACAGAGAAACAGATATTGAAGAAAGTGTTACACCTCAGTGGGAGGAATCAAATCCTGATAATCTATATGGAAAAGTAAAAACAATGTAAAAAAAAGAAATAAAAAATGACCTCCTATTGGTGGGCTGACCAGGTAGGGGATGGCGTGTAAGAAGTAAACCACTCCAAGAGCAGACGTCAAATAGGTGGAGCCCACCACGTCCGAGGTCACCACTGGGATGAGTGCGACGTATGCCCCATCAAAGTACCCATAGAGAATGGAAAATGGGATCAGAAGCGAAAAGGACTGAAGGAAAGGGATGAACATACAGAAGAGGCCCTCCATGCCGATCGCCAACATGTAGCTCAGCATGCGATAATTCCTCAGATACCTAGTGAGAAGGAAATCAGACACACACATCACGTCTCGTTGCAAAGTCACGTCCTCACTGTCTCAAAGTCTAAAACTCAAATTGATCCTCACAAATATAGACATACAAGAGCGCACTCTTACAGAAACACTCCAACTTTTCCTACTCACGGTCTGTCTGTGATCCATCCAAAGGTGATGTTACCCACAATGCCACTGACTCCAAATATGGACATGAGGAAAGCAGCTTTCTGGTGGTCCACACCCACACTGAGAGCATAAGGAACTAGGTAAACTATTGGAGCACTGCATCCGTACGCCAGAAACAGGAGGGACATTGACAGAACCAGAAAGTCTGGTGTTAACAGAAAGCTGAACTCCTCCTTGGACTTGAGGAAGGAACAGCAACCTCTGGTGGAAGCTTTGGGGTTTGCTAAAGGCACTGTGAGAGAGCTAACTGCTCTAACGTCAGTATCCGCAGATAAGTGTTTAACATCTGTTGATTTGGCATCACTGAGTTTCAAGCCCTCTATCTTTTCATCTACTATGTCAGCTGCCTTGTTGTTCAGGTTCATGGTCTCCACCAGCTTCAAGTCTTCCACTGTGTTACTGTCTCTGTTAGGTTCTGGGAGTTTGCTCTCACCCAGCACTGTCTCTGTTATCTTGTTGCTAAATAAAATACTTTTAGTTATCTTCATTTCTGTTGACTTCGGATCAGACAGGCTCGAGAGCAGGACCTCTGCAAGCTTCATCTGGACCAGTTTGTCGTTTTCAAGTCCACCTTTTTTGAGAGCCATGTTAGTAAGGTGTATCCCGATATTCATTGACTTGTTTGTTTCTGATTGCTTTGGATCTTCCTGGATGAAAACAGCAGAAAGTTGTTCAATGTTTTTTGAGTCCAGTGCCGGTGTCACATTCTTCTCCATGTTTGCCATATTGTTTTCCCAGAGCCTTGAGACAAAACAAAGCACAGAATAAATGTACCCACAGAGTTTAAAGTGAATTTTTCCTGATCATATCTACCAAATTACAAGTAATTTACGCAAGAGTTGTCAAAAACATTTACCTTGAACCTTAAATATTAACCTACTTTTAGCAGTTTAAGAAAAGATAAGTAACAATTTGGAGCACTTGACCTCTTTTGGTAGATCTTAAATTGACTAAGTTAAGGACTTACCCCTCAGCTCCTTTTGGTTTCAGTTTCAGTGGCCTCATTAGTGCACCACAGACACACAGGTTGGACACAAACCCTCCCAGGACAAGCAAAGCTCCCCTCCAGGAGTAGTGCTCTATAAGAAGCTGGACTGCAGGAGCCAGGATGAAGGTCCCAATGCCACTGCCTGGAGATAAGGTATTGCATTTGATGGGATGAAATAAGGCGGGAGGAGGACAGAAAAAAAGATGACGTGAGAGGAAATGGGAGAGGAACCAAAACCTAGAAGACAGCATGAAGGAGCAGCAAAAGCAATCAGATAAGAAAGAAAACAAAATAGTGTAAACAAAAGAGTAGAGAAGATGACAAGGGAAAGTAAGGATATAGATGACAAAACAAAGACACGGGTAAGTAAAGGTGTGACTACCAGAAAGGGCGATGCCATAGGCCAGAGCTTTCCTCTCAGTGAAGTAGCTTCCTACCATCGCCACAGCTGGCGTGTAGCTGAGAGCAAAGCCAAGACCTGCAGAACATGGACAACAAAGCTTGGAGTTTTGCAAAACTCCATGCCTACACATCATCTCTACACATAGAGGGGCAAATATGAACTCATAATTTACTGATCATGGGGGACATTCACACACAAATCTTATTATATATATACTATTTTTTGTTTATCATTGATTCTCTTGTTCTTTTGCACATTATGATGGATACACAAGGGTAGATACTTAAGGTTCAGTGTGTAATATTTAGTGGCATCCCCTATAGTGGCTGCTACGAAAAAGCTAAAAGGCCTTCATAGTGTTTGTTTTGTCTGTTCTGGGTGTTTTTTGGTTCAAGGATAATAACTCTAGTCCACACTAAAATATAGCAGGTGACAGTAGTACACCTTAACAATGGATGCCACCGGCTTTAAAATGGAAAAAAGAAGAAGGCGTGCATTATATACATGTATTATATAAAGTGTATATAAAGTGTTTTCATTCTAATGTAATGAAACATCGAATTCTTGTTCTTTTGCACATTATGATGGATGATGGACATTATGGACATTATGAAGGACGGATACTTCAGACAACCTGTGCAGAGTGCAGCATCTGTGTACTAGCCGAGGAAAGGTGTCTGTGTACCTGTGAGGATGCCCACAGAGATGTAGAGGTATTCCAGGCTGGTGGCGAAGGAGCTGAGGACTAGACCGGCAGAGGACAGCAGGCCTCCCAGAATCACTGTAGTTCTGCAGGAGAAACGGTTCCCGAGGAAGCCACCCAAAGGAGCTGAAAACACAATTTGTGAAGATTATGTTCATTCCTCCATCTAGTCATGTAAGGAGGAGGTATGTTTGGCAGCGTGGAGGTGAATGCTGTAACAATATTCAACTACATACCTGCTTTTAACCTAAATAAGTATAATTTTCTTTGCCTGATGTAATCAGTTTTGATGTCCTTACCACATAGCATTGTGGTTGAGTCGATAAGACTGTGGATCCAAGCTGTGGAGGCATAATCCTTCCCAAAGTGCAGCTGGAACTCCACAAAAAACATGGACACGCATCTGGATAAGGAGAAATGGGGCATTTAGGTACAGTGTATTTTGCACAGTTGCTTGGCAATGTGATTGGATCCTGCTGAAATCCAGGTCTGGTAAAGAGAAATGTTCTTTTGTATCAACTTGACGCAACATAGGTCATTGACAGATATGAGCTAAATTTACAGCACGTCTTCAAGTTAAAATGACCAATCATGAAAAATTAGGACAATCTTAGTTACTTTGTACTGTAATTACCTTAAATCTGACCGGTAGTCTTATGTAATATTTTTTTATATACTGTAGATCAGATGAAGTTTCAGTGCACTACAAGAGGCCATAAGCTGTAGTTCAGTGACATGTTTATTAGTTTATATCTGCCATTCATACACATCTGAGTGTTCTGTCCTCCCTGACCTGGTGTTATAACTTCCACTGCCTATTTCGTAACATCGGAGATCACTCCGGAGTCTCATGGCATCTGACAGAAAAGTCCATTTGTAAGTTCACGTTGACATTGTGAAACATATACACACACTTACAAAACCGGAACCATGAGTGTAAAGTCCCCTTCTTAAAAAGGTTAATTATTTGATATATGATATAATTTCCAGGTATGCGTGGGCACAACTCGTACAGCCTGTGTATGTGCAGTTTTGATGCAAATATTTCATTCTGTATAGTTTTTCAGTGCTTCTAAATTCAATCTGTCATTTTTTTTTATCTGGCATTATCTGCAAAATGTACCTAAAATGTTTTTTGACATGGAAATATCCCAGCAGGTTAGCAGCTTAAAACTTTGAGCTGAATGGGAGTATTGCCAAGTAGGTTTTTAATAACAAAAGCTCAGAACATCTACACATTATCAAAACCGTACAGCACGCACAGTCCTGTTAATCTGGAAAGTACTAATAATCTCTGTATTTGTGTACAGATCACTGTATTGCATTAAATTAAGTTTTCCGTCTCATTAGAGAAGTTGTTTTGAGGACATTCTGACCAGTTTTTACTTCACAAACGCGCCCACCTGGTAACAGCACGGATGCAGATGGTGGCGAGGAAACAGCCAGCTACGATCATCCAACCCCAGCCGCCCTCCTGTGGATCACTGACCCCTGACATCCTTCTGCCCTCCTCAACCATCTTCTCTTTGGTGACTGTCATCACTTCACCCAAGGTTGGCTTAATGAACCCTGAAGTTGAGATCTCCTTCCGCTTCAGTTCTGTCATTTTTCCTTTGGAGCGTAAAGCACGTTTTCATTGATTGGGATTGCACTGTCAAAACCGCAATGCGTTTGTTTCGCGTCTATGAACTCAAGGAACCTCAAAGTGCCGTTCTTTGTTTCTGTGTGTTCTTCTTCTGTCCTCTGCTTCAGCTCCTGTAAAAAAAACGCAGGAAACAACAACAGGCAGACGTTATTAATGACCACATTTGAATTACTGCTCATGAGGATCAATCTAAATGCGAATAAATGTGGCCAGCTAATTAACACATCATAAATAAAACAACAATGGTAATAGATTTCAAGTAACGTGTTTTTGGTGCGTTATTTACTTTGTATAAGTCATGTTTCTTCCTCTTTCCTTACAGCTGACCTCAATTGCTTTAATTAATTAATTTGCTGCAGTGACGTGCAAGTGTACTCATGATGCAAGTACATTACAGTAGCACAACCTTGACCTGCATGTCCTTAAAAGTTGCCAATGTAGGTAAATTGCTTATTGATAAGACTTATATAAGGCTTATTGTTATAACTTTTAATTGTCCAAAGGTAGTAAATGAGGAACCCAAGGACCCTGAAGGTCACAGTCGTTCAGAAAACCAAAGGTGAGCATTTCAATTGTTTGTAACATATTCAGCCCGATTCAATTTTATTTCTATAGCCCGATATCACAAATCAAGGATTCGCCTCAAAGGGCTGTACAGTCTGTACAATATACAACAGCCTCTATCCTTAGATGTTGCGTGTCATACGATGATTAAAAAGTAAGAAGCGTGCAAAAGTAAGATTCATTTGATATTAGCACATGCAATGATAACTCCAAGGGTCCAAACTAAAGATTAACTTGATAAAATAAAGCGCATCTAGTAACAATTTGACCAAATATGTAAAATCTATGAGCAAAAGTGGGTAATCTACTGCAAATACTGTATATGCTGGTTGTTCATATATAGAAGGAAAATGTGCACACCAGTGTATCTCCCGTGTTTTCTTCTATCCCAGTTGATTTTTTTTTTTTTTTTTATATCTAGGACTCAGCAGATTGTTCTGTTGGGATGTTGCTCTTTCTTCTTTATTCTTCGGTTGTTTATGCTTATTGAAATGTACAGAGAGCTGCACTGTTCAGGTAACTACCCTCTGACTACAACAAGCTGAAACATGCCTACCTGCTGCCAGAGCACTGGGGGAAAAAAATGCTTTCTTTGTAACAAGGCTGTGCGTTTAAAAGCAAGTACCACAAAGAAACTCAGCGCACCCTCATCAAATAACTTACCCGTGCAACCATTCAGGAACAGTCCATTAATCGTAGACATCTTGTTCGACTCCACTGTCTTATTTGCGACTCAAAAATACTGTGCTGTCAGTTTGAAATAAGTAAAAAAAAAAAATAAATTCTCCTTATTTAAAGAATTATTTCAGTTTACAAAGTAACAGAGGAGATCTGAGCTGTACAGTAGTTTTCATGCGCTAACAAAAAATATGTGGTATGAAGAACAAATTTAATTTTACAAAGATCAAGGTCATTTTTTTTTAAAGAAAAGCGGCAAATGTAAGAAAATTCAACAAGCCTTTAAAGGAATGCTGACCCTCGTACATCTGCAGAAAAAAAACTTTCTGGCTCCTACCAGTACATACATAATTTCATCTTAGGTTCAACATTTAAGGTTACATTATATATATATATACAAATATATATATCCAATTATACAAAAAGTTTACTCTATTTCAAATTTGTTGAAGCTGATTTTTCAACATGGTACACGAAATTTCGATTAAAGCTCTGTTTTTAAGTGGTTTCTTTTCCTCTGCGGATATGTGACCATCTTGTGGTTAACAAAACATCTTCTGTGGCTTAGAAACAGGCTAAAAAATGTGGTCAATCACCATGTCAGAGGTCAGAAGTCAGGGTTAGCTCAACTACAAGCATTCATAAAGATGAAACGGCTCAGTTTCTTGGTCAAGCAGGGTTAACACCGCTTGACCTTGCACTTAGAAATCAACCCCTGAAGCTAACTTTCAATCTTTTGGTTCATCCCTTTTAAGTGTCTTAAATTCTTCCAGGCCAAATGAGCTGCAGTGAGGCAAGGTCTGTCTGTTGGTCTGCTCGGGCTTTCTCACCAGCTGTGCAGTGTTTACATTTCAGTTACTTAGTCTGATTTGGACCATTAGAGAAACTCAATCAGGCAAAAACTCAAAGAACCTGAAAAAAACAAGGTGTGGGTCTGTATAGGTTGATGACAAGGTTTGGAAAGGGAAGCTACTTTAGATACACGAAAGCGAACCTTCAAACCGAGAAGAACAATTGTATTTAGAACAATAATACCTTAAAATATGAAAGAGTGTAGTACGAGAACATGAAGAGCCAGTTGTTTGCTGTATAAAACGCTCTCGTGCACCTGGTTAAAGGTTTGTTTGCAGGCTCTTCTACTTCGTGACTGGGTACAGTGAAGGTTCATTTTGACAAACAAGTTGTAAAGTTTGCGTTTGTGCATTGATTGACATCAGCCATCAGCGTCACAAACAGAGAAAATCCCTCCTGCTGCACAGTAAACTGGCAAACTTACACGAAAACAGCAGCCTACTCAGAAATCTTTGAAATCTGTGCATTAAAAGCTGTCAACACAGCAAGCAAAGAATTTCCAGAACGATGAACACGATTTTCAGTGAAATGGCTTCCTAAGTTACTCAAAAACATTCCCTTAATGCAAAAAGGCAGAAAGAAGTGAGATATGGTAAGAGACAGAAAAAAAACAAAAACAGGAAGGAACAGAATGGTATGTGTTCAGTTAAACAATGACAAAAAAAAACCCATAATAAATGAATGAGATTTGTTGCCTCACCTCAGTTACCGTTCATCCTCCGCTCCTCCGTTTCAGTGCTTCATGGCTTCAGCGTTGAGCAGAACTCTGTCCTGCCACTGCTCGAGCGGCAGCCTC
Organism: Coranthus polyacanthus; assembly: GCA_037367275.1. Lineage (NCBI taxonomy): Eukaryota > Metazoa > Chordata > Actinopteri > Kurtiformes > Apogonidae > Coranthus > Coranthus polyacanthus. Next base: position 12,089,530 of record JAPQRN010000008.1, on the reverse strand, counting down.
AAGACGAACTGCAAAAAACATGAGCGCACGCTGAAGAAGAAGAGGAGAGGAGGAAGAGGAGGGGGAGGACAGGGAGGAGGGGAAAAGGAGGGGAAAAGGAGGGGAGGGAAATCCCTAAATATTCACGTGGACAATTCAAGTGCGTGAGGATATCCGGGCAATTTCTTGTTGAACTTTATAGTGGCCTTTTTATTGCTTTAGTTGATTGCAGTCTTACAAGAGCGGACGAGACACCTGGCACTGACTGGTACAGAAGAGAAGAAGACTATATGCACATTGTGGAATAGTTTTATCCCCTGCAGTAATTATACATTCTTCCTTCTATTTTCACAAGGATTTACAGTGTTTTTACGTTTGTTTTTGTTTTTTTTTAGTGTTAGCTGTGTTTACTGTTAGTACTAAACTCTGTGGTGAGATTATATTGGTGGAAACGGTAATCCTGCGTATTCTTAAAACTTTTCTCTAGTTTCAATAAATTGTATAGTATTGCATTATATATCTCACAACAGTACAGTGTTTGCTCAAAGTGATGGTTGATAAATGAACTCATTTTGTCTAAAAACTGTACTTACTATCAAAAGGACAGATGTCCATGTTGATGCATACATTTGATTGTAATATCTGTTTTTTTTTTAACCACAACCCACAATAGTATCATTATCAGTATCATCAATGTGAAGGTAATATTGACTTTAATATTTACTTCATTTTTTGGTAGTTTGGTAGAAAACAAGTACAGTATCAGTAGCTTGTTTTGCTTGAGTAGACTAAATGTACTGGCTTTGTGTCACAGACTGTAACGATGTCTTGATGACTTCGACTGAAGAGACTTTGTGATCGTAACGTTTTATGAGTAAATCACTGGAATATCCCTCATATCGTCTGGAGGGTAATGTTTAGCTAAAACTTGTAATAACATTAACCAATGTGTGCTGAGTCACTTCATCTTTCTTCAACATATTCAAGACCATGTATGTATGATGTAGATGTAGAAACTATTCTTCAGTCATTTATAGAACCATACAGTTGCACCCGCTGTT
>JAPQRN010000008.1:12068649-12079472 GCA_037367275.1 Coranthus polyacanthus | reverse complement strand
AACTCCTCCTGACAATCCATACAAAGAAATCAATGCCAGCTCTCAAAATTCATGTGTGTTTAGTCCTAATGATGGTGGCTGTGTTGTTGCGTGACTGTGTGTGCGTTTCCGGTGCAACTCTGTGTGCAGTGATAGCCCTGTACAATGCTGCTTGATCGCCATGCCACAAGGCAACACTGTAAAGAAGCCCACAGCACACAGAAAGACTCTACGCTGATCACTCACTGCAGTTGGTATCTACAACTGAAAACCTGCTCTGCTAGATGCTTTGTTTTTCATTTAACCTTTTCCTTTTAAACGTTATTTATGAGATAAAAAAAAAATAGGAAAACTTTTGGGATTTATGACGTAAAAAGAAAGAAAAAAAAAAACACTCATCAACTTATCCTGATAAGTGGATAAAAGTCAAAATTTTAACAACTGGAAGTGAACAAAAGGACTGAGAGAAATGGTGTTTGTGCAGGTGCATCTGTGTCTTATTAACAAGCATGCCCTTAATACACTTAATACTTTTAGTCATGCTGAGTTTGTAGCAAAGCTCAACACCAGGTGTATGTGCATCTTACTGACAGGGTGATTCTACAATATCCCATAACATTAGTCAGTGTGTGTGCTTTTAAAGTAATTCAACTAGTGCTAAATGATCACGTTACGGATGAGAGCACCTATCACCGTGCATATGTGTGATTGTGCGTGTATGTACCTCATTGACAGCACACATGCGTGCTATGGATCCTATGTTATTAGTGATGGTGACAAGCGTGGCTCTGGCCAAGTCCTCCTTACTGATGCTGTCTCGTTTCTCTTTGCTCATCATGTGACCAAAACTGTAAAACAGACCATATGCCAAAGAACATGTAAAAAATATATTTAAACTCAAAAGTTTGCTTCACTATAACCAAATTAAATGTAAAAGCACAAACAAAACAGGATAACAACTTGTGCCTCTGTAAATGTCAGAATAACCTTCAGGAGTGACAGTAAACACAACGGTGTTGTTTGTCAGTGTGAGTATGTTGTTTTGATAAATGGCAGAATGGAACATCATAACAAGAGAGAAGATTCTAATCTTGTAACTGTGATAAAAGCTGTTCAGTTCACTTTGCTTTATGAATCAACCTTTGAACACACAGCAGCGTGTTTAACTACATGCATGCTAAAGCCTGATTAGAAAGTTAAGTTGTACATATGCTTGCACTTTATGCTTTGTCATACTATCACCAAGCACCAGTCAGTTTATAAACACTAACACATGACTATTCATGTTCGGACTTTGTATATGTGAATATGTGTTATTCCTGTGATACATTCTGCACATTATTTTTAACTGATTGCCCACGGATTCCATTTGTATTTGTATTTTTTATTCTATTATATTTTGTTTATTCTATTAATTAAATTTAGTTTGACGGGCCTTTTAATGATGTATAGTGGAAATATATCTGTTTATGATCTGTTTACATACCACTATTAATTTTTTAAAAACTTAATTACCGATCTTTAAGTTATTGGAAAAAGATAATCTGGTAATTTATAGAATTAATGAAGTGTAACAGGGGTGTTAAAAAGTGTCCTCTATCGAACTGCAGATTGGCAAAACATTTGAAAGGGATTAGTATTGCCTAACCGCTCTAAAATTCAATTTAGGTGTACAGGACACATTATTATTGGGGCCTTCCTACATCAAAACACGTCCACACATTCCTTATGTGAATTGAGACCTTCAAGTGACCATGATGAAGTTGAAAATACCGTTGGGGGACAAAGTGATCTTCAAGCTAACCTGGATGCGACAGCTGAGCCTTGTAGACCGAAGCGCTCGTAGTCTCCTCCGTAGATGTCCTTTACCAGTTTGTCCACGTTGGTGGAGTCACCCTTACTGGCCATTTCCAGAGCCTCCTCAAACGTTTCACAGCCTGTCAGCAAGCAGCAAAGGCCCAGGAATGTACCACCTCCCAGACTGAAGTGGTGCAAGACAGAGGAAAGGAGAAGCAGACAGAAGCTTTAATTTACTAAATACAAATGGCATCTTCTTTTGTGGTCAGCTGTACAATCTTTGAACGCCACCACAATGTGTACCTGACCTCTGTCCTCTCTACAAATTCCAACAGTCCAAATGATGGATTCATTGGCATGGAACGTAATCAACGTGTAAACAAAACAATACAGAGAACAATGTTTCAATATTCTTATGTGCACTCCTCGAAGCTAAAAAATGTGTAGAGTACTTTAGGTGAGGAATCAAAAATGTAGAATTGCTGAATGAAAAAATTAACACAATTGTAAACAAAAACTCCCAAAGCAACCCGTAAGAAACTACACTCATACAGTATGTGTATATGTACATCGACACCCACCACAAATTACAGCTCAAAGCAATTTACAAACACTGCCTTAAGCTGACCTAACAAATCATATATGAACTCAGTAAGGTGGTCATGTTTATCTGGAGCAAAGTGACAACCTGAAACACACACACCACAGTAAGTAGCCGTAGCAATCGGATACAGCTGTTATTAACAGAGGAAGGAAGTAACGAATGGTGGTGTACTGTGGCACTAACATCTACATAATTACGTTCAAAAACAGCAGGTGTTGAGCAAACATACATGTACCTATCGTCTGTTTTTTCACCATCAGCATGTTCTTATCGTGTCTGGAATGGGTCTACCTTAAAATGCACCTGTTTTTTTAGCAGCGTGCTATCAGCACAATAAATCTTACTATTACATAAGGTACAAGATATGGAATGGATTGCATTCAAACAACTGACTGAAGGGTAGCTGCTGAAGCTGCTGGAGGTATTTGTGCACCTTCACCTTGTGCACACCTTCGTTCACACTTTTTAAAAACTTGCTAATCTGGAATTGTGGTTGTACTCTTATCTAATTCTTCACAGAAAAGACGTAAGTAAATCCAGTAAAATGTATTTTGTAAAAGTTGTCAAATTTTCAAAACGCAATATGTACTCTTTATTCTCATCTATAATAAACGAGTTTTAGTTCCTTGCTCAGTTTAAGACTTTATGATATCTTCTTCTTCTTGTTCCTTTTATCACATACATCTTTTATTTAAATGATTAATCTCTATTTTTTTTTACCTAAAATCCTGTGACTCCCTTGTTAGCGTATGTGTGTATAAATGGTCCGTCTTCCTCACCTAGTACCGGTCACCCGTTTGTAGTTGTCCTGTGAGTACACGGCCAGTATGGAGACCCCGGAGCCGATGTTGACCAGCAGCATGGGGAAAGGGTTGTCTAGGGTGCAGGGCCTCTTCACGCAGCTCTGGGTGTCTGAAGGGTTCTGGAAGTAGTAGCCCTCTGGGTGCCCGTTGAAGCCCACCCGGTCAACAAACAGCAGGCCGCGGATCAGACAGTCCAGCTCATCCAGCTTCAGCAGCTCCAGGTCGGCCATCTGTGGTGTAAACAGAGGAGGGTTGAAATACGTAAGAGGACATTTTTGCTGCTGACGGCTGGTTAACACAACCAAACTGAGACAAAGCAAAACATTATCCCATTCCCAGGAAGCATGCATTTGTTTTAAAATTCTTTTCAAAACTTGTCAAGACTTAAGTGCACAGGGTCTTGGTTCAGCTTATTTCATGATGCAGTGGCCAGATAGAGTTCAGTGATCCTACTGTACTGCAGAGAGGGTCAGTGACCTCCAAGTCAGTTAAACAGACAGAGGTAGATTAGACAAACAAAAAGCTTAGATATATAGTTTATACCGGCTGTATTGTCATTTTAAATATTGGTATTTCACAACCAGTGCAAGCCCTGCGATGAACTGGCGACATGTCCAGGGTGTACCCCGCCTTCGCTCAATGTCGGCTGGGATCGGCTCCTGCCCCCCCGCAACCCTCCAGAGGATTAAGCGGTTACAGATAATGACTGACTGACTGACAACCAGTGCATCCCTAGTTCAGACTATTGGATTTTAGACTTTTTAAAAGACCTGCTGAAACCCTGTAGTACTAGTATTACTTTATTTCTGTAGAAGATTGTAGCTTTTGTACTTTGCCCTCGTAGCAAAATCAGTAATCATGAATGAGCTATGAACACAATTGTGCAGAAAAAAAAAACACAACTCAGACACTTGCTTAGGCTTTAAACTTACAGTTCGGAAGTCATTCTCAAATTTGTACGCCCCACCACCAGTGGCGCAGAGAGTAGTGTGCAGGCTGGAGAAGTTCTTATCCCGTCCCATCTGGATGAAGCGGTGCATGGCCTGCGTTGGAAAGCGGATGAAATGCAGGTTTCCTGTCCGGCCGCACATGGTCAGGTTCCTCAGCTCCAGGTGAACATCACGGACTCCTGTTTTACCTGAGTGAACAAATAGAGTTTTAAAAACAGGCTTATGCTTTTCAGCACTAGGTTGAGGCTTCAACTTATCTTGCAATCACTATCAAGTGCAAGCAACCATGGTCAAAAACCAGGATTAATAAATGCAAGTGTCTGGGTGCTACCATACATAGTTGTATAACAGCCTGTGTGTGTGTGTGTGTGTGTGTGTGTGTGTGGATACACTAACCATAGGCTACGTTTGAGGTGAGGTAGCGGCGGATAGACTTTAGGTTCTCCACTTCCTCCTGTTCTTCCTCTGCAGTTATATCAACTGGCTCAAAGTAAACCAACTTCACCAAGGTGCCACCGATGTCCATACCAAACCAAGGGAAGGCTGAAGAGGAGAGAGAGACACCCAATTAGTTAAATACACAATGACGATCAAAGTGAAAAAACCCTAGACATGATCTGTGACAATAAAGAACCCTTATAATAAAAAAATACCCTGAGCATTATTTCCTTAAGATGTTTGTTCTTGTCAGGCACCAGACATTCATGTACTATAAACATATCAGATGTTTTAGTCCTAATTGAGATCATTTAAAATCATACAATTTGACACACTGAGTTAATGAGAGTGGAGTCTGAGTCATTGTAGTGCACTAAATAGCACAGAGATGAGAGGAGACGAGAGGAGATGAGACGGGCTGAGCTGAGCTGAATAGTTAACTGGTTAGAACATTGAGTTCAGCACAAAAAACAACCAAGGAGGAAACATCCCAAAAGGAAAGAAAAATAATACAATGTGACAAAAGCCATGGTTACCATAGAAACAGACCCCCCCACTATTATTTTCTCTTTGTCTTTAGCTCTCTAGCTCCTCTGTCTCTTATTTTAACACTTATTTTTTCACACTCTGCTTTATCTCTTTCTCTTTTTGTTTCATTTCTCTTTTTCTTTCTGCCTGTCTTATTCGTTGTAGATGCCTTTTCTATCTCCACCACTCAGCCTCCATCTTCCTCTGCAGTTCAGTTTCTTACTGTCCTGCTTTCCACTTCTTATCTTTCTTTTCTTGCTCTTTCAGCCTCCTGTGATCTTTCTCATGCCTTTGTTATTGTTCTCTCTCACCTCCTTCCTGTCTGTAGCTTGCTTCTTGTCTCTAGATCAACCTAATTACACAGTTACCGGTATTGATGGAGAAGACTCACACTACCAGACATTTTTATTGCGCTCCACTGCAACTGATCCATTACACTGGGAGGAACATTAGCCTTGCTCAATTTTTCAGTTTGATTCACTTTTGCAATGTGCATCTTCTCAATATTTTGTCAGCTGCTATTTTTAGAAGTTAACTGTATTGATCAGCAGTTGAACAAAGGCCAAAGTTCTGGTTGAAGACTCAAGGTTTGAGGGCTACAGGAAGGTGGTCTTTACTGTCAACAATCATTGTGAGAAAACAAGATTATGGAGGGTCCAATCGGGGAGGGCAGTAATCATTGTTGTATACTAGTGCACAGGACAGAGTTAGGAAAAAGTAGATGACGCGACACACAAGAATTCAGGTGCCATTTTGACCAATCAATGTATTTAATTTAACAATGAAGACCCTGTGCAGCTGTTTAACAAAACATGTGGTGGTTCGATGTATGTTGTTATTGTGAAAAGCATTCAACAGAAAAATGTGTTGAATGCATATATTAAGCACATTGTGGCAGACCTACTAAATCACATGAAAGGTGGATCATTAATGAGCTAAGAATTCAAGGGTTTCAAAAATATTTCCTTGAAGTGAAAGGTAAATTCATTAGGAAGGCTAATTTGTTACTGTACCTCCGCTGATGCACAACATTTTAAAGATGTTTGGACTGTTACGTTTGTAGTTAAATTAGAATACTAAATGTACAGGTTTACTAGTCAGCACCTTATAAAACAGCAGCTTTTAAATGTCTTTGTACACGTAGTGAATTTAAAACCTAACTCTGGCAGCTTGGGTCTTTCCCAGCAATGTCGCATGACAATCAGGAGATGTGACTATTTCACAACAGACTACTGCAGTGTAATGTCTGTCTGGCTGTCTACCACTTCTGAGGCAAAGTCCACTTTCAGTTTAGAGTCACCCAATTACATCTACTGGTAAATCCAAATTTTGTGCCTTTGCAACCCTTTTATAAATTACCATTTTAATGTTTGGAAGGCCCCGGGACAGACGTTTCTCAGCAGTACATTTTAAACTTCAAGTGCTTGATTGAACTACAACAATCTATTATTTATAGTCAATCATATCAGTGATGACATGAAACACTGATATGTGATATAGGAAGAAAAATTGGATCTGGAACACGCAGTTATGCTGTAGCAAGAGAATAAGGTATTGTTACCAACTGTATGACACTGATCCTCCTCATGCTCAGACTACAACCTTTAGCAGCTACTCTGGTACAGCGGATGGCATTAGGTTACCTTTAGCAACAGTCACCTATCACCTCCTTAATGTTTGTTGACTTTTTATAAGTCCCCTTTCACCTACTGACTAACTGACCCTTAACAAACTTGCAAACATAAACTTAAAGGCAGAGATTTCACATTATCCTCAAACACACTTGTCCGATTTTTAAAGCAGGCCAAATAAGAGCAGCACTGTTTGTAATAATCTGTTATGAGTTCATTACTGCAACCATCATAAGGGCTGCATGAAGAATTTTCTTGTTCACGCTTGTCTGTTTTATTATCAGTGTTATCTGGACTTCACATATTTGCCAAAAGAGAAGTTTTGACTGTGTACCAACAACATTTTAACAGACTTAAAAGCTGCTGATCAGCTTGGAGAAGGTCTCACAGCTATCACAGCAGGTAGACGAACAGATGAGATGTAATAAAAGTAGCGGCCAACAAAAAGCACAGCGACGCACTCAACCTTTCCCCTAACAGCCCGTCAACCCACGTGACCCACTGTTTTCCGTTACTGTGATTGCAGGATAAGAAACAACAACAACAAAAACACTATGAAGAAACTTACCAACACTACTAAAGTCACCACACCGTGCTGCAGGACTGAACGTTACAGGAGAGCCTTCGTCCCCACTGCCATCAGAGTTTACAACACCTAAGTTGACGGCAAATAGACAACTGGAACTGCACAACTGCTTTGACTTTACTTACTATGTAGATTCTACTGAAGACTATGAGTATACTGTAAATAATATAGTAATTACTTGTTTGTTGTTTCTGTCTGGAGCCGCAAAAAAATATTTAGCCCCTCTACGTTTTACCACAAGGTGGCTACTCTGTGGTAGCCTATTTATGACTATTTGGTACTTTAACTTTACACTTCCATTACAATAATAAAATGTTTGGTGCATTTATGAAACTATACAACTTCAATAAAGAAAACAGTTGAGATTTTTGGCATACACTTGCATGTGTAGGTTTTACTTAGAAACGGACTAACAGTGAACTAATGCAAATTGAGTTTGTGGTATTGAGTTTGTGCAAAAAAGGCACCAGGCCTTCATTTCGTTGATGACATGTTAAAAAAAAACATTTTTATTCTGTGTATAGGCTGCACATTTATACAGATGAACAATGTAATAATGGCTTTAGGCCTATAACAATGACAGCAAAATGTTTAAATGTTCAAAGAAATGTGTTATTCATTTCCATATGTTCCTTGTGTTTTGTGACAAAGCCACAGGGAGCCACTGGAGAGAGGCTAAAGAGCCACATCTGGCTCAGGAGCCACGGGGTGCAGACCCCTGCCTTAGGGGATCAATAAAGTGAATCTGAAAAGTCTCTCATGGCTCCTACAGACTGTAACATGTCCCACCTGTCTCACTTCCAAAGCACATGAGGAAAAGATGAATAGCCAAGGCATATATATATATATATAATGACAACCAAAAACCATACAGAAACACTTTTTGTGATATAATTGGGCCTTAGAGCAAACAAATGGCAACACTTTGATGCCAGCGAAGGTACAAGATTGTGCTTGCCTGAAATGACAGCATGTGAGCATGACAAAGATTTCAGAATTTAATTACTATAATTTGTATTCACTGCACCATTTAAACATGTAACAAACCAGTCAAACAAGTTACAAGTATTCTGTCTTTCCACACTATGTTGACATGATGGAAATTCCTCAAATTGTTAGTTGTTTAGGCCATGTGACACTTAACTCACAATAGAGAAAAAAAAAAACCTCGACTACTAAAACACAGTCTATGGGAGAGGAAAAATACAAACTTCCTAGATTGTCTGATAAAAGTCTAATTATGAATGACTGAACATGCAAAATGAATAAATACAATAAAAAATACATTAAAAATAAAAGTAACTACTGGAATATGCAAAACACTTCTGGCTCTAAGGCACTTAAATACATTTGTTTCCTGAATCCTAGGACCTCACCCATGACCCGTAACTGCCTCTGTTAACTGAAGAGGAAATATCCTTTTCTAATATCCTTAGAAATTTCACAAAAGCAGCATAAAAGCACATGGTTACACTTACTGGTAAGCAATAACTTCCCTTTCTACACATTCTCAGCAGTCATACAGATTAATACGGTTAAGTTGATTTCCTTCATGCAGCTGTGTGTCCATGTCAATAGTTAAATATGCTTACATGTGCTTAATGAAAAAAGGTTTTTGTTTTGTCCTCAGTGCATCTGTTTCACCACTACAAGGACAATCTCCGGTGGGAGATTTTTTTTCTAGTCTTTGCTAATTCATAGCTTAGAAAAAAATAGATCTGGAGTCAATGATTGCTTGGGGTTGAACATAACAAGTAAGTGTGAACTTCTTTCAACAAAAGGAAACTGTGTTCATTGCACTTTGCAGGTTACTCGTATTTTTAATCTTGTGCAACACTGGTACACAAACACTGCAAAGGAAATTACATGGCATAGGGATCTCACAGTTGAGAAATGCCGTAATACTCTATTTAGAGTTTAGCATAACAGAATTATTCTTTATGTAACCTGTAGAGCTGACTCCTAATGAATGGCAATCACTCTTACATGTAAGTCTGCGAACCAAAGGCATCTTGTTACTCTACAGAATATGATTTGTGAGGCCATAGTAGGGCTGTGCGATAGAGTTGGGTCGATTTCCGGTTTGGTTTGTCCGGGCTGATGTAGAAGCTTAAAGCAGATTGATTTATTCAAACTGGCTGAACTCACATTTGTCATTATGACAACCTGATGGCTACAGGCACTAAATCTAACTTGTTTTACATCAGTAATAAGCAACATGACAACATGATGAACATAATACTATTATATCGTTATGTATTATATTGTTATAACCAGACTAACTTGTGTCTGACAAAACGTGAGGAAGTCAGCAACACGAAGGAGGATCACGTTTCAGCAGAGGGAGGAGGAAAAACAAAAAAAAAGTTCATGTGCTTTTTGGGGGACATGAGAGGAGACTGTGGGTTTGTAGTATTAAAAAGCTAGGCTAGTGTGTTAATTTTTCAGTCAGTTTATAGTGATATTTAGTGCCTGTCTGCATGTAAGTGTTTGGTTTTAGTCTGCTTTACTTTGACGAGTTTGTGTAACGTGTTGTTTTGCTGCTGCTGAAGAAATAATGACTTATGAAATTACAATTTCAGACAGTGAAGAATTACCATAAGTCTGTGATCTGCAGTTCTGGCTTCTGAACTCAGACGTGCAGTGAATCTGATTTACACAGACGCTTCAGAGACCGTCTAGGTAATTAATGGAAATACTCCAGCTATCACAGACGTATGCACAGTTGTGGACTAGTGTTTACTTCATCAGCTATTGTTAAAATATTGCAACAATATCAGTCCAAAATGCAGTTTCTAGTCAGATAAGAAAAACAACAAAAAAAGCAATCTCACACAGCCTAAGCCTCCACAAACCACAGAAAACTAGGGGGAAACGTATTATAGTTTGGTTGTAGTTCGCCTACATTTTCTAAGTGGTAAGAAAACTGTGATTCAGATCGCTGATCGTGATTCTACTTTGCCCAGTCCTAGCCGAGTGCCTCTCACTAGCACGACAATAATGCATGTGCAGGTGGGCAATAACATGTGTGTGTGCGTGCGTGTAAGTGAATCCTGACCTGAATGTTGAACTCTAGCAGGCTTCATAAGTATATTACAGTTTCACCATGCTTATTTTTCAGCTTTCCAACATGACCTCAGGGATTATTGATGGCAACCATTTCAATTAAATTTCCTATTGCTTAACCTTTAATCTCAGGTTTCACAGGGGCACTTGATCTCTGTGTGTATTTCTACATTGTTGAATAACAACACGGTTACAGGAAACATGTATGATAAGACTGGAAAAGACACAACAAAAAGCTGAACATTGTTACTGCATACAGCGGCTACAATAACATTTGTTGAAAAGAATAACATAGGAAAGGTTTTGCCTTCAGTGTCTGTCATCACTTAATGTTTTATTTTATGATTATTATTTATTTACTAACCATTGCAAGTCTCACAGATACATTGATATCAGAAAGATGTAAATACATGATACTGATTTCTAGGTAAACTAGAACGA
>JAPQRN010000008.1:12057818-12068549 GCA_037367275.1 Coranthus polyacanthus | reverse complement strand
ATACTTCCACCAAGGCCCCACAGTCCTCTAGTGTTTTGTTGGTCTTTATTGCTTACGGTCATAGAGACATCCAAAAACAGCAGCATTGATTTTCATTTTATGAATTTTTCTAACACTGAGAGTTAGGACTGGTTTTGCACAGACAGACAAAAAAAAAGCTCATGCATGCAAACTACACGCCAAAATCTACAGCAATTTGATTAAATACACAAAATCCTTGGTATGAATCAACCACGTCAGAGTGCAAAGGCCGTTCTAACATAACCTCCTTGGCAAAAGTAACGGAGACTTAACATACTTAAGTTACCAGAACTATTCTGCTACATGTCTATCCTACATGTCCACTCAAAGTATTACTGATACTGATACAAAACAGCTACTGCCAAACAGAATGCCAAGTACGTGATCCGTGATTGATAATGCATTTATCGATTGTTTGAAACTATTTTGAAATTCTAAACAGATGCTAGTTTGTGCAGTTTCAGGTAGCAGGAGGACTTACAGTTGATTTCTGGGTGTGCCCCCCCCCAAAAAAAATCACCTACACCCTGACTGAAACTTGTGAGCAAAACCTGTTAACAACCTAGCAATACAGGCACTGGTAGAACATTGACTCGATCTGTACCTTTAGGACAAACCTGTATCTTTTTATGGGAGTTATTCTGGCACTGACTTAACACACCCAGGCTGCAACTATCAACCCAAAGCAGCTACATACTCTAGACTCTAACTACAGTTATCCATTTTCCCCTTTAAAATAAAAAGAAATAAGAGACTGAATACATGTGGTTTTTGAACCTTTTTGGTCATACTCTTTAATCGGTTAATCAAAGCTGTGCCTATTTGCCTGACCACTGGTAGAATAAATGAATTTTGGTCAGTTTTGGTTCCTTTTGCCTCCCTTATTTTCATGAAACAGTAGAATCCAGTAAAGACAAAGAATGTTTCAAGGAAAGTCTGTAAAAACATCCATCATGATTTTGTGTAACCATTAATATGAATCAGAAATATTAAATACTTTAACCGTACCCTGATAAGAAGTTAATCTTAACAGAACTGGATTGAATTTTAGGCCAAACCTATCATTTTTCTGTTTGCTTCCAGCAGATTTATTGCCTACCAAAAACACTCATGACCAGTTAACTCCTCACTTTTGCCTTCATAGAGATTGCAGGTAAATATTCTCAGTCCTGACTTTCTGCATATCACCGTGTTATCTGTTCCTGTGACTCAGTCATTGCACATAACCACATATTATTGTAGTCAAATTTTCAGATAAAAGGAGACAAAACTTTGTACATCCGATTTCTTCAAAAGCCCAGACAAGAACTGCTGTTGACCTTGAAACTATATCTGTACTGCTTCGAGTGTTTGTAGCCTAAAGCAGATGCAATATTCTATATAAAAGTGCTAGCTTTTTGCTACTGCTGCTATTTCCATTACGTATGATACAGTTTATACTGTTTTATTATCAGATAATAAAAGAGTATTACCTGTAGTAAATCTCAATAACATCGAACACCGAAGTTTCAGGTCTTAATTGCTTTGATGAGAGCATTTAGTTAACAATACTAGAAGACTAAATACTGTGTTGAGCTCTGTGGTTTATTTTGGGTGACTCCACACAGCAGAGTTGTGGTACACCATGTCTTCTTCCATACCACATGTTTCACTGATACACGGACAAATATGCAGCAATGGATAACACCGTTTGTGCATCAATGTCATGGACATGAAGCTGGAGAGAATGAAGAGTTTCCTCCTTCTTCCATTGCTGTTGTGGTAGTTAAGAATTCCCTGGCCTAAGCAGCCAAGCTCAGTATTATCCGCTTACTCAGCTGCTGCTGGCCACACCAGCACCACCACATATGAACAACAGAGTAAAAACGCCAAACTATCCACTGACCAGTTTCACAACGGTTGTGTTAGAATTACAGAAACATGGAAAAAAAACTAATGACGTATTTTGTGCTTTGGGCCTATAATAGCGTGCACTTCAGCAGTATTCCAGCATTATGTGTGTCATTTTTAAGTAATTAAAGTCAGTCAGTTACATTTAATATAGCCCAAAGACTTCTCACCAAATACATGGCCTCAAAATACAGTAGAGAAACTTAAACACTGTAGTGACTCCTGTGTATGGACACAATTTCCTGCCTTCATTCGCGATCTTGCAACAGTGCCGATTTCCCCCCAGATTAACTTGAAAAGTCCCTGACATGTGAACATACAGAATTTACATGAAAAGGTTGCTTTTACCATTAAATGTAATTTTTTTCCGATCTGAAGCAACATGCACATTAAAACAATGTTTGTCTCATTTGTGTTGGAGAAGAAACACCAGACTATTAGTTTGAGTGAAGGCATTTCTGTTCCATCAGAAAATGATTGTAAACAAAGGGTAACCTACTGCAGGCAGGTGTTACCCAAAGGAAAACTCCTGTTGCTGACTACAAAGGAAGAGGACAAAAGTGAAAAAAATCACATCCCTGAGGGGAATAACATTCCAGGATTGGCCTGGGACAGAAAGGATCCAAGGGTTATCCAAGTTTATCAGAACTGCTGGCATCTTTCCAAGGATAACTGAGCCATAAAGCAGAGGAGCTGGACATTTCAAAGTTTACTGATGTGATGTCCCTTCAATTACATAATCCAGGCAAAATTGATATGGACCACTTATTTGTCCACTTGTTTGATTTAAACATGTCTCACGGAAATGTTTAAATCACTGTCTCTTAAGTTTATATATGTTGTTTTGACAATCCTGAGTACATCATGTGTATTTATCTAGTATACTGTCTGAGCTGCCAACATGTATCTGCTTGCAAAAGAAGTTCTTGTACCTCTATGTACTTAGCAATTCTGTCCTATCTAGTGTTGAATATTTATTTCTTCAATGCATAAACTAATGATAGCACATGTCTTTCCTGTAAATTAAAATGAAAGAAAGCATTAAAGCACGTATAACCTCTTGCACAAGTTAATTGAATGCTTTTGAAACATGTCATCCTAACAACATGCTCACTAAGACGGACAGCTTGTAAAATGTTACAAACTAAATCAATCAAAGAAACAAGAATGGAAATGTAAAAAGCTCTGTGAAATAATATTTGCATGCTGCATTAACAGAGCAGAAAACATATCTGCCAAACATCCTGTTCACTAATTCAATCAGGTCTTAAAGGAGGACAGCAAACAGATGCTGTTATTGTAAGACATTTACGACTTGGAATCAAACAGTTTTCTTCATTCCTTACTGAAATAAAATCTAGAGGAGGAAAAAATACACTGGAATTCGTGACTGCACTCTTACTTATATTAGTCATTAGAATGGTGAACCATGATTTCTATTAGATGAAAAATGATTAATTAATGAGCCAGTTTTGCGTTGACAAATGTAACATGCAGACTTCCAATGAGTGACGGCTAGGAGGGTTTCCTTGACAGCAGAAAAATCATGTCCTAAAGCTTTTACTCACAATGGACAGGAATGTGGATTATCTGTTTTAACAACAAAGTCCCTAAACATGCAGCTTGTCTCTCTGCAATTATTTCCACAGTGAAAGTTTTACCATGATATCCAAACTGAGCGACAACAAACTAGGCTTTTGACTTAACAGCCACAAAAAAAAGACCTGCCATAACTTTAAACAATAAACACAAGCAAATCCAAGTGCTTTACATTTTATTTAGAAATCACATTTCGTAGATCTTTCATATGGCCAACATTGTCATGAAGCATTCTCACTAAATTTGTAAACTAAATGAAGCAGTTAACAGACAAGACACTAGAATTGTGTGTTTTTATAGCCAAAAACCTTAATGTTAAGATTAAATCTGATTTAACTTGTAGAATCAGTAGAATGTGATGTTTTCACCTGCTTCGTACTAGAAAATGCATCGCACACTTACCAGGTTTCTTTTCACTTATAAGCTTCATGGTGAGGGAAACTATCAGCTCAAGTGGGTGTAAAAAAAACAACAAAAGATACAAAAGACAACGCTGATAAAAAACCCGGTCTCGATCAGTCTTCGTTTGAAACGCCTCCACAGCGCGACGAAATTACACTTTAACTCATTCTGCCCTTCACCTGCAAAGTTTTTCTAGATGATCTACACTCACATCATCCGAACTGACCAGTAAATAAGGGGGCGGGGTCGGGGCCGTCTCATCCTGCCTCATGGAGACAGAAGTCGTGTGTTGATTGGCTGAAGCAAGCCAAGCCCACTTATCAGGAGCTTTTTCACCACCGGGTATCCACCAATCACGACGCACCAAATGCAACCAGAGGGTTCATAAAAACAAAAGGGGGTCTCCCTGACGACGGCAGGCTTCAAGATTGGACGGATCAGCTTGAGACACAAAACACCTTATGTGACCTACAGAGAAACAGTGAAGGCCTGAGAACTGATAAAAAAAAAAAAAACAATTAAAAAAATGCACTCCCCATTTACACTAAAGCAGTAAAAAGAGAATTCATCGGGGGTTGCTGCTTTCTCATTGCAGCGCGGCACGGTTGTGCAAAGCAAGCAAACCCCAGTATTGCACAGAGGGACTGCAGCCGGTTTACTGTAATGAAATACATCCCCGCTCCCACTGCCTAAATATCCTTACACGCTTTAATCATAAAACCCATGTAAGTCATCCCCAAATTGATTGTCACTTACGGGGTCTGTTCCGCCTGATCGACTCCGTCCTCCTCCGTAGCTTGCACCTCTTGGCCGGGGAGCCGTTGCACTCCGCATCGTCTCCGCGGTGCAGGTGATGCATGTTTTCAAACGTGCTGCTGCTGTTGGGTCCGGAGCCGGAGCCGAATGCATTGCCGCTGCAACAGCCGCCGTTAGCGGCCACAACGATGGGGCTGTGAAATCCCCGCTGGCTCTGCCCGTTGTTGACATGAAAGGGTCCCGACGCTCCCTTCTTGTCCATCATCGACTTGGCTTTATCCATGGCAGCAGCTAGCCTAGCCTAACCTAGCCTAGCTTAGCATCTGCAGGAAAAAAAAAGGAAAAAGCCCCGTCGCCAGCAATGAGAAACCGGGCTAGTTTAGCTTAGCTTGCTAACGTTAGCACCGTTGTAAGCTAGTGTGAGTCAGTCGCTCGATTAGCAAACGGTAGACCTTGCGCTTCTCTGTTACGTACTCTAAAATATCAGGCTAAAATTTGGCGCACATTTTTGCTGTAATGTAGTGTAAATTGTAAACGCGGACAGCCGCTAGAATACAGTGTTTCCTTTGAGGTCACTCTCGGTCATTTCCCCACATTGAGGTCCTGGCAGGCGCAGCGGCAGCCGGTGTGTGTGTGTGCGTGCGTGTCGGTGGACTGCTACGTCACACCAGCTCCTCCGACTGAGGCCGAACCCGTTCACCTCCTCCGACCGGTTTTCCTCTCTTCTCTGCAGTAAAAAAAATGACGCTTTGTAATTCTACACTTTAACGCAAAGCTCTACGAAATGCTCGTCCAATGTCACCTACGGTACAGAAGGAAAAAAAAAAAAAAAAAAGAAGCGCCGCCGTCACCCGCCGCGACGTTAAACAAAGTGTGTACTATCCGTGCAGCTGTGAGCGCTTTATTTATCGCTCTTTGCTGTCATCCTCATTCCCCGCAGTCCTCTCCACGCGTGATGTGCGCACAACGCTGCCAGTCAATATATCAGTCAAGAAAATGAACTATAGTAACCCTGCAGTTGCACGGAAAAGCGCAGTATCGGTATGATTTATTTATTCACACGGAGATTTTCAAATATTTCGTAGACGTATTCGTTAAAGAGTTTTTTCCATATTATGATGCTGTGTTTTTTAAATTTACAGACAATAGGCTGATTTTTTTTTTTTTTTTTTTTGGTGGGACCGCAACACTTCATACGTTTTTCTCAATTACCCTATTTTACATTAGACCTGTTACTAGACCATACAATTTCATTTTCTGTCCGCTATTGCTTATTGTTTATCTCTTTAAAATACTGATATTAGTAAATAGTATTTGTAAAAAAAAAAAAAAGCACGTTACAATACACAATCATAACTGAGCAATACAATAATAGCTACCATGCATAGTAATGTGAATATTGTAGTAATATCATTATGTAGCACCAAACACCATGGATAATGATTACTCCAGGGTTCTCACAAGGTTTTCAGAGGGCTTAGGTGATTTTACATCACTCTGGACCATAATTATGACCATATCTGTGTACAGGCATTTGGAAGAGCTGGAGAGCAGATCATAAATAAATGCTCAAAAATAAAATTAGCAAAAGAAGTCCCACTGGGGACCAACCATTACCTCTGGGAAAAGTCATTTAGTCAGTTTTGATGGTCTCCACCTTGATTTTACAGTATGTCGTATGGGTGCTGTGCTTTAGCCTTTTAATGATAGGAAAATCCCTGATATTCTATAGAAACCTAAGGATATCATCATAGCACAAAGGAAAAACTAAACACATGCAGTAATTCTCATAACTCCATCATGGCATGGATATACGCTACTAAACTGAGATATGAGGTGAATTATTTCATTTGGCATCGGTAATAAGTTGCTTAATTGTAAGTCTGTATTTTTTAATCAGTGTGTGACAACAGCGTGCAGTTACATAGATATTTCAGGCCTGCTTCTTATACAGCAGTATGCTTTTGTCATGCTTAATCTGTTCAAATTTTGAAGTATTCCAAAAATTGTAGTATCTCAATCTTGCCCGTGACTGCAGCATTTTTTTATGAGTAGAAAATCCATCCCTGATCAAAGAGGGTGCGGGATTAATTGAGTTTTGAGCTGCTGCCATCTTCTGGTAAAACAGTGTTAACTGTTGCAACTGATGAGAAATCTACAAACATTATAGTTAGAAATAAAATAACGAGCTATTTCCATATGTGTTGTGAACTGTAAAATCCCATTATTACAATAAACTTTTTTTTTTTTTGCTCCACATAGATGCTCTAAATCTTTATTAATTAAACCCAGTGACCTCGGTGCGGTAAGAATCAGGTCACTGTTGAGAGTAAAAATCCTGTAACAGGATTGGGTTAAAATCATTACTTAGTCAATTAGTCACACCCTACTGTGTCTGAAACGTCTTCTTGATTACCTGTGAAAAAGACCTGCATAGACACCAACATAAATGTGTCCCTTTTCCATTATTTTGTTTAATAAAAATGTCAATTTTCTATATTACTGAAACAGCTCTCTGTGACTTTTATTCTCCAAAGCTGTCCAATTAAAGTAGACAAAACAAATTTACAATTCTTATGAAAAGTGCACAGGCAGTGCTGAAAGATTTAGCACCAAGAAGAAAAGTCAGTCACTGTCTTTGTCCATTCATTCGTGCTACCAAGGCAGTTCAGTCCCGTCCCAGCTGTAGGCCTTGCCAGTCTTGTCGATATTCAATGCGTTGATGATGCTCATGAGACAACTGACAGAGTGTTCGGTACTAAACAGCTTTTCCTTTGGTACGTTCCTGTGGTAAGGCCTGGAGAGGTCCGTGTTGACAGTTCCTGGGTGTAAAGACACACACACCACCTGGAAAATACACACAGGGAAATCAGCTCTGTAATTATAATAGGCATGGGTCTGTATGTGGAACAGCACTTTTCATGGGCATAATAATAAAAAAAGTTAAGTTAATTCAAACCTACCTTAGGTCGACTGCGGCCCAGCTCTATCGACAAATTCCTCGTTGCCATGTTGAGTGCCGCTTTAGACATTCTGTAGCTGTACCAACCACCAAGACCTGAAGATAAGTGAGAGATGGAAAGAGGAAATTTGACAGAAAGAAGTCTTACAATCTATTTACAGTAACTAGCACAAAAAAGAAAAAACACCAGGAGAAGAGTTTGTTTGTGCTTAAGGGTTTAATTTTTTCAATGTTCCTTCAACTTACTCAGTCTACAGAAGGTGGCAGTACGGCGTAGTCTATGATGTGTGCACAGATGAAGCAGATTGAACACATCTGACTTGAAACCATTCAGTACATGGCTGGTCATCTTCTATGAGCAGATCTAACCAGCTAACATCTAGCAGCAGTCATCTTGAGGCTATAATGTCTGGTGGTTTTTACTTACCGTTGTCACCAATGGATCCTACTTTGGCAGTGATGTTGACAATGATGCCACTGTGCTGCTTGGGTTTCTCTGCAGGCTGTTGACCGAAACCACCTCCACCTTTCTGAAGAAGGGGGGCAAAATACTTGGCCATGACCAGGGGACCTACTGTGTTGGTGGTCAATGTGGAAATGATGCCCTGATTAAAAAACAAAATGATATTATGTGAGAGAGGAATTAAAACGCCATAAAGTCTCAATCAAGTCATAGACCTTAAGTCATTTGAAATTATAGTGCTTTATTTTGTCCAGTTTTGTGGCAAAATAAATAAACTACCCTATTTTTTAAAAAAAACTCTGTTGGATTAGCTGGAAAATGCATTTGTACAAAGCTGAAAAAAAGGTCTGCTTGTCTGCCCTCATGCAAAGTTGCCTGTTTCGAGATAGGTTTTTAGAGGATAAGGCTACAAATATGATGATCTCATAGAATATGGCGCATTACTGTATTACCCAACAGTATATAGAGTTGAAATGTGGTTCAAATGAGCTCAACATTAAACATCTACAGCAGTAAAATGCAACACACATATTAATGTAGCAGCAGACTAATAATAATCCAAAACCACCACAGTAAATGGGAAGGGGCCAGTTTACTAATTAATCCGTAATTTCAGTACATTTTTCAACTTTTGCTCGGTAAGGGTTTGAACGCAGAACTTTCACTTGTCGCATTATTATTTTGTATAGTAAACACCGGTTTCACCTGAGCAGAAACATCCCTCAAGCTGGTCTCTCCTTTTCCGGAGGGGTGAAGCACGGCCGAGGAGTTGACGATCAGGTCCAGCCGACCAAAGGTCTCTTTAACCCAGTCCGCAGCTCCGCGGATGTCTTCCTCTCGGTTCACGTCCAGTCCGAGGACCGTCAACCTCCCCGTGTGTTGGCCAGCCAAGCCCCGCAGCTCGGCCGCTCCGTCCGGGTTTCTGCATGTCGCTATGACGGCAGCAGGAGTTTGGTTTTTCAAGATATGTTTGCAGAATTCAAGCCCCAGTCCTCTGCTGGCCCCTTGTATGAGTGCGATGGGAGCAGCCATGACAGTGAAATGACACGAGACCGAAGAGGTGAATGGAGAGCGTATATATTTGTTGCATTCAGGCTCCAGTCAAAACGTCCAAATTTAGAACACTTTGGAAGCAACGCGAAAGAAAAGCTAGTCTAAATAGTTTTCCCGACGCGATAAGTGATTTGTAGCCTGATCTGTAGGAATTATATAATTTATACATTGCTTAGTATTGAAAAGTTCTTCCACAATACCAGTTTATTTTCATCCAAGTGGTACGAAATAGAAGTGTACGAGGAGTACCGAAAGGCAGCACGTTTCACAACAAGCACAGGCCGTCCTCTGTAGGTCACTATGAACGCACTTACACAACTCCGCATATTCACGTGTTGAAAAGGACGTTTTTATTTTTACTGTCAAAAGTCTATAAACATAAAAGAAGAGGAATACTTTGGACACGCAGTTCAATGCTTCCCCGTTTCTGCCGCGTCCCTTTTATTGAAATGTTTATCGGGATCATTGATCGATTTTTTTCAAAAGCAGGCTACTGTCTTGCATGTTTAATTTATAAAAAGATTTCTGTACAAACTATTGTGCCTCAGAGATGTGCAATATTAACACTAACATCATTATGTATAGACGCATTTGTTAGTGTCTCATGTTTCGCCAGTGCACTGCACTACACCCACAACAGTCCAGCAGGTGGCAGTGTGACAACGTTCAATAAAGGGTTTGGTCAAGTCTCAGCAATTCAGAAACACAGCAAGTCAAAATTCAGGAGACAGGCTGGGTCAGAAATGTCAAAGCAGAAAGTATTGGTTTATGTAATGTGTAGTATATATCAAATGTCCCCCTATCAGAAATCCCCCCGTGGTTATTTCCGGTGACGTCAATAGATTTTAATATTCAACTCCAACTCAGACAGAAATCAGAACAGGATCTTTTGAGCCATGTGTAAATATTATTGTTCTATCTCCATATTTTTGTATCTTTCTACATTGAACAAAAATATGGAGATAGAACAATAATATTTACACATGGCTCAAAAGATCCAAAGACTGGACTACATCCCAGGACTCAAAATAGCGCAACAGACCATGCATCAGTATATACAGTCGAGCTCCTGGTTATTACCCTCTAGCTGCAGTGGTTAAGCGGGAACAGCAGGACACATGCACTAATAGCATCTGATAGTTGGGCAGCAATTATCAGTATCAATTCCATGAACAACCTATGCAATAGAGGGATGAATGTCTGTTTTCTTTGGATTTCTGCCCATGCAGGGGTTGAGGGCAATGAAGATGTAGACGTACTAGCAAAACAAGCAATCGGGTTGCAAACAATAAATATCAATATTCCAATAGGTAAAGCAGAGGGTAAATCAATAATAAAGACACAGATGCACAAAGTATGGCAGGGATACTGGGACATGAATGACACTGGCAGACACTACCACAATACACAAAAACAAGGCGGGGAAGGAGGAAGGTGGGGTAGGAACCGCAAGGAGGAGGTAATCATTACCCGTCTTAGGTTAGGACACACTGGGTTGAACAACACACTGCATAGAAAAGGTTAACATCCAACCAGCAAATATAGAGTTTGTGAACATCCTAAGTCTGTTCAACATGTGCTACTG
>JAPQRN010000008.1:12014102-12029548 GCA_037367275.1 Coranthus polyacanthus | reverse complement strand
AAACCCAGTCAGCTGCGAGTCACTTGAACTGAATGAGAGCATCCAGCTGGTGATCAGTTTGTATCCAATTTTAACTCGATACGAAACGAGAAGCCTAAGAAGCCCCAGCCTCGGAATCTTTCTATGTGAAACTGTATTATGGATAAATTAATAACATCGCATTTGAATGTTTTGTGCAAGAGCTGACGGGAAACATTTGTGGAAGTTATGGGGACATTTAATTAAGCATTTCAATAAAACAACTACATTCAGTAACAATTAACATTTCAACAGTGGTAGCCTCCTGCATTTACATATATATATATATATATATATATTTTTTTTTTTGTAATTGCTTAGGGGCTTGTATGCATAGTTTCAAAACCTCGAAACCTCAAACTTCCCACAGACTTGACCGGAGAGGGGGGGGGGTTTAAAATCTTGAACCTTGAAGTCTTGAAGCACGTTATTTCCGGCACTACACGTTTACTGTAAACGAAAGGCAAATTTAGAGAATAAACAGCTCTCTTCTTCTTGGCAACCACACTTCTTCTTCCCTTAGATTTGAACCACGTTACTCATTATGTATTTTTGTAAAAGGCTTGGGTTTGATTGTGGCATGTATAATGTGTTAACATCATTTATATTTTTATGAGACAACGTACAGACATTTCAATGTGTAAATATCTAAATGATTTCACGTTATCCGTACTTTTTGGAATATAAAAAAATAAATTAACTGGATATTCAACCATCTCCATTGTGCTTAATGGCTTCTCTGTTTGTTCAGACTGTGAAATTTACCGTGTAAATTCATGGAATTAGTACTAACTTTTTACTGAAATGCTATAATGCTGTGTGAATTCTTAATGTCTTCTTTATTTAGCCTTTGTATTAAAAAAAAACACCCAGCAATACTGTCATAGATCATTTCCTCATAGTATTTCTTTACCTGAAATTTGATTATCCCTGCTTTTCCTGCAGTGATGCATGTAGCACAGTCGTACCGTGTCATTCTGGGTGCAGTCACGAGAAACAGGTGATACGTGACCGCACCCGGCTGTCATCTGAACTATGACATGTCGGAGAAAATATTAAGTCACAGATGTAAACTGAAAAATAGTAAGCCTTCGTGTTAAGTAAGTCAAAGATATTGAGTGGTGTGTGACCCTGCAGAATACTTTGCTTCTTCCCACCCCTCTCTGTTTCTTTATCTGATACTGACTTCCCTCAATACTATCAGCTGAGTGGTGTTATTACATACTGTCGCTCCAGTTAGGAGGCTTTTGTCAGATTTCCAGCGAAGAATGCAGAATTTATTGTAATTTCTGCTGACATTCTGTGCCGGGAATGGCCTAAAACCCCCACAGCAATGTACTGCATATGAATATTAAAATCTCTGTTGTGTTGTGTTTTAAAGTTACAGGACTTCATGTCTGTTCCTTCAACATAGTTACAGAACAAGACATCCTGCCACGTCTTGCAAGATCTTCATGATTTTACCCAGTTCTGTGGATGTAGTGTGTATTTAGTTGCCCCGAGATGCTAATACTTTGCAGAAATTAAGCCTGATTTATGTTTGAAATTCTTGTAAATTTGTCTGTAATTTGAACTGTGGGATCTATGTGCTTACACGCTCAGCATATACCTCAACCGTAAAATATATAGGGTCGAAGAGGAGTGTGTGAACCCATAACGCTAATCATGAATAGCAAGAAACGTATGTGTGTAATACAAACAGAGGCCACAAACGTAGTAAAAACCTAAAACTCAGTGAGCTGTGTCTTAACAATGGAGATATTCAAGCTGCGTGGGCTCCACTGTGGCCTCTGGGCACATATTTCCTGCTGGTTCTTCACAGTTCACTAGCTCCCACCGAACACCAGGTAGTGTAGCCCTGGGTGCAAAGACAAAGGGTGTGTCTGATTTGCACCGAGGAGCTGCTGTGGGAACAATAGCAGAACGGGTTTGTCAGCTAACTTATCCCTCCTATAAGGGTCAGTAACACCTGCTGGTGCGCCGTTAGTTCTGTGAAGAGGGCTGGAGGCTGGCTGTTGACTCGGCACTGGGAGAAGGAACAGGTGGAGATGGCTGCAACTACAGCTCAGCCTATGGCGAGCCTGCCCAGTGGACTGGGGATATGCACCACGGCCCCGGATATTTTTTACTTGCCTGAACTGGTGAGTGGACAAAAAACACACGATGAAGCGACGAGTTATGAACAAATTATTTCCAATATTATGCAAAACTCACTCGGTCAAGTTTTACTCAGCACGTGTTTGCTGTCGTTCGTTTGAAAGAAGTCATTTTATACTATTTAAACGACGTGACAAAAAATATGTGGAAGTGTATGCTTTTCTTTCTTGGCAACAACAAATAATGTAAATAAATACATTAAATTTGATCATATCTGAAAAAGAAAACAATCTTTCGCGTTTAAAATGAATCATAAACATAAAATATGATTTTTGAAGGATAATGGTATTAACACATTTTTGAGCCTCAACTGTATATTTTGCAATTCACTAATGATTTTTTTTCCCCCCCTCACATATTATTTAAAACATTTTCTAAGTTATTGCTATTTATAAAAGGAATTTCTCCACCACTTTTAATACTAACGATGAAATGACTTTACTCCTCGAGTTAACTGTAAGTTCTTTGGGGGGAAAAAAAAGCTGTTTCAGTTCTGAAACGATTCTAAATTATTAAAAAATATGATGTATATGAAATCTGATTTTGACAAACAAAACGTGCATTTTTGGTAAAACGGAAGATGACACATGTGTCTCATGGGGGGGGGGTGCACCTACGTCTTTTCACATCTCACATTTCACTCATATTGTATCTGTGCTGCCAATCTAAGAAAAAAATGCGGCCAGCTCTTTTTCTCTTTGAATGATGACAAAAGACAGAAGCTGCTCATATAACAGGTAGAAAAACAATTGCACGGACAAAAAAAAAAAAAAAAAGAAAAAAGAAAACTTCAGGTGTGCAGTTTATGTCTGTTTTTTTTTTTTTTCCCGCAGAGATGCTTTAGAAGCTCGTGTTTATTGAGGGAAGGGTTGTGATGATGCGCGCTTTATGTCAGCAACACCCTGCATCACCTTTCACAATAAGACACACTTCCACTCGCAGTGAAAACAGACAGCGTGTAACTGTATGACGAGAAGAGGAATTGTCAGTTCCTCCAGCTGTTCTAACCTCGAACATCACCAGAGTCAGTGATGAGTCATTTTAGCGTTTTGCTTGATGTTTGAGGTTGTGCGACTGAAACACAATGTTAAGAAATACTGCGGCAATTTCAACATGTCTGAATTTTAGTGGCTTTTCGCAGACCAAGCCTCTAACACTGAAATATGTCTGTGAAAAAGTGATCGGGGACTCTGGGAGCACTGTCAGTTTTTGAACAAAAAAAAACAAAAAAACGCAAAAATGAATAAATACAATAAAACAACTATAGCAGCACTCAGTTATTTAACAAGGCTGTAAAACACCTGTGGATATATAAGGGTTATTTCATACTTTCTAATAAAAACCTTCCTTATTTTCTCTGAAAGTTGTTCCTGACTAGTTTTTTCACACCGGGTGCACTTTTATAATTTCTTGTACGGTAAGCTATTATATATTTTAAATATGTGCTTTTCTGCTTGAATAAAAATATGTCTGCACTGGATGTATTTTCCAAGCTTGGTTTATTGGACGGTATCTCTGTGAACGACTAGACTCACTGTTGTTCATCCCTCAGTCAGGCTGGACTTTCATATTATTGTATCATTTTGTTAATAGCATCAGTTAGGTGAGGTTTGACACAGTTTAACACAATACGTTTTCAAGAGGTTAAATTACACACACGTGGTTAAGTGGCGTCGCTTACACACCACCTGTCTTTTCACCAGTAGAAACAACGCGACTGTTTAGAAGGACGGAACAGCTTACTGCTTATTTAAGCAGTGTTTTTGATGAATTTCAACTTTTGACTCGGCTGCTATTCGACTTTCATATGTTGCCTTTTTTTTCATTTGCTCGTAGCTCGTAGCGTAGGTTCAAAAGTTTAGTATGACTACGGTACATTTACAGAAAGGCCGTCGTATCATTTTGTATTATCCTGCGAATCCTGCATGGATACATGTAATGTTCAATAAATAACAATGGTGACCTGAGCCGTGAGCAAGTCGGAATAATGGTACTAAATAATGGTGTCAATAGTCTTTTAATGAACGATTATTGTGACGCAGACAGTGAAGGTTTTTAATCACGTTGGATCCACGAATGTCCAGACCATGCTGATACTCAGACATGGACAATATCTGACCTAAGGAGCGGAAACCAAGAATATCGAAACAGATTTCTGCTGTTTTGTGTCTGCAGCAAAGAATGTGCACCTTATCATTTCAGTTTGTAGAGCACTTGCTTTAGCTATTTTCAGAAGGGCATAAAAACGGAACCAAGTGCTGAGAGAAAGTAGAGAAAGTGACCAAAGAAAATGGATTCAAGACACAATTATTCTTGTGTATTCTCAAAATATTGAGCTGCTTTTTTTTTTACTTTAAAAGTAAAAGGGAGTTTCTCTAGACATACACATTTCCACTGATGAGAGCATAATCACGATGTAGTGACAAAACCAAAGCGAGGGTTTGACTTGAGTAGTAGTGTTTCGACTCTCAGCCGAGCTGGCTTTATTTAAATGTCCGATTGGAGTGTGTTTTTTTACGTGAGGTGCACATTCACAACTCTACATGGAGGCTGTTCCAGTGTCTGGGGACATACGGTATAAACTACACACTGTCACCGTCGTATTTAGTCCGAGACTGTGGAACGGTCACAGTGAGGGTGTCAGCAGATCTATGAGGGGATGCCAACTGTCATTTGGCAACCAATCAATAAGAAAATCAATCCATCTGCAACACATGCGCCAAGATTATCTTTAATGCTAGATCTAAAGCGCCTCATATTGTTGAATTAAAGACAAGTAGTAGATTTTTTTTTGTTGCCACTATAATGAATTGTAAATAGAATCCGTCTGTCTTTTCCTGCAGGTGTTCGGTGGTTTGGTGTGGATCCTGGTGGCTTCGACCCATGTGAATCCGCCAAATCCTCTGGGCTGGGTGATGTTTGTCTCCGTCTTCTGTTTTGTCTTGACCTTCCTCTGGATGATCATCTTCGCTGCGGGGGGTCACAAGAACAGCTCCGGCTGGGCTGCTGCCGTAAGACCTGAAAAGAAAAAAAAGAAAGAAAAAAGAGATCAGAAGGAGAGAAAAGAGGACCGAGGAATTCAAGAGCAGGGAGGGGATGAAATAGAGATAAAGAGGGCCGATAAGCAGATAGGGATGGGCGGAAATGATGAGAGACACAAGGAGAGCAAATGCGAGGATAAAACAAGAGATATCAGAAGGTAGAGAGTGAAGAACGATAAGAGAAGGATGAGAGGAAAGGACATAAGGTGTACATTTTCATGGTAGTCTTTTGAGCTGCAGCATGTATAATCTGTGACGACTGACTCTGTGTATGTTTGTAGGACTTCGCTTACCACTTCCTGGCAGTGATCTTCTACCTCAGCGCAGGGGTGGATCTGGCTTACATCACCTTCCTGAAAAAGGAAATTAAGACCGAGTTTAAACTTTACCAGATCGATATCGCCGCCGTGGTAAGAAAGACTTACTGACATTAATACAATGTATATACGCAGCACATTCCAGAAAACTTGATGCCGAAGCACAACTGTTTCTGGTGTTCTACGTATTTCGAGTGTCGTTTTTTCCTATTCCGCGGTGTGTTTTTTTCTCATTCCAAATGACTCTCCAGCATTTTTACCTGACCATCAAAAGATTAGCAGGTTTTGTTTTCAGTGCCTTAAAATCAAGGAGCTGTAAGAATTTATTTATCAACCACAGAGTCAGAAATCTGATAGTGATGCGTGATGGCTGCCAGGCATTCTGGGAAATATAGGAAGTCATTAGCCAAAGTTGAAGTTCAGTTTTTACTTCAATTCAATTCAATTCAATTCAATTCAATTCAATTCAATTCAATTCAATTCAATTCAATTCAATTCAATTCAGTTCAATTCAGTGTGCTTCATTTGTTTGAATTTAATGGACAACATTTCCAATCATCACATTACAATAATGAAAATAACAATAGCAAAAGCATATACTAAGAACAATAAGAATGATGACAACAATAATATCATGAATGTGGTATTCATTTGTTTCGTCCTCGGCTTCTCACAGTCTTCTTGACTTTTTGAGTTCTGCGTCGCCTTGTGTGATTGGATAGATCCACCTCAAAGGTCACACGATGAGACCTGAACCATGACCGCGGTGTTTGAGGAAAACTCCACTCAAACACGAGGACACTGAGATGCGGTTAAAGTCACGTCTAAACTCACGTATAACATCCGTCTCTGAAAACAACGAAAAGAGCGTTTCACACTGCAGCCCATTGAAAACCTCTGGAACGTGATCCAGAGGAAGATGGATCAGATCAACCAAAGCTGAGCTGCTTACCTTCTAATCTATGCCACGTAACCCCCACAGCCCCGCGATGTAAACCAAGGAGCATGAGAGCTGTGACTGAAAACCAGACTCATTTGAACATTAAACTAACTCCTGAACTCTTCTTAAGTTAAAACACCAGTACTGTGTTGCTGTGTTTGCATTTTGATGTCTTTCTTTTCTTCAGTTCAAGGTGTTATTTTTGCGATTTTCTGCAAATAAATCCACAAAATGACACTAGTTTTATTTGGCGTTCAGTAAAAGCAGTGGTCTCTTCATTTTTGTATTTTTTTTTCTGGTATACGATACACCGGTGCTTTCTTTCTTTTTCTTTCTTTCTAACGCGTCGGTTTCCTTTTGTGCGTCTCAGGTGTTCGCCTTTGTGGCCACGCTCCTCTACTTCATTCACGCCATCCTCTCCTCCATCCGATGGAAGAACTTCTGATCGCCGAGTCACAGGCTTCTGTGTCCAAACAGGACTGTGCTTCCTCTGCGTCTGCGTCCGCCATGGACGTCCCCAAAAAGTGACATCGACCTGGTCCACGTTTTTCTTTTTTTTTACGTTAGAGACTTGCTGACGACCAGCCACATGCATGATACTAATGTAGACCAAGATTTGTATTAGAAAACTGCCACACGCCCAAGTAGAAGGAAAAACCAGTTTCTATTTAAGAGATCTGATTGGTAGAAGTCACGCACCATTTTATTCCTTAAGATACTTATTAACCATTTTGTCTTTTTCATGTATCATTTTAAGTGCTTAGCATTTATTAAGTGTAGGGGTCATGTTTTTCCAATGCAAACACTGGAATGTGGTCTTCACGTGTTTCAAATTATTCAACATGTCACGCGTTACTACTGACAATTTAAAAAGTGATTACTTACCTTGAGCCATTTGTAATAGATTTGTACGATGTTAAGCGAAGAAATAAATGCCTGGCAATGTTTTTGTTGCTACACTGAGCATTTATTAAAAACAAAAGTGGAATAATCAACACGTTGATCTTACTGGTTCCAGAAAAGGTTCCCGATGATAAAAAGGAAGCCG
Source organism: Coranthus polyacanthus (assembly GCA_037367275.1). Classification (NCBI taxonomy): domain Eukaryota; kingdom Metazoa; phylum Chordata; class Actinopteri; order Kurtiformes; family Apogonidae; genus Coranthus; species Coranthus polyacanthus. The sequence continues at coordinate 12,022,027 of JAPQRN010000008.1, read as the reverse complement.
ATGAGGAGGATGAACTTAGATTAATGCACTGTTGATTGTCTTCTACCCAGTTCTTGGCAGCACAGCAGAAGTGAAGTCAAAGTTAATTAAACCTTGTTATTGTTGATGAGTGCCGTCTGGAGACAGATGCCACGTGATTTTGACATTTTTAAAGCCAGAAACTCAACAGACGTCCTCCTGCTTTCAGTGGAGTCACTCAGACGGCTGCAGGCATCTTGGAAATAAGATGAAGACTGGTGACGGTGACTGAGAATCACACTGTTCATATGAAGTAACAATGAAGAGATAGTCGAGTGTCTCTACACGGTAATATGACTAAAAACATGATTCTTTTAGAGCTAGTGCCATTTTTGCCTTTTCGTACAAAGCATATTATCAGTGCTTCACTACTTTGAGGATGGTTTGATGTATTTTTTTTTTTTTTTTTTTTTAGCTAGAAATCCTCAAATTTGAATAGTTGAAATTTTTGTTTTCTATTAAAGCAAGATGCACAAACATGTCTGTGTCAGAGTTCTGTTTGATCAGTGTCAGCAATGGAAAATATGCACTGAGCTGCTGAAGGCTGTAGTCAACCTGCAGGTGGGTGTTGTGTAAGACTAAACCCAGTCACACACACGTAACTGCGGGTAAATATTTACCTCCTTCTTTTCAATATTTAAAGTTGACAGACAGGATAAGAGTCCTGGAACTATTACAATGACTCAGTTCAGAAAGCAAAGCTGCCAAAACAAGTTGACACAGTGCTGCCGAAAGAAAAACAGGGGAAAGGGAACAACAGGAACAAAAGCTTTTCAAACTCAAAACACCGTTTTATCTCTTCAACAATTACACGTGGTGTTCGTCTGATCCTGTTACAGTTTTATTGTTTTAATGTAAAGTTTAAATTCAGTCCATTATCACATTAAGGTAAACAACAGTAAGCAACAGGATCAAGATTTAAATATGTCCAAAGTGTTTAGGTTCTAATTTTCTTCAGATCAGAAACTTCTTTGAATACACAAGTTGTACTACAGCTGTAGTCCAACGTGCGTGTGCTCCAGTGCACGGTACATATGGAGAGTACAATGTAAAGGCTCGCAGAGGTTGAGATCGAGGCTCGCGTGGAGCATTTCTGTGCTTCGTTACACAATTAGTGCTAATACCACCACTTTGTTCAGCTGCATCGAACGCAGATTGTTCCTGAGGCACCACAAAAAGCGATGATAGTTTTTTTATTATCAATTTATTTAACGCATTACTACATCTGAATGAATTTGAATCTGCTGGTGAACTATTAACCAGAATTGCTTTTACTTTATAATTTCACACCTAATTCCTGGTCTCAGTGCCAGTTTTAACATTTCATTTCCTCAGTTAAATTGTTGTTAAGCCCTTTATGTCCACTTTATGTAAAAGTGGACTTGTTTTACTGTTGAGGGCTCGAGTCCACGAAACAACAAAAAAGACTGGACCGCAGATTCACAAACACAAGAGAAATGAACAAATAGCGTTTTTCAGGTTTATGCTTTATTTCAACGGCACATATTGTGCAGAAATTTCATGAAAACTGATGACACGTTCACAGACAACATCCTCTGGCTTTGGAAGAACTTCAACAACTTTACAAAAAAAGAGCTCTTCATATATTTATGTTGTTGTCGTACATATTTGCATCTCTTCAACCCAGAGTTCTAAGTCAGACACTCCGTCTGATCCTCCTGACTCGTGCACATCCAAACATCGGGCCATGCCCATGTTACCAGATGGTGCGTTTGACACCTGCCCAGATTGAACGTTTGGTTCCTTGTGCGGCTCGTACGTCGTCCCAGTGCAGCCGCGTGCTGGGGATCTCGTCCTCAGGCTCCGGGTTTGGCCGCGCTCCGCCTTTGGGACTTGCCACCACCACGGGCAGCGGGCCTCGCTCCGACTGGAACTCAATGACATGGAGCTGCTTCTTTTCCGCCAGCATCTGGTGGGTTTCCTGCACGAGGCGTTCAGTCGTTCAGTTATAAACGTCACTTCAGCAGAAACGATGACTTACATGAAAAGTATGTTTAACAGTTTAAAATTGATCGCGTTAACTCATGCACACAACGTCCCACACAACCCCCCCATGCTGACACAACTTTACCTGATTGGCTAATCCAGTGAACAGGGCCCTGGTGATGTTGAGGAGATTGACAGAGCCTTCGACTTTGCAGTACATGTCCTGTATGCCGATCAGCTTGCACAGAGTAATGATGGCCCGATGGCAGTGCAGACCATAACCTACACACACACAGAAGAACATGTTCAAATGTGCACACATCTGTACCACGATACAGCCCTAATGGACACGGAGGTGGGACGTAACAAAGTAACAAAGTATTTCATTACTGTAGAAATAGTAGAATTTTCAGGAATCTGTGTTGAGTATTTATTTTTCTGACAACGTTTTGAAAAGAAAAACCTTGCATCCCTGTGCACCCATCGGTGCTGATCACGCATGATGAATGTAACGAGACAAAAATGACATAAAAGATGAAAGACGACAAAACAAACCATGGTGAAAAGGCCTCATAATATTTCAAGTTCTGAAGTTGACGATGGAAAGTGATTTGCACATTGGAGCAAAATTAATACTCATTAGTAGAAATGGACATTTTTTAAAAATATTTTCTGTGAAATTAGAATATGAGCATTATGTTTGTGTGAAACAAGGTTCAGTCAGCTTTGCACAGAAACAGCCGATAAAATGATCTTCTCTACTTGGAGTACATTTCACAGCCTGCCTTTTTCACTTTTATTTGAGTAAAGAAGTTGAATCAGCACTTCTACATTTACCAGAGTCCTTTTTACACAAGTATACAGTATGTACTTCTACTTGAGTAAAGAATGTGTGTATTTTTTACCCCTGAAATGATGGGAAGTCTTCCTACACGGTGCATGCATCACCAAATTAGATAATTAAAACATCTACAGATACAATGACAGTTGAAATGGTAACGTCTGCTTTGGACAAACCAAGATTAAGACTTAATAACAGTCAATAAATTCAAAACCACCACAAAGTAGTCAAAAAATATGTAATACATCCTTGGATATTAAAAGGCAAAGCTACAGTACTCCACTGAAAACAGTACAGATTGAAGTCTCTCAAGGGAAAAACATTTCTCTCATCTTAAGATGCAGCCCAGAACTGCAGTGTGCCAGTATTACGTGTCCTTAACCTTAAAAATCCTACCATCTTCAGCTTTAATATATATTCATGTACCTTTGTTTTGTTTCTTCATACGGAGGGTTGTCCTCTTGAACTTGGATTCAATGTCATGATAAACTGTTGGAGATAAAAGCAAACAGACTCAGTGCATGTAGAGGAGGAGGGAGGCAAGACAGCACAGAACCAGCTGGTACGTAATGAACAAACAAATAAATACAAAAAGAAAATCACATGCCAGCTTCTCCTGCAATCTGCACCAGCTGTGACTAATGAGTTATTCAGCCCATCAGTCCCTGAGTGGGAGCTGTGTGCTGCTGAATGAAGCTTCAAAAGCTGTCCAGCTCCATACAGTAAACTCAAACCTTGAATTCGTGTTACGTCACTGCCATCCCTGCATCCTCTAGACAGCCACTGGAAACACAACACCCTAAATAATTAGGATTTTGTACTGGGATGGTGCAGTAACAGTGGGGGAAAAAAAAAAAAGGTTGTGAATGGAGCGAAAGAGAGCAGAGATATGAGAGGGGAAAAAATGAGTAATGTGCAAGTCAAGTCTAAAGAGGTAGAGAATCTGGTGCTAAAAGGACACATCCTGCTGGGCAAAGTACTTTAAAATGCAAAACTAAATGTCAATGAGAAACACACACACACACACATCACAGAGGGAAGGGAACATTTGCTGCGGCTGCAGGAGGTACTGGTTCATTTGGAACAGTGTGTGTGTGTGTGTGTGATTTTTGTGCGATGTGTGACTCAGAGATCTGAGCACCAACAAAGTCAGAGATACAGAAAAGCCAAGCGCGTTCTCAGCATCCACATACTTTTCGACACTGCATTATCAGGAGTTTTTTTTCTCCACGTCCAAACACCAACCCAAATGTGCTCCAAAAACGTCTAAAGACAGCTGTGACTTCTCGGAGTAAAGGTGGAAATTGCTCGAAAACGATCAAAGCGGATCCAAAATGTGGCTTTACGCTGTTAACAGCAACACAGGCATAAATATTCACAAGGTTAATAACTGGGAATAACCGTCTGATCATCAGGGCTTAAAGGCAAGGTATGTTATATGTTATGCTATATAGACTAACAATAGTAATCCTTGTCATGACTTCTGACCCTCTGTCAGTGTGGTGGGGGTGGTGTATTCCAGAGACCCTGTATTTTCTAGTTTTCTCTTGTTTTGTTGTGATCCGGATGTTTTTGGGCATCAATCTTCAGGCAGTGAGTTTGTACCTCCTGCCAATTAATAACAGCATCAGGCGGTGCGTGTGGGCGGAACAATATGCTCTTCTCATTTACTGCACAGTTATGTCTGAGAGACAACACTCTGGGCAAAGCACACGCAGACCTTTCAGCCTATCACCGCCAACAGACCTGTAGGCGACACACACGGCAGAAATGAGGAGGCTTGTGCTTCGGCTGTATCTTCCTTCTAGAACATTCCTGTAGAGTTTTAAGAAGGTGTGGGTGTGTTTGTTAATGTTTTTAGAATATAACCGCTGTGACAGAATCATTTTTCTATTTCACAGCTTTTTTCCTCGCTACGCCGCTCGCTCTCCCCATTCAGTCTATTGCTCGCTCGACCGGAGAGGAGGAGCCAGGTTTGAACAAACACAAGTGAGAGATGTTACATACTTTGCCTTTAAAACATCTGTCAGCGATGAACAGTTATCCAATTTACACTCCAGCAGCTTGACTAATGTTTCCTGATTGTCATCCAGATGGGATCATTATAAATGGAAACTTAAGCAGAAATCCCAGCTCTTAATCTTCCCCAAAACTTAATAAGACTGTTGATGTGCAGGGAATCTGTCTGCCGCACGTCAGCCTGACCAACGTTTTGGAAAGCTTTTTAGTGACATACAGACAAAAAAGGCGAAGTGTTACAACCTGCTAATTAAGCACCAGGGAGATCGCAACAAAAAGTGGGAGAGAAAATAAAAAAGGATGATCGTTTTCAGGTTGCGCATCGAGGTGAACTTTTTTACAAAAGAAGTAAACAATTACACCGAGCCCCAAACACACACAACTAATCACATGATCACATGAGGCCAGACAAGGTGCAGATGGTCACACAGTGAGAGCTGGCATATAGGTACATTATTTTGGTATTTCTTTCACTGGGAGCCTGAAATTAAATATAACACAATTTTGAGCTCAAACTGGGTGGAAATACGGCACAGGACCGCACACACCCCTTTCCTCTGGTTTCAGGCCAAAGCAGGAAGCTAACTTTCTCCTCCGGTGGGCGCAGTGGAGGCTGATGACTCACGCACATTAATCTTTCTGGCTTTGCTCTGCAGCAGCAGCCAAATGGAGTTTTACAGTAAGAAAGTACGAGTTGTGCATTTTAACTTTCATGCCTTTATTCACATATCCATTTTTCAGACGAGGTCGGTACAGGTGCAAGCAGGTGACGTGAGGGGATAGCGCTGGACCGGAGAAGAGAGGAGACAGGGATGGAGGAGGAGGAAGAGAAAAAGAAAGAGGAGCTGAGGAAGAAGAGATGGGTGATTTGGAGCTCTAAGTGAATTTTCCATTTATGTAAACGGGTTTTTAAAAACACACAGATATATCTGCATAAAAATGGCCAGAGGAGAGAGTCCGCGTTCCAGACACAGAGCCTCAAATATAAATGAAAAAATTGTGGAAAAAAAGGGAAACGTGAACATTTTCTGATCATTTTTCGGGGATGCAAGTCACGTGGTCTGTGCATTAGCTGCAGGCTACATCAGGAGCGCGGTTTTTGTAGTTTGGTGAAATCTGCAGCATGAAATATTAAGATAAATTAGATCAAACTTTAACTGTAGAAACAGACAAAACTCAATACAATACAATACTTTTAAAAATAAACAAACTAAGACTGCAGGGTGAAATCTGAATATCTTTACATTTTGGATTTTTAAAATAAGCAATGTTAACATATCAATTTGGGCTGTGGGTTGTTTTCTGGCATTTTATAGATTAAAAGATTAATCAACAAATCAACAAAATAAGATGAATTACATCTGCCAAGGAAGGTATGTGACCACTTTAGTAGGATTATGCAAAAACTACTGCACTGCACAGTTAGTAATGCTGCAGCCCTGCAAGGTCAGTGTTTGTTAGATTTGACAGAGTTACTGCCATGAGTGCAAAGTGACAGTTTTATCTTCTCTCGGAGTTTTTCATGTAATGATGCCCTGTTGTCCTCAACCTGTCACTGAGGTGATGCCAGAGTTGACGAGAAGCGAAATGAGAAAACAGGAGGGAGAATGAAGACGCAGTAATAAAGAATGGACATGAATGAACAGTGAAAGGAGGAGGAGATGGAATGATGCATGAATACGCACCAAAAAAAAAAAAAAAAGCACTGACTTACTGGTTTGGTTGTTGTATCGTTCTATATAGTACAGGTAGTGAATGGCTCTGTTCTTAGCCTGCAGGACACAGTCAAACAACAGAAACACACATATTTGTACAATGGAATTTTGTGGACTATAAGTTTACGTTTGAAATTGGCACTTGAGTTAATGGCATAGAGTTGTGTTTGGTAAAATGTCTCACCTTCCTGAGAGCTGTGTTTCTGTCGGCTGCTTTACCCAAAGCAAAGCCTGGAAGAGGGAGAGAGACAGTTTCAATTCATCCTTTAAGTGAGGAAAGTTTGGAATTTTATTTGTAAAGTCAGTTCATTTCGACTATAATGTGTTTAAAATATCCTAAAATGCCTTCTGACAAGTGAAACCACCAAAAACACTGTTAAGATTTTAATGGCCGTAGCTCGAGCAGCGTCTGTAACTGAAGGTTTACGGCAGGTTTCATCAGCTCTGCTGATCTCAAGTATTCTGAAAAACTGTCAAAATCATTCTTGGTTCAAGTTCAGTGTTCGGTATCCAACAATTTCTGAACATGTCTGAGCCACTTGTTAAATACAAATGTATCTTGCTGTGATGGGTAATTACACACATTGAAATTTCATAATCACTGGTTTCAAGAAAGTGAAAATGGCCAATTTTCTTGTCTGTTCTCAGGATGATTATTCAATGAGAGGCAAACCTGCAGCTCCGTTGCCGTTTCCCACAGCGACCAAACAGCTGATTGACCTCTTCCTGCCTTCCTTGGCTGTCATGTTGAACACACTCTTCACCTAAAAAAAACAAACAACACACAACGCTGAGATGATTACTCTCACTGCTTGATATCAACAAAACCTAATGTGATTTTTCACAAATTAACTTCAATCCTGATGATTTTCTTATTTCTCTCCCTCGGTCTTGGCAGTGGGGTATAAATGACTGCTTTAACAAAGTGTATGTGTGAGAAAAAAAATGACACTGCAGATTGTAAAAGCATTTCTCCTGTTTTGTTTTAAACATCAGTGTCTGTGTTGTTAATCCACATGAGACTCTATTCAGATTTAAGTGACTTTCATCGATCCGTGAGTAAGCTCTGCCTCGCTTTCTAACACACACGGAGCGCTCTGTTTTCTGTCCAGAAAACATTCGCGCTGATGAACGACCTCAAATTATGGCTTGGCGGACACCAGGGGGCAGCATAGATACACCAAAGAGGAGAGGAAAAAGCAGCGGAGGAGAGAGGGAAAGAGGACAAAAGCTAAACTGCAGATGTTAAAAGAGGGAAGAAAGGATGTCCGTGGTGGATAAGAAAGGAAACAAGGTAAAGACAGGATGAAATTAAAAAGATAAGTGAAGAAAATATCTGCTCAGTATGAGATTTAAGTTTGCAGAAGTGTGCACAGCATGCACTG
>JAPQRN010000008.1:11993685-12012554 GCA_037367275.1 Coranthus polyacanthus | reverse complement strand
TGAGTGTGTGTCTGAGAGTGTGTGTCTGAGAGTGTGTGTCTGTGAGTGTGTGTCTGAGAGCTGCCCTGACAGAGGTCATTTCAGTCAGTGCCGTTACACACAAGCATGCGACACAGGCCAACAGTCTGGGTGGTCTGTGTTATCGCAAGAAACTGGTGTCAGTATGAGAGGCAGAAAGTGATGACTGAACAGTGCGAGAGTGAATATTATCTATATAATTATATAGCTATATATCTTCAGTGCACAGTGCAGTGTGGATCCGCGGGTGTGTGTGATTTCTTTATAACCGCTGAACAAACTGCTGACTCCAACAGAAAACTTTTAAATAAACTCTACAACTTGAACTCACACGCTGAGAAAGTTCCTGTTGCTAAGATTTACAGTATATACAGTAAATTTACGCTGAGGTGAGCTGTTAAACATCAGTACAATACATAAAACACTGGCAGGCGAACGTATGATTTAATTAGCTGAGTTAATTAAGATAATTAAAACACTGATTAGGAGATATATTTATGCCATGGAACGAAAGCCTTCCCGTAAAGCTCTAATGCAAACAGTAAATCTACAGTAAGTTTAACTATTTAAAAGTAAAACACGCACACGAGACATTGTTTGCAGGGAAAGTCTGAAGAGGGTATTTTTACACCCACCACAAATATGCATTAGTTTTCGATGGTCTTACGCCTTACGGTATTCAGTTATGAATCATGAAGACAAATATTCAAGTATAAATAAACCCCATCTGTTTATGCATTTATTTGCCTTAAACTTCAGAATTTACCTTCGACTTGTAGGTAAAAAAGACCATCTGAACTTTTAATTCAAGTTCAATCGGGCTGAGCCAATCAAGGAGCTCTGCGTGACACATGCATCTCAGTAAAACGTATTTTGTGCTAAAGCTGGGCCAGGCATGTCACAGTATCTCGGTGGTGAATAACATTGTTGTGCTTAATTGGGTTCTATTGACAGACGTTAGTACATTTACATCCACCCTCTGTACAAAAAAAAAATAAATAAATCACACACTAGGGCTGTAACTAATTACTATTTTCTTTACTGACTCTAAATAATTACTCTGCCAATTATGTTCCTGATTAGCTGAGAACAGTTGAGTATAAAAAGCCAAACAATACTGTAAAAAGACTGCTGTAATTAACCAGAATTGTAAAAAAAAAAAAAATCCACAGATATTTCATCTGACTACTGTATAAAAATATTCCAAAAACATCTGCAAATCCTCCCTTGTAGAAACAAAACCTTCTTACGTACATGATCAATCAATTAACATTAGCAGTTGAAGATTACTCTGCTTACAACTGAATAATCTATTGATGAATCATTGGTGCTCTTATAAACAAAAAGCATTTACAGCAGAGCAACACACGAGAGGGAGTGTAGGAGAATGTCAAAGTGATACAACTATCATCCAATATTTATATACACAGCGGGGGGGGAGAAACAAATCAGATTTTTCATTATTTTTGAGATATTAAAGTGTCCACTGTGTTTTGTGTGGAGAGAGAGAGACAGAGAAAGAAATGGACAAAATCGATGGAGAATAGGAGGAGAACGAGAGAAACTCAAACAGGGAGTGAATGAGAGATGAGTGAAATATGGGAGAAAGTGAATGAGCAGAGAGAGAGCAGCGCTGACTTTCAGCTGAGGCAACTTCAAAGTCAAGATCTGCCTCCAGCTTCACAAGTTATGTAACACACACACATACAAAGGCATATTTCAGTAAAGGGTTTATAATTTGACTGCAGGGCTACAGCAGAAGGATTGGGGTCAGGGTAGCAGCAAACACCAAAACGTGGAAAACACAACGCAACGCTGTGGGACACGCGCACGCCCTGCACGCATCATTATTTATGCAGTGTATCATCAATTAGGAAAGGAAAACTCCACCTCTGCAGCAGATTCAGACCAGATGGGATCCCAAACGCAGCTTCCACAAGTCAAAAATTAAGCCTTTCTGATGTTTACAAAGCAACTACCAACAACTTAAGGTCAATTTACTGAGGAATCACTGTCAGTGTCTGCAGTGGGGTTGAGCTTTTTTGCTGTACATTCATCATTTTAGGTGAAGATGCAGCAGTTTTGGTTGGGCATTAACATCAGAGCAGATGGGCTGAATTTGTCTTCACCGGATGAACGACAGCAGGACGGTGGGAGGATGCGTCGAGCTTCCTCTCACTTCTATTTCATCTCTTATTTTCTCAATCTGTTGCTGCGTGTCTCTCTATCTGTATCTGTCTCTACTCTGCAGTGCAGGGGAGGAGTTTCATGACAGGGTACCAGAAGGCACTGTGAGAGCAAAAACCTCCGCCAACGCAGATCTCCTCTCTGACTTCATGTTGCAGAACTACACGTTTCCTTTCACTTCAATTTAAGGTTGAATTCTTATCTCTAGTAACACAATGAATAATGTAGAAAGTTTTCAGAATCCTGCGCAACTGAACATCACTGTTGCAGAGGTTAAAGAGTTTAAAGGGGACATTTTAGGAAAACTGAGGTTCTTTTTGCATTATAAAAAGGGCCTGGGGGCTCTAAAAATCGAGATCAAAACCATCACTTGATGCAGAAATACAAACAGCCTGTTTTCAGATGACTGGGCTTCGAAACAAGCTCTTTGTATTTTAGTATATTTGTGATGCCACAACTGTACAGACACCAAACTCAAGTCAGTCTTCCAGATCCACCAGAACCACCAGAACCGTCCTGACTGATGGTATCCATGGCAGAGGTACGTACTATTATTTTGAGCTGAAGCCTACTGCACACATTCAGGAGACGTGACACTTACATTAAGGCTGCAGTGCTTGATAGTGTCTTGGTGTGACTGAACAAAAATTCCATAATTACCTTTCAGCATATTCAAGAGGAAACAAGAATTCTACTAACTTCTGTGAACTCGGTTTTTGCGTTGTAGAAAATCTACCCCGTGATGCAGTCTTTGGCTGATCACAGACGTTTTCAGATCGGTAGGGGGTTAAATGCGTGACAGAAAGCTGTAATTACAGATCGCTGATCACATTCATTCAGACATGAGTCTTACTGTTCTACTCCGTGGCACTAAGCTTGGATATGTGTCATCGTTTTTTCCACAGCGGGATGAAACGGCATCCGCTCATCATTATTTCTATATTCTTTTGACTTGGACCAAGAGGAGAGAGCTGCGGAAAGAAGGTGTTTTTTTTCCCCCCTGATTTCGCCTCCTGCAGCTTTAACTTATTAAATGGGGTCAGTCCAAGTAGGTAGATTACATTTGAAGTATGGGTTTAGAACAACCTGAACTGCTTTAACATAACCTTACAGAGAAGTCTGCTGGTTATTTTTACACATCTGCAAACGTATGGCAATACATTTCTGTTCCGTTCTTTGTGAAATCTGCAATTACACACTCGGATGAATCTTAATTACCGTTAAACAGTTCCTACTTTCTTCTCCCTATGAGTCTACAGATTACCTACCATCTTTCTGAGCAATTTGTCTACAATTAACAGATTCATACTGTGTTTCTAGATTAAGACTTTGGAGCTTAATGAACAGCGTGTTTGTGCCTCAACTTCAATAAACATTATGTTCCTCATCAAAGTTGTGGCACTAAAATAATTTACAATAAGTGTGACTGTAGGCAGCAAACTTCACCTTCAAACACACACATAATTGAAAACAGCCATTTCTTATGCCCATAACAATCTTTGATATTGTTTAGAGAACAACCACATCAAATGGGAGCTGAGATATAGCTAATAAAATCCCATAACGGCTTAATTGTTGGCTATTCCACCCTGCATGCACGTCGACTGCAGCTGCATCAGGTTCATGTGATCATCCAATACGCTTTTTAGCTCAGCGAGCTCCACTTGGCCGCTAAACCATCTAATCCAATTGAAAGTTCTTGCAAATTGGTCTCATCCAGCCTGCGCTCTGTTTACTTTCAACAAAACTTTCAAGGTTGTTTACTTCAGGAGGAGGAGGAGGGAGAAGAAAAAAAAAAAAAAAAAGACACAAAAGCTTCTCTGACGCTGACGATATTCCATCTCTGTTAATGAAATCACTGAGACCTGTCCAAGTGGCTGCTGCACCTGGAGAGAAGCCATGGACGTCACTTATCTGTCGCTCGCGCTCTACTCTTATTCTTTTCTTTAATGTTACTTCTGCTCTTTGTCATTGTCATGCCTTTTTTCATCTCTCTCTGCCCAAAGTGTTTTCACTTCTTACTGAAATGGTGCCAGAAACACAGGAATTTAATTTGGCGTAAAGTTTGAAGCCATTTTTTGTAAGCTTTTTGTATTACATCAGACAATAGGGACATGTAAGTGTTCTACTACACTACACTCTTTCATCTAGTGGTCCACCGATTAATTGGTCTAATTATACTTTCACTCCCCTTTTTAATGAATAAAGCTGGTGGTATTCTACATATTTTAACTGTCAACCAATTTCCTACAATATTGATCGCATTCAGCAACAAGTCTGTTCATTTCTAAAGAAGCTTTTAATCTTTTAAAAGTGTGACAAACATACACTGCAGTTTAAAAGCTGCTGGCACTATTCACTGACATGATTCATTGATTCTCAAAACAAGGCAATGTACATTTAAACAAATGTTACTCAAACAGGAAAAAAAAAATGCTATATTTCTTTGTGACTAGTAGAGTTTTTATTTTTCATGGATAGAGATCACAAACCTTAACAATGCATAAATACTCAAATATTTTGCATGTTAAGTATTTTATGAAGCTTTTTTTTTTCCCTTTTCCCTCTATGGTACCTGAGATTAATGCCATTTCATTTGACAAGAACAAGTTGCATCAACTGCCATTAAATGTGCTATAATCCTGTCATGGATACTGTAAAAATCAGGTTTACGGCATCTGGCTCTCGCTGAAAAGTTGTTCAGATTCACATAAAGTCGATACAGCAGCTAAAAATATAAATGACATAGTGAAAATACAACTCAGGTTTATTTATTTAGATACTGCACACTGGATACAACAAACATATAAGCAGATACTAAATCTTTCGTTAGAGGATAGCAGTTGTTAATTTACCACATGCTTTGTTTTGGGGTGTCTGATTGTCAACTGATTTACTAAAGATCATTAATCACTAGATTGTAGTAATGGCACTAAATGATGACTCGATGTTAACGACATCACAGTAAATACTTGTATTAGTCTTGCCCGACTGCTTCAAAGGCTAACCTTCCTCCTATCTCTCTACTTCCCCGTTACTCTCCCTCTCTTGCCCCGCTTTCCGAACTTTCCCAACTTTCTTCTACCCCCTCCCTCTTCTTCCTCCCGTTGGACGTGTTCACTAATGGCATGCCAGCGTCATTGTCCTTGGGAGACAAGCTTTTTATTCCAGTAAGCCTTTTTCATTTCATTAGGCCTGAATTTATAGCGGTGCGTACACACACACACACAGCAGATATTTATAGACGGGGATAGCACCATAAAAGTGCTCATCAGTTTCCAGGGGGGTGCCTAATGTCTGTAGCACCACTCTTATTTGTGCACGCAGGAGAGATGGGGAAGACTATCAATGTGACACGCACACATACATGTATTATATTAGTGTGTGTGTGTGTGTGTGTGTGTGTGTGTGTGCATACAGTATGTGTGTCAGACAGTCTATGTTCATATATGTACATTATGCTTGTTATTTATAGCTCATGTATGTGTGTCATTGAGCAACATCAATATGCGTGTGTGGTACTACCTGCATAGAACGTGTGTGTGTGTGTGTGTGTGCGTGTACGTGTGTGTCCTTGTAGCATTCCCACCATTAGTTCAGAGGGTCCATTAGTGGTAATTGAATTAAGGTAAAATACAGCACGACACAGTAGGAATGTAAATGAAGTGAGTCTGTCCTTACAGTTCATCTTATCTCTCACATACACACACAGTGGCTTTTAACCACCGTCTGGCTCTTGACCAACCCTGTTTCATTAATTAAAACACTAAAAGAATATATTATATGGTTCAATTATGAAGCTCCAGAGTTAGCATTTAAAGTTGTTTTTATGACATAACACATTCTCTTTATTTTAGTAAAACGTAGGGCTACACGATTTGGTGAAAAAGTCATACCGCGATTATTGCTGACAATATTATCTATAATATATTTGTGGTTTCGATTTGAGGCCACTTATTACTTGGTCATCAAGGAAAATGCGCAGATTGCTAATTTTGAAACAGCTCAAACAAAACTAGCATAAAAAAAACAGACAAACTTAATCTTAGCTTTCTCTGCTCAGTGTCACTAAATACAAAATATCAACAAAGTTCGTGTTTTTTTTTTTTTTCCAATTTCTGCAATGAGTGCATTGTGTTATTCGTTTTTATATTCAGTCTATGCCTTGCACAGAGAGGAAAGAGCTGCAGAAGGAGGGTACGTATTTTCAAATTCTGCAGCTTTGATAACCACTGACCATGAAACGTACTTATTTTACAGCAACGCCAATGCAATCCAAATGAGTTCTTCATTGAGGAATTTGGGAGCAAACAGCAATTAAGTGTCTTTCGTGTCTATTTCTATTTTGCTTTAGGATTAAAGATTTATATATAACGCATCTTAACACAAATTTGAGACCTTTTAAATTAAACTCAGACAGATTCAGTTAGGGGATGCACTACAGAGGGATGGAGGCTAAGAAGTGCTACTGGAATTAATGACAATAGTACATTTTTAACGTTCTTTTTTCAGTGAAGAGCGTGAAACTCACCTCAATAACGCGTGAATCAAAGTCCTCATAGGTTTCTGTACGAAAAGAAAGAGACAGAGGGAGTGAGCGAAAGAAACAAAAAAACCTTTAGATTAAAACCCTTTTACACACAAACCCATTTGGGCGCAGACCCAAACAGACACACCAGCACTATAAACAGATTAAACCAAGCTCCTGCTGGCGTAACAAATACCCAGAAGCCCTTGCAGCGGTATAACAAGTCGACACTTTTCATTGTCAGTGACCTCTGAAGGATGTTGCTCTCTGAAGCCTGTTCACTTCTAACCAATTAACAACAAAGGAGAGCTGTCTCTAACGCTCCAAGGAGAAAACACACATAAACACACACCTCAGCTGGGACATTAACCCGGCATCTGAAAGAAACGCAACCCAATCAGAGGCAAGCAACCTGGTTACGGATTCCTGCACATCACAGGCCCCATATGCATTTGTGTGAGTGTGCTTAAGAAAAGTGTTGTGCATGTAAGACTGAGCGCGAGCGTATTCCACAGTGTGAGGCAGCTTGTCAGCAATGGGACAAGAGAGAGGAACCATCAAGAGGAAATGAGAGGAACAGAAGAGTGTGAATGAAAGCTCGGCCTGAAAACGCGAGAAGGGAGGGGGGATTTAGGAATAAGTGCTTTGAGTGTCCCTCCACCATGAGCAGTTTGAGGTAAATGAGATAAAACTCAATTCCAACAATAAGGGACAGTAATAAGGCTGGGAATAGGAGGCGAGCAACTCCATCAACAAATCAGCGGGAGTTGTCCACGTGTCCAAGTGCTCCTCTGGACTGGTAATCAAGAGTTGATTAGGCAGGAGACTCAAGTTTCTGAGCTCTACAGATGCTTACAATCGAATATTACAATCAACCCACAAGCATAAGTCCTGATATGAACCCCTATGTATAGTTTTGATTGGACCCTTTTTTTCCATATAATTCTTATTTGTTAATTTATTTGCCTACAAACTACTTCAGCTCAGCCTTTAAATCATTACCCAACGCTGAAACTCTGAAGAAATAATCTCTTTAAAAGGACACTTTAAGTAGGGTACGGGCCATTAAAAACAAAGACCACGAGCATAAAGCAAGTCTCAGCAGATATTTTGGCTCATCAGAGGAGATGAAGGTGAGATAATGGTACAAACGATGGCGGTTTCATTAAAGATTCCGTTTTTGGGGCAATATGAATTTTACTTGTCAAATTCAGGTCATGACTTTAATAATGAATGCATTACATTTAGTTGCTCCAGCTCCAGAGACCTGGCACACCTAAATGAAACACAGACTAGCACAATTATACTTTAATATCAAAGACAATAAGAGGTTGTAATGAATGTCTCATCTGCTAATACAGCATCCCTGTACACTACAAACTCACTATCTAAACACGAATGAACACTGCTGTCTCTACACAGAATGCAAGGTAGACACAGTACATGTGTGTACAGATGTATTTAGCTAGTATTTATTGAGAAAAATAAATTACTGATGATCATTAATGTGGCGAGTCAAAGCTTTGAAACATTTGATTTAAGTTAGATCTACAGAAGTGACCAAATCCAAACCATCATAGTCAAAAAGTGCGTACTGGCTGGCCGTTTAAAAACAGTATGGAGTCATTCATTCTCCTGTTTAAGGACTGAATTTCTTGAAAGTTTGAGAAGTTGTTGGATGCTCAGAAGACATTACTGAGACACACAGAAGACTGGAAGAGAAGACAGACAAATTCGGGTGCGAGGAGTGAGAGAAGTACAATAGTGGCGACAGGAAAGGAAGGAGAAAATACGGGTTGAATGGAGGAGCGAGAGAGAAACAGAGAAGACAAAAGAGGGACAGAAAGACAGAAGAAGGAAATTAAAAAGGAAGGCGAAGGAAGGGGAAAAAAAAGAAGAGTCAGAGGGAATAAAAGATCAGAGAGAGAGAAAAATTATACTGACAGAAAATGTATGAAACAGACAGATGAGGATATCACAAAAACAAAGAGAGTTGGAAAGACAGAAAAATGTGTTCCTAGATTAGGAAATTATCCCACATGGCACTTTGGATGAAACCTCATCAGCATCGAAGGGCCGACAGAATGGTCCATTAGGAATGAGTTGTAGCAGAGAGAAACCATGAGGACGCAACAAAAACACGTTCATCTTTGTGTGAAAAAGTAACTTGCAAAACAACACATAGGGTTATGTTACCTCCATTGGGTCCAGGGTCAGGGGAGCCCAGGCTGATGCCCCCCCAGGAGTTTCCGGTCCACCCCCTTTCCCTCTTCACCTTCATCTTCTTCCTCCGCTCCCACTCGTCTCGCTGACGAACTGCAGGAAACAGAAAGCAAACACAACACTGAAGCGCTGAGAAACATACAGAGGCTACATAAAGCAGAGTGTTCGCGATGAACGTTGTTTTTGTGTGTACCCAGTTCAGCTTGAACCTCCTGCTGCTCAGCCTCGCCTCTTCGACCGATGCTCTGCACAGATCCGTCCTTTAGCACAGGAGCGTTCAGACCGGGCCACAGAAAACCACCACGGCCTGGGCAGGGGGAGAAAAACAGAACGCATAACAAATAAGCAAATCTTAGAGCAGCCAGCGGCGGAAAGACAGACTAAAGGGCGCAAATAAAGACGCAGTCTCACCTTCTCCAATGTTCTGTCCTCGATTCAGGTCTCTCTTCAGTTTACGTTTGGTCCTCTTCCCTCGACCCTTCCTGGCTCCAGCCCCCGATTCTGCTAACACACCTCTCCACAACTCCACTGCTGTCACTGCAGACACACACGTAAGCAAACAAAGACAGATGTTACAGCTCTAAAAGTGTTAAATAATAATTTCTTGTTTTTGTCTCTGTGTGAAAATGAGTAACAAGCAGGGATGAGACGGGGATTTGATTGTCAAATTGTACTAGTGCAGAGATCTCACTGTAAAAAAAAACCCAACACATTTTAGTACCCATAAACTACAGAAAAGATCATGGATATAAAACTCGATTTAGGAGAACACTAAGGCCAGCTGTTCTGAGGATGTATGGATAGTAACAAAGCTGGGAATAAAGATGTCCAAAAAACGGCACATGCAATCGCCTGGGGACTGTAATTAAAATGCAATAAATTCTTTTCTCCACATAGCTGTGGATTTTATAATATCCAAGTCTTTAAATGATATTTGCAGTATATCTAGCCCGTTTTCTACTGAGAATGAATATTTGAATAGGCTTTGTTAACACATATCAACCCGCATTGAAAAATGCAATTGCCTGAGAAATACTAAGAGAAGGACAACAAATAAATGAAACAGAAAAAAAGAAACAGTAAGAAAGAGAGGCAGACAGAGAAAAAGACAAGGAGGGGAGATAGAGGCTGATGTATGAGTTTGATGAGTATGATGTTTAACAAATGACCACTGGCTGTCACTTGAAAACAAGGCCTGAACCACCTGAAGTATAACTGGAAGTTATAAGTTACTTGTTATTGAAAAAAAAGGTTGTCGTTCATTTAAATGCAGCTTATTTTTTTAATACATTTGTAAAACAGACTTTTTATGTGCCCTTTGCCAGATTTTTGCCTCATATCTGCACAAAAGAAGACCTTGACGCCTTTACAAGTCGCAGTTACGACAAACGTTGACTTTTCACTACTTGGTCACAGTGGTCTGATAATTATTTCCAAAGCTGTGCAAGACTATGCGATGTGACAACATTTATCCTGTGGAAATAGAAAAATATCATGTTCTACCAATTATTATATCATTTCACAAACCACATTCTTTGTGGCAGTATTTTTCTTCAAAAATATGATGTTTTGCATTCTTCCACGTGGATGCAGGGAGGACATTTACATCAAGGCAACACAAGCAAATATGGAAGAGAGTGAAAGTGACGCGGAATGGAGTAATTCTGACCAGGAGAAGGACTCAGACACCAATGTACCTAAAAGAGATGCTACTTCTGTCGCATGGAAGTGGTTTGGGTATTTAAAGTCTGACATGGATTAAGTTATCTCCATTCAACAACTTTAGATTTATTTTGTTTATTTGAAAAGTGTTCTCTGTTTCCCCATTTATATTTTATCCATTTCTATTTCATATTCTGTTGCAGGCTTAATCGAAAATTGGCACAAAGATTTTAAATAAGAGGAGGAAAATAGTCAATTAGGAGGAAGTACCTTCCTCATATTAACACATTTTAACTGATAGAAAATGTGCTACATCATGATATGTATTCTTATATGGTATAAAATAATGTTGGATCAATACATCAGCCTGTCCAATATTACCACCTGATATTAGCTCATCACATACAGATGGTACATGTGGACATAAGTATCAAGGAAAATTAAATAGTCATACAGTAGGTGACCATTTTAGGTGCACATAGGACTGGTAAGTTGGCACATGTAAAGTAGGTGGGTCACGACAGTAAGTGATGGATTTTTAATAGCATGGATGATTTTATTACAGGGATGCGTCTTTATACTTACACTTGTTGAAAAAACTGCCATGTCGGATCTGTTGCCATGCTGTAGCAGGGATCAGTGGAGATGCAGGGTTTCTATGGATACAAGGAGCTCGATTTATCAGCTGGGATGCTACGGGACGGAGTGGCACTGCCCCTGATAGGAAGACACATTTTGCAGAAGTTAAACGCTTAACACCACGTCATTAAGACACAGCGAAGCAATTAAAAACACTCACATAAACAGGATAAAACCTCAAACAACGCAGAATCCCAGGCTTTGCAGAGCTCTTGACACGTAAAATGATGGTAACGCATGGGCTATCGAGTAAAACGTCAAAACTTGGCCTGAAACAAGGCGTCATTTGGCGTCAAGTTGAGTTTCTTCTTTATTTATTTTTTTACAACTCAGGAAGAACATTTGAGACTAAACAAGAAAGTGCATCTTAGAGAAAAGGAACATCAAACGGTAAAGGAGAAATCGATATTATCGGGTTGTTGAGGTCTATTGCTGAGGGTCAGTGAACGCAACAGACACACAGTGAGAACAGAAGCGAGCGGACACGTGTGTTCACATAATGACAGACAATAGATGTTTTATGCACAGCGATATGTTTTCACGAAGCTGTAATGAAATAGTGAGAGAAATAGCTCACCTCCGAGTGTGATGCGGAGGGCACAGCACACCCGCACGGACGCCGCCATATTGGAAATGAGCTGAGGACCTCCGGAGGACAACAAGGCGTCTGAATTATGCCTGTACAAAAATCATACTCTTGGAAAGTAAAACTCTTCAGTTCTTCACATAATACTACTACTACTACTACTACTACTACTAATAATAATAATAATAATAATAATAATTTGAAGGAGGTTAATCTGTCTGTGTACTGTTTTCTTCTTTTCTCTCCGTATCATCTGTTAGTCTGATAGTGTTCATAATTAGGTGTCAGAGTCTTGTATTTGTGCTAATGTGTGTTTTTCTTTTTCCCTGTTGTACTTAGATAAACTGGAAATAAAATAAAGTAAACATAGAATAAAAGTAAAAGTATGAAAGTAAAAATAGAATATCATGAGATGCGTCAATGTATGTCATGCTACATGTCATGCTATACACTTTCAACATGATTGATGCTCGTTTCTTTCCATCCATCCATCCATCTATCCATGTTCTGCTGCTTATCCAGGTCACAGGGGACAGCAGCCTAAGATGGCCCTCTCCCCAGTCACTACCTCCAACTCCTCCAAGGGGACACTAAGGCATTCCCAAGCCAGGTGAGGGATATAATCCCACCAGCCTATTCTGGGGTCGCCTCCCAGTTGGACATAGGTAAAACATGTCACCAGGGAGTCGTCCAGGAAGTATCCTACCCAGATGCCCAAACCACCTCGACTGGTTCACATGACAGATGACAGAGCTCCTAACCCTATCTCCAAATTTCCACTGCCTGTACCCCCTCTCTAAATCACCACCGTATTGCGGAGGAGGAGTTTGTGTTCCTGTATGATCTTTGGAGCAATCAGCACCTTTTAGGGTCTTACTTACTACTACACAAGGTCTATGTGAGGGGGCAGATTAAGAATCATTCAACCAACCCTTATAAGAAGAAGACCAAGGAACCACATTTCCTTACCTGGATCAGGGAAACTGGGGCCCCTCCATGGAGCTCGGCCTGGGGGAGGGGCTTGTTGGAGAGCACCTGGTGGTCAGGCCTTAAACCATGGGGCCCGGCCTGGCACAGCCTGATAGAACTTCATGGTCCTGCTGTAATGGTCCGGTGAAATTTGGATTATTAAAGCAATCATTTGTTGAAAAAAAATTATTGTACCCAACCTTAATTTCAGAGGCAATTCCATCCTCAGCATGTAACAGGTTGTACAGGATTTTGGGAAATATTTCTTTGGCAAAGGAGAAGAAAATGAGAAAGGCGGTATTAAAATCCTTAATCCTTCCCATTACCAATTAGTCTATTCTGATACATCTCCTTTTGTACTCCATGATTTTTTTTGAGTATCTAGGAAGAGCACGAGGGAAGACATCACACATTGACACTTGAACACGCAAACCTGAAAGTGGTGTATGTTTGTGCATATACATGTGACGTGTGTGGTGAGCAAGAAACACAGCTGTGCGTGTGCGTATGGGAGTGTATGCAATCAGCAGTTCAAGCATCTGCAGCAGGCCACCAGTAAACACCAATCACCTCTATCCTTTGTAAACAGTAAAGCAACCGCTAACTATCGACTGTATGCATGTTAATTTAACCTTATTCAAGATCATTTCCTTAATATTAAAGCCTTTTCTTCTCAGTGAAGTACAGTACAGTGAAAAGCTGCAATCTAAGAGCTGCTGAAGGGCAGCTGCCCAGCTGTGCGGCAGCGGGAGATGGGGCTGCTGTTGAAAGAATCAGTGCCTTTCTCACAACTTCTCTGCAAAATAATTGCCCCATAATGACAGCTTCATCCAGGGTTTTATGTAAAAGAATGAGTCACTTTTCCAGACTTTGTACTGCAGCAAGCGTAGGAGTGAAGAGTAGAATAATATGTGACTGAGGTAAACATACTGCTGATGGAGTTCACTGCAACTCTCGTCAAAGTAAGAGAAGTTTGTTTTTAAAAAGTAGAAATGTGTCTCACCAAAAAACGTTTTAGGGATGCAGTTTGTTTTTTTTTCACTGTTGAGTGGGCTGCTTAAAGTGTACCGTAAAGTGGAGTGATTTTCTGTATACACAATATATGGTGATGAGCAGCTGGAGACCTTCCAGGACATGGATGAATATGAAACCCTTTGGCCGAAAAAAGTGTCATAATAGATGATTTTTGTTTATTAAAGAAACCTGAAACTACTACTGTGTGTACTTGTATCTGGATAAAACACCCAAAGTTGTGCATTCTTCCAGCCATCATGCAGAAGCTAAAGATGATAATGCACAATTTTAATTTACTCCTCATTGTTGTTGAAAATGTTGGATGCTTTAGTATTTATTCAGTTTGTTGTTTTGCTACCAGTGTCAGCCACAAATATATTTCAATTTAATTCTGCTGTGACCGGATATTTTCCAGTCTGAGGAAGAGAGGGAGAGAAATGGGGATGTAAATTAAACATGTGACAGCAGACCATAAAAATTACATTTCATAATACTGTTCTTTGTTCTTGATCAATCAAACCTTTACACATACACAAGCACACAACATGTCTGACACAATTAAGACCTTAATGAGGGAGCAGCACTAAGAGAGGCTGAAAGAGACAATATAAGAGAAAGAGTGCGATGAAATCCTCAGCCCATTGTAAAGCGTGGCTTTAGTGATTAAAGGTACATCTATCACTCTGTCTACACAGGACCCTCCTCCCCTTCCTCTTTCTTTCTTTATTATTTGTATATTTTAAAAAATATATATTAATGCTTCTCTCTATGCTTTAAAAAATATGTTTTAATAGAAAGCACAGACTAAGCTGACTTGAGGGGGAAGCTGTTATGCATAACGGAGATAAAACCGTTTTGGGTAACCAGGATCAAAGAAATACCGCTGCTGTGTAAGAGCGAGGGAAAGAGAGGATGCGGCTTTATTCAAATGTAGTCATTTTCAACTTGTTGTCATAAACACACACACCGACACACAAGCACAAAACACATGTCCAACTGAAAATAGCGAGAGGGAGAAAAAGAGAGATGCATACAATTATGCAAGCCTTCAAGGCAGCCTTCAAGCCTTCAAGCCTTGAAGGCTGCTCCCAGCGGACTTGTCTTCAGGTCATCCTAACCTGACATGGATCGATACTGTAACTCCCCGTTGTCTCCTCCCTGACACTTCGGCTTCTTCTTCTCCTCTCCTCTCTTCACACAGACAGGTCTGGACAGGGGGCAATAGGAGGTGACAAAACACCTGGCTTAAACTGTACGAAGTAATAATTGTAAAAATCCTTCAAAGCTTAGTTTGGATCGACCTTGATCGTCCAGTATGTGACAAGGTCTCTTGCAGAAAGCCGTAGATATCCAAACTACTGTAAACCATAAACCAACTTCTGTTTGCATGCAGAGTTGATTAATTTTAAGATCAGCACATATAATGAGGTTAGATTTATTTTGCTAGGCTTGTAGTCTTATATAAGCTTATAATGCTTATAGTGCTTATAATGACTCCTTTAAACCTTAAGGTTTCTTTAAACATCTTTTCATCAAATCATAACTATATTTTATATTGTGGCCGTAGTCTGTTGTGTGACATTCAACTTTTCCACTTTGACTGAGATCACATTAAATGTAAGGTTTTGCCTGCCTCAGTTTGAACCTGTGTCAGCATAACAGCTCTAGTAAAGTGACTGTGTTGAGAATATAAAATGCATTATTACATAACCTGCTTTAAAGGCTGCACCGCTGAAAAAATTACAGCTGCCCATTTTGTGCCTCAAATGGATTTAAAAAGGCGAAACCAGAGACATATCGGTTTGATTTATGGAAAAAAAGAAATCATCCCATTTGACTGAATTTAACTTTGGATGCAAAATGTCCAGTTATTTGTTAATTTCTCAGAGGAAGGATGTTTACGGGAATTCAGAAAGTAAAGCTTTATTTCCAGGTAGGTTGAGGTAATAGCAGTGTGGGGAATATAGGTCTCAGAGTGGAAGAGATTCAATTCCATTTAAAGCCCATTTTCCTTGAACAGTTAAATTACCTCTGTGGTTCCTGTGAGGGCCATTTTATTTCCCTTTCATTTTAGTAATTGCTGGACCAAATGGTGGACTTTCTGCAACAAATGATCGACATGGTAATTAAAAAGAATCAAACATCCACTTTTGGCCCCCATGTTTCCTCGTTTTTCTTTGTCTTATGCTAGAGATAAACAGAAACGACTTCTAGTTACTTCTCAGATAGTTTGCAAAAAGACAGTCAACTCAGTGAACAGAGAGAGGCAGAGAAGGCGACTAGGGATGTTAAATCAAACGATACATTTGAGGCAAGAAAATCCTTTCACTGCCAGCAAATGAAGTCTGTGTGCGTGATTAAAAGAAAGTGGAAGTGCCTACATTCTTGTGAATCTGTGCTTGTGCAAACTGGCCTAAGTCTGACAGAAATAAGGATGTAGACGGGGAACGGAAAGCAAGCAGGGAATTAACGGGTTGAGATGAGATGAGAGAGGAGACAAGGAAGGAAAGGAGAGAGTAAAAATAAACAAATACATGTTTAAATTTCATTCATAACAACTTTGATCTCTTACGAACTATTCATCTAAGACTAATCTAATAGTGGATGAACCCTCCGTGACATCACCTATTGGCTTGTGTTCTGTCGTTCTGAAGTCTCGAGACGCCCGACGTGGCCGATGCCAAGCTGGCTGTTTGGAAACAAGTGCCCATTATTTGGATGAAGTGAGTGGATGAGGATTGACTCTCATTTGGAGCCAGATCCCGGTGGCCATTCAAGTTACTGCAGATTTTGACGCTTAATGCATTGGCTTCACTTGTCAGCTGCAGAGGTTGCTGCTTGGTGCGGCAGCAGAAAGGAGTTAATGAGACACGATTAAAGAAAGATAGGGTGAAAGCATAAAAAAAGAGCATATGGGCACTGACAGAGAAGAAAGGAAGGATAAAAGCACCAAAAAAAAAGAAAGGGAATCATTCAATCCTGACATTAACAAGATAAGAGCAAGAATAAAGACTGATCTGCGTAGAAGACATATATGAAATGAGGACATTTAAATTGGCCATATTTTCATGTCATATCGATACAATATTCAGCAGAAACCACAATACTGTATATCATATCCTTAGAGAACTATTTTCATTAACGCCGATCAAAGGTTTTGCTTATAATAAGAAACAAAAGGTCTTTTGATCTTTTGAACGAACAAGCATTTGTTTCCAGTGAGATCTGACTTGTTAATTATTGTATCAAAGCAAAGCAGAAAAAGGGCCGAATGTGACAGAAACTGATCCACGATAGACTAATCTGTACTTTAGCAGCATCAGCCCCGAGGCCCTCGTCATGTCAGCTACAGCCTCTTCGATTATTGTGGCCACAATTTCAGACCTCTGGAGAGATTTTAACAGGCCAGGCAACAGTAGGAGAGCTTACCAAGGCACTTGTTTTATTTGTTGCCTGATGATTTGACTGCAGCGAGCTATGCGTCATTGTCAACATGAAAATCATTACCTCCCCTTCCTTCTCTGAAGAGGGAAACCTCTTGCAGCCTGTAAGCCGGACTTTTCTGTGTAAGTAATGGCTAACAAAGACTGTCTACTGCAAACATTCAAAATACCATTCACTTGTCTCAACGGTACCAAGATCTGAAGCATCCTGGAAAAAAAAAAAACTAAACATCTGAGGTGCTTGAAAGGCACCTTGTCTTAAAGACCTAGTTTGTAATATTAGCGGAATTTAGGAGGATTTCATTGAGGAAATTGAAAATAATATTCATAATTGTATTTTCATTTTAGTGTATAATCACACAAAAATAATGAGAATTATCTTTTTGTTACCTTAGTGTGAGACACTAATATCGGGTTCATACCCCCGTGTTGTGCTGCCTTGTTTGTACAGTAGCTCAGAACAGATGTCTCGTTTTGTTGTTTTATAGTGGGTGGCATCCAGTGTTAACATAATTAATATGAAGATGATTTAAGAAGTTTTAATTTTGGAATCTCTTCACTGTGGACAAACATCTAAGGTTGACACTTGGGTATATAATTGCATTATATGCCTGGGATCCCATTTGTCCCAGTCAATATCTCCACAATGACATTGGATAGAAGTTTCAATTTTTCAAAACCACAACCATCCTCGGTCTCATCAGAGGAGGGGACGAGTCTGCATACAGGGTCCTGGTTCACAGGATTACTGTCTGGGGAGAGGACAACGACCTGGTTCTAAACATAGACAAAACAAAAGAACTCATTGTGGATGACATGAGGGGAGCCCTCCCTCTGCAGTCACTCACCATCAGCAGGACTGAGATGGAGCGGACTGAGTGCCTCAGCTGGGCAAAAAAAAAAAAAACACTGCTGCTACAGTGAAAAGAGCTCGGCAGAGACTGTACTTCATCAGACTGTTGAAGAAGGCTGAACTTTAATGTCAGCCCCTCACCCAGGTCTACAAAGGACTCGTTGAGAGCATCCTCACCAGCGGTATCACAGTGTGGTACGGGAACACCACCCTGGCTGAGAAGAAGAAGCTGCAGCGGGTCGTCAAAACTGCAGAGAGGATCGCCGGCTCTGACCTCCCCCTCCATGAACGCCATCTACACACGGCGCATTCTCGTGTACAGACGTCACCCAGCCCGCAGGCCTTCGAGCACCAGCGCTCGTAGGTTCCCGCTTTTACAACAAACCCAGCCACTGTCAGGCTAGTGGCACAGGACATTAAAGAGGGTAAAAACCTCACTACAAAACCCACTCAGTCACGGCGCAATTAATCCCCCTTGCTGGAGAATTTATGTGCAATTTAACTACCTACGTGCATTATCTGTGTAAACTACTGCTTTTATGTATTGCTTCTTTATTTGCTTTTAATATTTGTTTTTAATACTATTTTATATTTTTTCTACTGACTTGGGGGCACGCACAAGAATTCTGTTGGTTTTTTAACTTGTACAAATGGCAATAAATTCTATTCTATTCTATTCTATTCTATTCTATTCTATTCTATTCTATTCTATTCATGGATCCCAAGGGTCACAGTCAAGGTTATGAA
>JAPQRN010000008.1:11942711-11954342 GCA_037367275.1 Coranthus polyacanthus | reverse complement strand
TGTGTGTGTGTGTGTGTGTGTGCGCGCGCAGATCCGACATTTATGCATTTTACTCTTTGGTCTACTACGACTTTTCATGTGCACCAGCACTTCTTACAAGCTGCCAGTATTCTGCCCTCTCCACATCAGGTGATTCAGAATGGCCATAAATAAACAGCATCAATCGAGGAGAGAGAAGCTGTGTTCGAAATGGCCTACTACATGCTACTGGCACACTGATTCTGACCAGCAGTCGAAAGTCGTGTGTAGTATGTATACTACACTGGCCACTCAAGCTACCTGATACACTGCATCACACAGTGCGTTACGTTCACTCTCTTCTTTTCTTTAGTCTAATGGCAGGTCAGAATTAGTACTTGTCACCACCTGCTCTGCTAGGGTTCGGGTCAGAGTTTACTCTTCACACACATTCAAATATGTTTATACAGTTGAGGAAATGGAGGCAAAAAGCAGCTGTGGGAGAAGAGTGACAACAATGTTTTGTATGATATGATTTGCTACGGTATATTTTCATACAAATGATTATTTGCAGGAAAAAATAGCTTATTCTTACAGTTTTAAACATTCAAACATGCTAATGAGCAAGCTAACACTTTGTGGCAACCAACAGTGGCAATTAATACTGTATGAACAATCTCACTTACATCAAATGATTTCTACTTAATATATAATAAACCTCTGTAAATGTCCATGAGCAGCTGACAGGTGATTGTATCCATGGTGATAAGCTTGATGGGCATGTATTTGTGCATCTATGTATGCGCAAAGTGTCCAGGGAAGAACTGAGAACTGGCTTGATAACTTCATTGCATCACACACTAACGCTAGTGTACAGAGCCAATTATTTGAAATTAAATAAATGCTTGTACAGTGACTATCGTTTATTCACTGTAGAAATTGAAAACGTAATGTGTACGTGTAATGTGTTGATACTGGCTGATACACACACCAACATGTGAATAGGGGGGGGGGGGAGTACCGGCACTTATTTTTTTTTCCACTTAAGGCACTGGTGAAGACTCGTGATGCCTGTTGTTTTGACAGCAGACAGATGGGAGGTTTACTGCATATAATTGGCCAGATGTGTTTAGGAGCATTATGCGGTAATTCAGTGTGTGTGTGTGTGTGTGTGTGTGTGTGTGTGTGTTTATCTTTCCCAGTCCATTTTCTAAATATCAAACAATGGAGACCACTCACTGAGACTCAGAGTGAGGCTGTCAAACACACTCCGCACACGCACATACACAAAGCTGGAGAGAGAGAACACATGCAGAAATAATGACACCCCAGAGATAAAATCACATAAGGATGCAGACGTGAGCGCACTGTACTCACAGTGGGATCCAGTCAAAGTCATCATCACACATACACACACAGACGCACGCAGCAGGAAAGGCTCTCCCCACTGTGTTTGTGTTTAAATAAAATGTCAAGACTGTGATTCCCCCTCAGAATAAGACACACGATACAACACTGTGCTCTTCTTCGAATCTTCTCCCCTGCACTCAACCCCATTTAATTCAATTTCCCAAATTAACAACCGTAATTTGATAAGTAAACAGCACCAACAGACACAGCTATGGCTTACATAAATTCCCCTTTTTTTTTTTTTTTTTTTTTTCAAATCACAAGGACTAAAATGAACTAATGGAGTTATTATGAGAACCTGAAGGTGATAATTTGTCTCTTTAATGAAGTCACAGTTATCTAAATTACAGTTTGCTGCATTGAACCGCGGTGTCCTTCTGAGAAACAGCACAGACATCTGTCATGACACACAACCCTGCTGTGAACCTATTGTCATCTAGTGCAGAACATGATGAATAAAGACAAAACGAGTGAAACATGATGAAGGCTATTAGTTTAGCAGTGGTCATTGCTGCCTGTGATTCAGATTTGTATTTCGCAGCACGAGGAGATGAACACTTAGTAACTGCTAATTTTAATATCACAATGCTATTCTGGACTTTTTACCTTCCTGCTTTACTTTGCTGCTTGGGTCACGTTGTTAACTTTTAACTTATTTGTTTTTGTCTCAGCCGAACATTTGACTATTTATAATGTTTCGTCCCGCTTTGATGAGGCTTGGCACAAGTAACATCATCTCATTTGTCAGCATGTGACTCACAGGAGCGTTTTTATAATTGTTTTTTTTTTTTTTAATCTGTCAGATTACATTAATAAACATATTTCTGACACAAAGAGAACAATGCTGATCTTTCCTCCATGAAGTCTACCAATGCTGAACAGATCATACATAAGTATTCAGGAAAATAGAATCTATTACTAAAGCTCTCTGCTGAAATATAAGCTTTCTAAGCAACTTCTGAGAGAGCACAAAAAATGTAGTTATTCACCCAACAAGCCACAATGAATCACAATTAATGTCTGAGTAAATCCACCAGAGATCATCAAATTGCAGGAGTCGATAATGCTAATACAGAGCAGCTTACACTGTCTGCCCATTCACATAATAATATGCTCTATGCACATTCTATATACGAATGTATTTCTTTATCATTGTAATTTTGACTCCTCACAATGTCTGGACTAAGTTATTTTAGACAGTTGGCCCCATTACAGTTTGAGGACAAGGGCAACATCCTCTCATCACTCTCCTCGTTATGCGTTTGTGTTGAGTTTAAAATAAAGGGTTACTCTATGCGGACGGCCAAATCAGTGAAGATAAATAATGAATTTGTTAGGTTTTATTGTCTTAAATAATTTATTTCTTGGACAGAACGAATGATCAAACACAGCCTGCTTGTTAACATCCACGGTTAAAGTGAAATACTCATCCTACTATTGCCCTTGTTAAAACAGTACAAATCTCTGCATCCTGTGCAGCTGACGCGATGCTACCGGATTTAAGTGAAGGGCACGACTCTGGCCCAATTTGAGCTGCACATGAGAGAGAGAAAGCGTTAATTTAACCATCCGCCGTACCATCACTGCTGAATCTGAATAAATCTCCGTCTAAGTCTGTCAAAGGGCTCCCGGTCTGGACTAATTGACTCACCAGGCCCCGGTGGTGGCAAGAAACGGGGGAAAGGTAAGAACAAGTGAAATATGATGATGATGTGTTATCCATCTCAAATAGGGACTCCTAATCACCCTCCATTTATAATGAGCTAACCACCTTATCCTCACGGTTCTTCTCAACGGACTTCATCGTTTTGGGAAAATATATGCCACTTTCTACGCATTAGAGAAGGAGATCAATCCCACTCTCACATACTGTGTGTCTACTGAAAAAGCAATGGCTACGCATTAAGACTGCGACTCCTAGCACCAGGCCATCCTCTGTACAAAGGTTAGAAATGTCTATCAGCTCCGCTAGGACTCATTATATTTGTTTAACTCTGTTTCCCTGAATCTTTAGAGACTCTGGATTCCAAACAAATCTATGATCTATCATTTTTTTTT
Source organism: Coranthus polyacanthus (assembly GCA_037367275.1). Lineage (NCBI taxonomy): Eukaryota > Metazoa > Chordata > Actinopteri > Kurtiformes > Apogonidae > Coranthus > Coranthus polyacanthus. The sequence goes on along the minus strand of JAPQRN010000008.1, from coordinate 11,950,916 downwards.
TTACCACATATAGTATCTCTCATTTATGTTTTGATTACAGAAACAAAGGTGAAGGAGGAACAACAAGTTTTATGGCGCAACAGCCAGAATATCTCTCATAGAGATTGAAGTGTAATGGTTTTTTCACAGATTGTTGGGCATTGTATAACTGGATGTTTATGCCTGTGATTCAAGTTGAATATGAGGCACAAATGGGTTTCAAACAGTAGACATTAGTTTGCCTCTGTCGTAATGACCTCCAGCTCATCATGGGAGACCAGCTGCTTTAGTTTTCAGACACTGCAGGTGGATTGAGTCAAGTAGTTGAAAGGGTGTAATAGTCACTGAAGTTTTTTTTCTTTCTTGAAACCTTTCATTGCGGTAATATAAGCTGCTAAAGCACAAAAAAAAATATGAGTGGTTGTACCTTGTGGAATTAGCATTGTTAAATTACCCATAATCACGGAGGAAAGTACAGTCATAATGGCCTTTACGCAACACATCTTCAAAGAACTCTGAAGAGTTTTTAACAATCTTGTGTAAATCCATTAGAATATAAAATGTAATAAACTAGCTGTCTCAATATTGAACTTTATGCCTGCCTCATGGCGGAGCGCTGCTGCTGGATGATCGTTTTAGTAAAGTGTCAAAAACAGTATATTTTATCCACGTCAATTACATAAAAACACATCCTAAGAGAAGTGCAGTGATGCTGTTGTCCATCAGCTTACTACACTTACCACCTTAGAAATACCTTCTCAATCACCAAGCCATGAATGACAACCATAGTCCATATGTAAGGTAATATAAAATGTCTGCATGTGACATTTTAGTGTCAGAACCTACTGACACAGGCGTAGACTGAACAAGTAGTCAATATACTGACATTTCCTTTACATTAAGAGTGAAGTCACTTTGATGACTGCCTCAGGGAGGCTCACAGATTGCAGTTTGACTCTCAAGCATCAGCCAAACTAACAGCTTGAAAGATACGCAATCAACAATCTATTACAGTATTGTGGTGTAGATTTGCAAAATCACAGACAAAATTGGTACAATTAACAAACCTCAAAGTCCCCAGTAACGAACCGTAACAACCAGTTAGCTCACAAGTCCCCCGCAGGAGACATGGGATTTCAACAAAGCATTTCAACAGATACGAAATTAATACGTGGCCATGAATATTTTTTGATCATTGTGCAGGAAATGGCAAATTCTAGAATACCATTAACAATAATTACAAAACTCCCTTGTTTTGTTATAGTTGTGTCAGATACTGGGGTATGGTATATGGGTGACATGTAGCATAAAAAAGCCTAATTTTATTTCATGGGACTTAAATATTGCTTTATGTAACAGATGTTACATACAGGTATTTATGTGTCAAATGTGAGTGTGTGTTTAAAAAAAATGAAGGAAGGAATAAAAGATTCAAAAGAACTAGTGAGAGAAATGTTTATTTTCCAAAGTCCTGATTACAAATCTAGTGGCAGGGACTCAACTGAGTGGACTGAAATCAAAAGTGTTATTGCACTATAATTAATTGGCCTCATACATATTGTATACACATTTATAGAAAGCCACCCACTCGGTAATTCACATTTAAGTGCCCAGACGCAGGACGCTCACACACACACTTTGAAGAGCCACTGGTTGACCTTGTCCAAAACAAGACTACACAGAGAATTCAAAGTAATTTCACAGTAACTTTACTATTTGAAAAATGTGAACCAAATTTTTAAAAAAAACTTGACTTATAACCGACACCTTGGGAAAACCTTTTAGCTGCTGGTTGGATGTCAACAAACAGAGAGGCAAAAGTAAAGATTGTGGTCATCAGCATTTGGCATAAAATATCTGATTTTTGACAATAAAATATTGGAAACATTTGTGTCTGGCAAAAGGGGGAAAAAAAAAACCTTTTATGCATCTGACATTTGATTTATTATTCTATGTTATATGCAGGAAACATGGCGGTCGTGGCGGGGATGACTTATCCAGGCTTAGCGTATCTATAAGACTGAGGTGTCATGGAGGAAACAGAAACATCTCAACACGAAGCCTCTCTAACAGAGAATTAATCAACACATTTTTGCATCTGTCCATTCAATCATAATGACTTCCTCCCTTCTCCTATCCCTGAAGCTAAGTTTCAGCCAGGGACAGACTCAAACACCCACTCTGCCTCTTTTCTAATTGGAATATTTGCAAACCTCATTTGCATGATTGGTTTTGAGCCACATAATTGAATGCAGCACCAGCAGTATTCATATGATCAGAATAGCATTTGGTTGAAATGTGCAACATGAAGTATTAAAAGCAAAGAGTCAGTTTGATCTTCAGATCTTTTGCTTTAATTGGGGTCGGCATTTTGTGTAGTTTAATACTTACACAATTCACCGAATTTTGAGTCCAGTAATTCAGATGAAGTCTGGCAGCGTAAGTGTGAAATCAGGAGTGCTCCACTTTAGATGTAAGGTTTGCCATCCTTCATGGACTGGAGTCCATTGCAATGTGCTGACCTTTCTCTGACATTTGAAATTGTGCGCATTAGCATTACTGTAAAGTGTGTCTGCAGGCAGTATATGGAGGGTGGGTATAAGATACGGGATGGAAAGAGCTGACAGGACACACACATTATGTGAAAGGTGAGTCATGTCTGTCTTCTATGAAAGCAGATGAAAATATCTTGTGCTTTTTTTAAAAATAAAAACTCATTTGCAAACTCACGCTCTGCATAAAGATGTGACATTTAGGTTAGCGCAATTTGATCCTTATAAAGGTTGGCCTAAGCTGACACGTTTGGCAGTGTGTACATGCACACGCTGCATAACAGTCAAAAGACTGCGGACAACATGATGTTAAAGCACACAGGAAAACACATACTTTTACCTCGTTCACTCATTTGTTTTTTAATATTCTTTCTCGCATATGTTTTTTTTCAAGGTTAATTAATTAATTAATTAATTAATACAAATTAACAAAGAAAGTAAATGAATAGGAAAAGTTCAACGACCGGAGAAGGGCATAGGTATACATTTCCCTCCCAGTTTTTATGCTACGCTAATTTTATTTAGCAAAACTTAACAATTCCTTTGAAGAAGGGATTAAAGGATTATTTCTTTACAGTATCACTTGTAACATTTCTTTTTCTTTCTTTTGTTTAGATAGAGGAAAGGACCATTACATTTTCTAAAACCTACATTTGTTTACTCATGGAAAAATGAAAATATTAATGCACACAATCTTGTTTCTGTCCTGGTGATTTAATACAGACAATCTTGTTTCTGTCCTTGTGATTTACTGAATGTAAAATGACGTACTGGAGCCAAATGATATACATTTTCTTGTAGCTTGATCTTTCAACCAATTGTTATTAAAAAACCAGTGGGCGGTCCCTCCTCTGTATGATGTTATGTACTGTCAGGAGCTGAATCGTATTTGACACTATTGATGTATGAAACAAGAAGGGAAAGAACGGGTGGACGGTTGGGGGCAAATCCAATTTCTGTGGACACGGGACATTGCTTGTCACTATCCTTCGGTGTTTTATATATTTGGCCTCGGAGACGGCAGCAGTCGGAATGTGCATCCTCAGAGGCAGCACCAGCGGAGCTTTTATTTTAACTTCATAAACGTCCTGATGGAGGGAGAGGGAGAAAAGAGAGAAAGAAGGAGGGGGAGGAAAGCAGTTGTAAAAGTGAGCAATAAGACAAAGAGATGTTGTGCGCTGGGATGTGACAGGAAGTTATGACTGTGTTTGTGGAAGAGTGGAATAGCAGAGAGGCTGAATGAGGCCATTCATCTGTCTGCCTGTCTTTTTATCGAGCAGCTCTATTTGGATTGATGGATTTGATTTCAGCTGACAAAGATAGATGCAAACTCTATTTTTATCTAACTTTTTTCAACCAGAGCTGCAAATATGTCAAGAAATAAAAAATGCGTTAGAATTATGTAATTATTATATGTTATTAAGTGACGATTTGCACTGCTGGCTTCACTGGCCACTCTATGTCACATAATCATCATGATGTTGTATTAATACTAATATAAATGAAGAGGAAATGGCTTGAAATTCCAGTTCAGCGGCTGCTAAATAATTGCAGCCAAAAAGGTGAACATAAATTGTAGCAGATGGTGGCTGCTCATTAGGGTGGTGATGCTCGGCTAAATTGAGAAATGGCACCCCTGTATCCAGTCTGCAATACTACAGATGTAATCATTGTTTTGCCTCCATGATAACTTTTCAATTTGGAACAAAGTGACAAGATACTAAGCATCTGTTAAAGTTTTTTTTTGTTTAAATGTACACATTCAATGGATGCTTTCTCCGCGATGATACTAAAATGTTAATTGCACGTATAAAACTGTCTGCAATCTTCTGGTCCAACAGGACTTTTGATGCCACGTCAGGATTAGGTTAACTCTGCATTTGCAGTCTGCTTGTCACATGTCTGTGGAGACATTGTAAATTCAGCATACATCCACAGGCCAGGCGACAGCTCCTCAAGATGACTGACAAGTGTTAGGCTGTGGCAAAATGTCAGGCCGCCTACCAATTCATGTTCTGCTCTAAGGCCAAAAGTTGAAAACAATCTTATCAGCGCAGCATTCGTCGTATTCCTGTGGGTTTCATTTCTACATGTGAATAGCTGAAACGTAATCACAGCGGAATGATAGGCGACCTTGAAATTAAAGGGAAAACAGGATATGGTATAATGTACAGCCTTATCAACTCTTACTCCGCTTTGCTGTGAAGTGGTTAGTGATGCAGACTGGCGGACCGATGCGGACGTGACAAATTGAGACTGCTTTGAATTCTCCTCAACCATCAGCATCTCCGGCTCCGAGGAAATAGGCCTGTCACACTCGCCTGATAGATTAAAATGGTCTATATATACATATATGTATTTACTGAGAAACACTTGCCTCATTTTGATAGCTGTCTCTGTGTGTGTGTGTGTGTGTGTTGCGCGCATGCAGTATGATCATTCTGGAACTCACAAGTGCATGTTGAACCCATGTGTATATGTTCTTATGTGTGTCTATGTTATCGTGTGCATTTTTGTGTTGATGTGGCGCCGAATGACCACACAAGGCAATTCCTCTCCTGTCGCTGGAGTCCATTAAGTCTCCACCTTCTACGCCTGCAGTCTATGTGTTTGTGTGTATATGTGTGTTTTTTGTGTATGCATTTGTGTGTGTTTGTTTCTGACAAATGCACTTCACCATAGCACAGGTAGTAGGGCACTTGGAATGAAAGGCGCAGTTATTTGTTTGCTGGTGCATGTGCACAAATGTACTTAGACAGGTGTGCGTACGTATGCATGTGTATGTGTGTGTGCTCGTTTCTGTGCATTCAGGGGTGTTTTAGAAACAGACAGGTATTTCTTGGCCAGAGTTTAGAACTCTCTGTTCTTTTCAAAATCACTTTAAAGTACTTGAAAGTAAAAAAAGTTTGAGAGCATAACCTGGTGTACACTGCAGCTGTGGCAACGTGACAACGTGTGTAAAAAAAAAAATCAAAAAAATCTGTGCCAACTCATGTGGTTAATGAAATATAATACATCATTAACCCCTGATGTGAAGCTGAGAGGGATTTGTCTCCGTGGATAAAACAAGGTTAGAAAATAATGAAAACAGATTGGTGCGGGTCAGAAATAAATGTTGCCATGACAACTACAGTACAGTAAAGGTATGGTTCAGGTTAGTGACTAAACCCATGGTTTGAATTAGATGGAAAAAAAAAATAATTATGCTTTAATGACCAAAATGCCGACACTGACTCCAACAAAAGCAAAGTTAAAAAGTATGAAACACTGCTTCTTCAGCAGATTCTGGAGTCCGAAGTTCATTTCCTGGTTAGAATTCATGTCACGGTGGCTCTGGGATTTTTTCCTGTATTTACGGCTTGAATCTCTTTTAGCTTTATTCCCGTAACCACGCTTTAAATCACTGAAATCACACCTGACCAATGTGAGTCTCACACTGACTTACTTAAATGATTCAGATTTCCAACATATTTGTCAGGTATGAAATTATAAATGCAAATGCTTATCTGAACAAAATTGCAGTTTCCTCCACACAAAAAAAATCACATTCGTGTCACAATCAGATTTACAGGATTTGTATTATACAAAATTAAAACAGTTATGCCTCTGCCATTGAAAATGTGTGAAGACATAGTTCAGAGGTGTGCAGAGTGAGTAATGCAATCAAAGCACGTCAGCTTCTGTTATCAGAATCTTATTTTCCCATGACTTCATACTGTTTGAACTAATATTTACTATAGGGAAGAGCACATTAGAATGCACATGTATATATTTTACACGTATTTAGTCACAGTTTAGTTTAAAAAAGATGGTCCTCAGAACACGGTTTGGAAGATTCCCACATTATTTGTGCTGAATTTAAAAGGCATCATTAATTTCCCATAAACCCTGATTCAAAACAAAGCACAAAACTATATCTGCACTGCATTATGTACACAGTATGAAGCCTAAATGTCATGACATGAGACGGTGGAGTTACAATGGGAAATCAAGTTACATGCTGCATTAAGTCAATTGTAAATTGACATTATTATTATTTATGTCATGCCTTTTCCAACCATTTAATGATGAGGGGAAACAGTGTCATTGTTACAAATTACATTTAAGCACTGAGTATGAATACAAAGAGCAATTTATAAAGCAGATGAGAAACCAGTTCACGGAGATAGAGGTAAGAAGCTTTAGACACAAGCATTCGGCTTCTGTCCACATGCTTTCTTTAAGAAGACTGTGACTTTGTCTTGCTGTGAGGACATAAAGTGTGTGTGGGAGGAAGAAGGACGATAGACACAAATATACACACACACCATCTGTCTTAGTGCATCTGGACACATGCACAAAGAAGCAAAAGCTCTTTTACCTGAGCAAAAGTAACGTCAGACAACAACAAATGACACACACACACACACACACACACACACATTGTATACCAGCGACAGCACTTGAGCCATAGATAAGTTGCGTCTGCTTTGTGTCTGTTCTTATTTATTTGATACAGTTAGATGACAGTTACACGGCTGCAGACATAATCAAAAGGAAAACACTGTGTTGTTTGGTTTGTATTTGTGCTTGGGTGCATGTTTTTATGCCTGCAGCCACTGATTCTTCCCTATGCAGTATGTGTGTGTGTACATAGACAAAAAGTCAGCATCCAATGTGCACTTGTGACGTATATAAATAAGACAATAAGCTTCATACAGAGCTGCTAAAATAACGCAATTTTTCCATGTTTCGCAAGTTTCACCTTCTAAGCCAAGCTATAATTAACATTACAGCTGCATTGTCACATTGCAATACTTAATGTCCACATTTATACTTTTTTATAGTGTAACACTGAAGGACTTACTGTGGATTTGATTTTAGAACAACAGAATATCAAAGAAAGAAAGAAAGAAATGTTTAAATTGAGACAAAAAATGACAGATTTCACACAGAGGTGTTTTGAGCTCAAAGTGCACTTTTTCATGTGCATAATATAAGCTAAAGGGAAAGGTTTTAAGTTTTATTGAAGCCACCTGAAGTATTTCACATGCCCTCAGTGAGCTGTGAAGAGATCAGTGAAGACATAAAGAAGGCAACCGAAGGAACTGTATTAACAATTAGACTAATCACTTTAATCAGTGCTAAAAATATCTAAGTCTGACCCTCATTAGAAAACGCAACTAGAGCCACTCCAACAATCCATCATCTAAAAAATTAAATACAGTATGTCAGTGCTCACTTTATTTTTCATCTGTCTTTCTCTGCATCTGTCTCATTTCCTCTCCTGCTTCCTCCAGGTTATACCTTTCTCATTTCCCCACTTGCAGAAATGCAATTCTCCCTTTTGCTTCTGACCCCCTCTATGTCCATTCCTCTTTAACCTTGTGTTATTACATCCACCACGGAGGTTACATAATCCCCTCTGTGTCTGTTGTCGGGAGGATTACGCAAAAACTACTGCACTGACTTTCATGAAACTCAGAGGAAGGGTAGGGCATTGGCATTGTCGCCTCCTTTTTTTCTTTTTCTCTTTAACTTTTTCTAACTGTGTGAGATATAGCGCTTGATTGAAATGCAGGATTGCAGAGCTTTGATGGAGGTATGTGCTGTACCGAGCACCGTTCTAATTCCATCTGCATGTTCCTTTTCCGATTTTTACAGTTTTCGTATGTATTTTAAAGGTTCGGTGTAT
>JAPQRN010000008.1:11928109-11942611 GCA_037367275.1 Coranthus polyacanthus | reverse complement strand
ACTAGGAGAGGAAGTCAGCTCAGAGCTACTGTAGAAACATGGCTGACTCTGTGAATGGATACCCACTCCCTAACTCATACCACGGTAATGAAAATGCAGCGATTCTGGTTTTCGTGTGATTATACAATTGAATGCAATTAGATCCTCCTAAATCTCACACCCTGGATCTTTACACATCCAGTCCCTCTTGGGCTAATGACCTCTCCTGCTTGTGTTTATGTCCATTCATCTTTATCAGTCTGTTCTTACCCTACACAATACCCTCTTGGGCTTCGACAACAAACCTCACCCCAACCTTTCTTTGCAACCCCAAACTTTTATCAGCTCACTGTAATTAGCTTACAGTCTGGATGTGCTTTACAGGGAGTTTCATTGAAATCTGAAGTGATGCTTGTAGATTTTACACCTTTAATATAAATGCAACTCATTATGAATTTACATTTATATGGTTTAATAATACAGATGGTTTCATATTTTCCAGAAATCTGCACCGTTAAATTTGCTAATGCAAAACAGTGCATATTTATCAGGAGGTGATAAAGGTCACTTTTGTGCAGGTAATATTGCATTGGTCTTATAACGGCCATATATTACTCCCTCATAATGAAATCGAATCAAAGCAGTGTCTGCGGATCAGAACTAATCCACTTATGCGCAGTGATTTATGTCCCTCTAGACAGATTTGAATAAAACTTCAATACGTTTTGACTTGTCACTGTGTCCAGACTGAACTGAGCCAGGTGGTCTTTGTTCACTTTCTGTTGAATGCAACTGATAAAGTAGCTTTGTTTTACTAACTGCATACTGTTACTACCGTACGGCTGTAACAAATCCACCTGTATTCATTCCACCCGCTCAACAGTGACCAGCTTGTTTGGTTGTGTTTTAGCTTGTTGGCTTTTCAAAAAGAAGTCTAATATATTGCATTTTGGCCCAAAACATCTCTTATAAGTCAAACCTAGTCATGAAATGTCCACCTTCCCAAATCCCCTGGCGATATTTAATTTACTCTGGAGAGCAGGCAGAAACCAGTGTATTTTTTGCTCTGTGTGTGTGTGTGTTGGATTGTTCAGGGTGATGGATATTCACCTTGCTGACCTTGGTTTCACTAACAAAGCTGGCTAACCAAGCGATCACTGGCCTCATCGAGTAAACACTGAAAGCAACCACCGTGAAGGAGCTGCAAGTAATGGGATGCTTTAGTAAGGTTACGCTAATCTGATCAGAAAAATGGCATTCTATTGAATATCTCGACAGAGTAATTACATTTTGCAGATGCAAGAAACTGCTGTTTACTTTAGAACGTATAGAAAGAGATGAGAAAGAAAGAAGAGAAGAAAGGTTCGAGAGGGTTACTTGAAAGCTGTGCACTATGGTGTGTTCCTGCTCAGTCAAACATTACACAATACAAAGTCACCGACTCCCTGTTCACACATACAAAGTGCCAGCCTCCTTTGCCACTTTCTATTCTGAATCGTCCTGACAGAAAACAAACCGTTTCCATGCATATTTTACTCATCCAAGTCCAAGCGGCCCAATGAATGTATACAGTTTAGGAAATCAACAGCACAATTTTCCTCCATCTTTGGCTGTACTTTTACACAGTTAAGTCAGTGTAGAAGACAACCGTAACTTAACACAACACAAGTCCTCGAGCTACTCACCCCACGAGTTAAGTGTCTCAACGGTGAATAGCATTGCTAAACAGCTGTCAGGAAAAATACACTGACACCGGCATAACCATGTTCAAATGAATTCTACAACCGGTCAGCAACGATCTGCATACATTATGGAAAATGAGAGGAGACAACCAATTCACTCCATAAATGATGAATCGTGAATCGAAAAGACTGCAGTTATAAAATGACCGTCTGACCTTGGACTCATTGGCAAAATGAATTTGTATGAACATATGTGACAACACTAATGCCATCGTATTCATCTGACAGCACATGCATTAATTCAGCATGACAGAATGTTTGAGCTGAGATGGTGACCTGCAGTTAAAAATACATTTTAATGCCATCACATGAACGACAGCCACATGGAGTGCGACAATGAGAGATATACCTAATCCATTCCTCTGACCTGCTCCTGGCCACACAAAAAAAGATATTAGGTAATTTAAATATACTTCACAGATTTGATATGTTAGAGTTACTTTGTACCGTTCACCATTCATTGACACCATATAAGGCTAACCTAATGACAAAAAGGGAAGGCAAACCAATCAAAACCAGTCGAAGGATGTTTTTATATTTTATTTTCTGTGTCTTTCTGGTTTTTTTTGCGCAAGGTACTTCACCGAGTGAAGTTTAAAGCAGAGTGTTGAGCAACCTTTCTTTGACTATGTTAGGAATTCACATCCTTGCTAGGTTTCATGTGACAGTCTTTGACGCCACTGAACACTTGAAAAAAATAAAATGAACTGAAGGAGAGCAATTCACCTCTTATCTGAGTATTTATAGTACTTTCTTCCTATAAATTTGAGATGTTTAATTAAAATCTGTTCACTCCTGTTTGCTCTAGTAAATCTGTCACATAGATCATCCCCTGACTGTGTATTTCCAACAAAAACTCTCATGATTCTGAGGAACATTATGATCCATTTTATGTTCTAATCTGATCTCATATCAAATATGATGTCTAAAATAACTCCTGGGTCAGAGAGCTCTGATAGATAACGTAATTAAAAGCAGGTTTTAATAACACTGTCCACGGCAACCAGTGGCCTTTCACCTCCATTGCAACTTTTTTAATGTCCAGACTCACCAACTCAAAGGAGCTACTCGGAGCAGTAGAACTCCTAGCTGGATAACGCTTTTGATTCCGATAAAAAAAGTCCCCAACTAGCAGCAAGAAAAAATATCACCTATTACTTTCCACTCATTCAGCAGCACAGAAGTCAGATCTAGTCACAATCCTTTTTCTGTCCAATCATTCACAACTTCAGTCATCCCTCACCTATGAGCGCACTTTTATAGCTGAGGCTGCGTTCATCCGTGCTTTACACACCGCTCTACTCATCGCCCTTTACTTCTGAGAAAAATCTGAAAAATTATAGTCAGTGTGCATTTCTTCATATATGCTTTATTCATTTATTCAAAAGCTGTGAATCTCGGGCCGTGCTGGGGGGGGGTTGTAATCTCAGAGACTGTCTGCGTCATGCTTGCTCAGATGTTTCTGAGCATCACTCAAACGGAGTCACCGCCAAATACAAATGCATGTCATTCTGTAATGAATGCTTAAATATGAATGAAATGTCCTGCCTGAAATAGCAGAGATGTGAAACGTTTGCTGCTCTCATAAATCAAGTCAACAGAATCTGCAGACACACAGCTTGTGAGTAAGCTGATGAAAACTAATTCTAATGAAATTAAAATTTCAATATTTAACTAAGTAAGTCTGCTTCGAGAATGTGTCTGTGCATAGCTGATGCATAAGGCTGCTTCCTAATTTGTTGTTACATCTAAAAAGCACACACACAAAGCCATACTTCTCAAGGTCACCAACACCCAGGCACACAAACCGCACAGTGATAACTGGGATGCATTGGCCAATGACAACTCCACTGGGAGACCATGTGACCTCGTTGTCTTTCTTTCCTGCTCTCGCCTTTCTCTTATTTTACCTCCCTTATTTCCATATTGTCCAGCACCTCTCTCCCTCCCCATCTCTCTCTCACTTTCATTTTCCGAGGTTGTCTTCAAGGCTGTGTGCGTCAAGCTCTACTAAGCGGACTGCCACAGAGCAGCACTCCCCTGTCACTGAAGCTTACCATGATGAATGAGCGAGATACATATGGAAGAGAAAGAGAGAGAGAGAGAGAGAGAGAGGCAGAGGAGGAAGGACGAGGGGGATGTTGGTTCGACGGAAAGATGGGGGAGGGAGAGATGAGATTGGATGGCAACGAATCAAAGCAAGGCAGAGATGTTCCTGGGGTAGAATGAATGGAGGGTTGAATGAAACTCACACATTCACAAACATGCGTTTAGCAGGGTGCAAACTTTCCACAAGGGGGAGCTAGCAGCTGTCAATTTGAATTCATCAATAGTGAGGACGTTGCATTGAAGCAATCGCACAAACAATTTTGCGGGTTTTAAAATCTGCATTTCACAGGAGAAAAACAAGTTCCACTCACTCTGTTCTTAATATAATTATCAGCTTTAAAGCCACCAGTGTTATATAGTATTAAAATAGAAAAGAAAACAATTTTTCAATTTTATCTGCTATGATGCTGCAATTATTGTCCTGCAACCTTTCATGTGTGGTTGGGAATTTTAATGTAATTTTTGTGACACAACCCAGGTATGCTGAATTGAATCTATATAAAAATATTTACTGAAATGCAATAGTTGCTGAACAGATGCAGGATGTGCTGGAGGAAATAGATGCATGCCAGATGTAAAACAGATGGAGAATGGACGTAAAGATGTACAGCAGATGCGGAGCAGACATGTAATAAATGATAATAAAATGCCATTACTGGAGACTATACATTTGATTTCTCCTGAACCTTTTTCTGCAGAACACAGCAATATCATCAGAGAGGATTGCAGAGGACACTTTGGACTAAGACACATAGTAAACTAAATCACTAAAGCCCATACTGACATTCAGTACTGGGGAGTCACAACATAAACACAGAACCTGTTTCTCACTTTCTTACACAAACACACGACATTAAGAATTTTTAAGGCACTTTAGAGTCTTAATAGACAATAGCTGGTAATATACCACAGGTCTCTTGCTCCCTTAAGTCATCACTGTCTCTGTCTTCCTCCATACAATACCCCTCCATCCTCCATCCCACACACAGGCTCACGCTCACGCACACAATCACAACATTAAGCGTAGTTGTCCTGGTGTGAAATGAGCGCCAGGTCCATAAACCTGAGCATGACACAACAACAACACACACACACACAAATGCCCACTCAGATATAACAAAGATATTCTTTTGGTGTTTAATACTTGCCTGAACATCACTCACCTGCCTGAGTAAAATAATGAATTCTTTGTTGTTTCACATTATGACAGTAAAGGGCACACTGCTGTACTCATGTATGGGAGGATGACCAATTCTGACCTTCACCGCGCTTCCATCTGGTCCTCCAAACAATTGACCTCCCTGCTTCCCACCCGCCTGACCTCATCACCAAAGCCATCAAAGCTATCGAAGCCTCCAAAGCTGAAAACAACCTACAGCCTAAATCAGTCTTACCGTACACTTCTCCAGTCTACACACCAGTCTAGTGAATTCACATGACAAGAACACAGTGTTAACTGTGCTTGCAGTGCCTGCATTATTGTAGTGTAGACATTTGCTTGTCTTCTTTGGTGTTTATACCACTGAAAAAGAAATACATACACGGTTGCTATGAGACTGAGAAATGATATAAAGCCCAAAGATTCAAGACAGGATGAAAGAGCTTTTGGACATTGTAGGAGAAAGTTGCAGTGGTGTGAACTGCCTCATCTCTTATTAGCTCTAGGTCACCACAGTGTTGTGGTGAAATCCTGTCTTGATTTTTTTGTTCTCTGCTTATGTGGTTATGAGGTAACACCAACTCCTCTAAACGACGTAACTGCTCCAGGGATAGACTGGAGAAATTCTCCATTTTAGTCTTCTCCATTTTACAAAAAACCTAGAAATCAACAGCAAGTAACTCGCTATCACTATCCTCATTCATATTTTATGATGCTACACATTACATCCAGCTACAAAATAGCCTGCAGTTAAAACAGAAGTGCAGAGTCAGTTGTTGCTATGGAAATGATACACCATCTCAGCGACAAGAACAGTAGCAGCACAAAGACAATCAGAAAGTGGAGTTTCTTGTTGTGAATATGTGGTGCAGTATCTGAGTGATTAGTGTGTCTGACTCATAACCTGAAGGTTGTGATCTTGATCCCTGGCCTGGGGCAAGACAATTTACCCAACTTGCTCCAGTCGTCTGAGCTGTATAAATGAGCACCAGCTTCTGCTGGGGTCTCGCCTCCGATGAACTAGTGTCCCATCCAGGGGGAGATATGTAGTCTTATCTTCTTAGCTCTACTGAAACTGAAGATAAGCGCCAGCCCAATAAGCTGCCTGGCTTGAAAAGGATCTAGTTTGTTGGGCATGAGAGGTACTGTGTACTGTCACTGTACTTTTGTGTGCTGTAGCTGTGAAGAATGTAGGACAGTAAACTAAATAGCAAACAAACAGAAAATGCACACATGGACACATACAAACATGCATAAATGAAAAGACTCCCCTCCATTCTTAGAATAATAAACCCACTCTGTGTTGGTACTAATTATAGCAAATTTTAATTACTTTGCGGCTTTAAAAGCGATTGCTCTGGCAATCTCTGTTTCTGGCCATCGTTTCACAGCATCACCGCGACGCCAGAAGCTGTGTGTGTTCAGACGTGGGTGCGTTAGAGTAAAAGGGTGGGTGTGCATGTAAAAAAAAAAAAGGAGGTGGTTGTGTATCAGGGTAAATGTATGGGAGAGATTAAAAGCCTGTGCACACGTGGTGAGGTCTGTGTTTGTGCGCCTAATTCTGTGTGTGTGAATAAGTAGAAGCTTTGCTGATTTAGAGTGTTATTGCCAGTGTTCAGCCAATATTCATTCATTCATTTCATCCTGTGATGTGTTCATCTTCATCACCCCTGCTCTTTACCTTTTTTAGACCCATTGTTCGTCTTTCTGTCTTTCACAAATCTCCCTATTTTCCTTTACTATTTTAGATCTTTCTCTCCTATCTTTTCAGCTTTCCCATGTCATTTTTTTTTTTGCTCTTTCCCTTGCCCTGCTCTATCCCATCATTTTTCGCTCTCCACATCCCTCTCTTCATCTGTTTCTGTCACTCTCTCTGGGGACCGCAGGAGGGAACAGCAACATATGGGCTTCCTGTAAACAGATGCAAGTTTTCGAATCAAAGGGAGGAAAGCTGAGAGGAGATAAAGGATATGGGAACGTCAGATCTCTCTTTTGTAACCACTGCCTCTTATATTGACACTGACTGATTAAATGCATCATAATGTTTGCCTTTCCACGCTGTTACTGTGAATTGGTTCCCATATGTAGTTTTTGATCATTTGGGAAAAAAAATCTATCTGTGAGAAATTTATTTGACAACACTGCATACTAACAAAAGTGTGTAGAAACCATTTGTGTGATAAAACTATCGCCATTTAATTCCTTAATAGCAGCGATTAATAATTACTGTAACTGGATACATTAGAACATATAGGAGACTGAAGATAACTAACAGAAATACAAACTCTTTAGTTCATTACCTTTTGTCTCACACGTTGCACCTTTCCTTCCAAAATATTTCCTTACTCTTTCTTATACTGGCCACACCATATATGTATGTCCACAAAATGAACTCATTTACCTTATGGTTTATTCTGAAAACTTACATTCTGTTCAGAGGTCAAACAGCCCTGTTTGGATTCAATTACTGTCACTGAAATCGATTGGGCATGCCCAGCACAATGGAAACCAATTGGATTTTGCCCAAAAATGCAGACCGTACTAATCTATTTCCACGACTATAGTGAAGCCAATTAATAGTAAAGGATTTTAATTGGAAAGCTCTTAGACTGATGGACCTAATTAAACTAAATTTGTTTATATAAGATTTTATAGAATTGCCCAGCTTTTGGGAAAATGTTTCAATGTTTTTGTTAACTATGGGGGCTTAGGCTTCTGAGGTTAAGGACAATGTAAGGTTAAACGAGGAATATATGTAGGGTTTTCTGTTACTATATGGATGGGACTAAATTATGTTTTCTATAACTGCAACAAAGAAATGTACAGGAACTAAAAACTGAGAATATACAGTATATACTGGGGCAGAATCTTAATATCTCTGACTTACTGAATGACTGATCTTTCTATCTTTCTTGGTTCTGCAGCAAACTAGCAGATTCCTAAACACTGACGCTGCTCTCTAAAGATGTGGAAATGTGGAAATGAATAATTGATGGTCAAACTTTACACAGTTTTAAAATTATGCCCAGAACTAATATACCAGCCTGTGACAACAAAAAATGTGTTACACAAAGAAATACTTCCCTGAAATAGGAACATCAACAATAAAAACTATAAAGCAAAATAAATATGCAGAATTAACAGGAATTTTGGGGGAAGAGGAGGGGCCTTTCTCGAATAAAACACTGGTGGGTTTTTAAGAAGATCTGTGGAAAGTTTGTGTGTGCATCGGTGCGTGCGTGATATTCAAAGTGGCTGACGCTGCAGGATGGAGCGCTGTAATGGTTTCTCCTAAAATCTTCCCATTACTCTCTTGTCATTTAGTTTTATGGAGCGAATGAGAGAGAGTGAAGCCTAGACACAGACACACATATGTCTGTGCCAAAAAGCATTGTGAGGACACCCACTAGCACAAAGCATTCCAAAGCCCATCTTTGAAGGTCCAACCAAAGGTGAAGCCTGGCTTAAACGTCCTCAATTTGTAGGTCAGGCCCTCACTTCAATTAATGAAAAATTCTAACGGGTTCTCACAAGATCGCCGTATAGGATCGCACACACGTAGAAGAGAAGGGAGAGAGAGAGAGAGAGCACAGGAATGAGAAAGAAGAAGTAATGAGCTGACGGGAAATAGGAACACAGAGGGAGGGACTGATACTGAAAGACAACGATAGCGAGTCAGCAGCAAAGCGGGGGCGGGGGGGGGGGGGGACAGGCATACTGTACACACCAATTCACATTTGGGTGACTGCCTAAATATATTAGAGCTAGTGTAAAAACTGAGTTTGACAATAATTACATAGCTGAGGTGAAGGACTGCAGCACATTTCTGTCATTTTAAAATGTCAGTGTAGATATCAGTCTGACTGACATAGTGACGCGTCATTTCAGTTTAAAACATCATTCAGTGTGAAAGTGACAAGCCCGGTAACTTCAGAGCAGAGAGAATACATTATTGAACAGAAACTCATTGTCACTGTGCAAAACCCAGTTCTAGCAGTACAACCTTGAATGAATAAGTCATTGTTTGTGTACGACCATTTCAACATTTCTATTTTTCCAGAAAGACGTTGAAAGCTCCATATTCACAACAACCTCCCTTTTTACTTTAATAGATGCAAATGTGAGAAAGTGATCCGCACAAATGTGTAGATATTTAACAACAGGGCATAAAATAAAGCAGTAAGTCCCAAGAGGATGTTACAAAATCACTGTAAATCAAGGTCTTGCATGGCTAATTGCTGTTACACATATCTGGCAAAGTTTCATAAAATAAACCCACAGAAATCAAAATGCAATAATGTAATAATGACAAAGAAACTTTTTTTTTTCCACGAAGAAATGTCATTCTTCAGCAACATTTAATAGACTGGTTGCTATGCAACACACAAACATTTATCTGGATGTGACTAGTAATTGTAGTGTGCCAATTATGTTTGCACTCCTTTTACCAGACTGTTTGACTCTGGAAAGATGTGTTTTAAGTGTGACATTTCAGTATAAAAATGAATTAAATGTCAGTGTACCCAATTGTCACAGTTAATATCTCCATAATGCCATGGGGTGGAAGGCTTAGATTTTTAATCCTGAGGCCCAGTCAACCTCAGGAATGAACACAATAAATATGAAAGTGATTGGAGAAGTTTTCATTGTGGCTGCTTTTCCCACGGTGCAAATTGTTAAGTGTGACATTTCAGTCAGCCAAGCCAGTTGCCAATTGTCAAGGTTAATATCTCCACAATGCTATGAGACCGGATGCTCAGATTTTAAGCAGGAGGCCCTGTTAAGCTCAGGAATAAATATTACTAAAATGAAGGTGATTGGACAAATTTGAATTTTGGCCTCTTGTCACCGCAACAACTGTTAAGTTAGACATTTGTTTCTACAAGTTTATCAGGCAAGCGTGCTCGTAGAGTCAGGGGTCGTGAAGATGTCCACGAAGCGGACGTATACGTAGAAGTGTCCTTTAGAAAGAACGTTCAGTTTTTTACTTCGAGGCCCCGTCAACCTCAGGATTAAACATTATCAATATGAAGGGGATTGTAAAAGTTTTAATTTTGGCCTCCTGTCACTGTGCACAACTGTTAATTGCATGACGTCAAAAGCAACGGTATTGTTTCGGCATCTTCTGCTGTTTTGGTTTTTTTGCAACAGTAACATTGCAGGGATATTCACATTTACCCTGCAAATATAAATGAATAGCTCTGCAGCTAATACGATTTCTCTTGCCTTTAGGCCAGAGTCAGAGTTTACAGCAAGGAGAGCACACGGCCTCTTTCATCTTCCATCTTCGTATCTTACCTTTTCCAGCTTTGCAGTTTCTCTCTCATTTCAGAGTGCCTCCTTTTTTCCACTCTTCCTCCTTTATCCTGTTCATCCATTTCTACCACTCATCCATGCTTAGCTCACCCAGCAAAATTCACAACAAAATCAAACATTTGAAAACAACGCGTGTGCCGCAGTAATAAGAACGTAATGCAGTTTCAGATGAGTGTTTATAGTATTTACCTCAGCTTCAAGAACTGGAATTATCCGTTTTAGGATCTGGAAATTTATACCTGTCAACTTGTAAAAACAGGGCAAACAAAATGCTAAAATATGTTGGTTAGCCATAAAAAGATGGCACTGCAGGCACTGTCCAGTTTCATTAAATGACCACCAAACTGAGCCTGAGACAGTCCAAAGTGCGGTGAAGGGAATGCTTAATGACTGAAACATGGCTGCCATGGTTTTCTCTGCCTCACTGCCCTTCTTTGTAACGAGCTCTTCCTCTCTGACACTATCTCCTGTTACTGCACATCTGCATTCCCTCACCTGCACGCTAGCTCTTTGCTATTGACCTGCGTTATTTACATTTTCCTTTTCTGTTGGCGCCTGGGCCTTATTCAGTTAACTCTTGCAGTGATGCGTGTGTCTGCCGGGCTTTGCATACTCAACAGCGTATGTTGTGCAAAGGGCTCTCTGAGCCACACACACATATGCTTAAGTAAAATAATTTTTCCTATTATGTGCATGAATCCCCTTGGGGAATCTCAGGGACAATGAAATTTGCTACTGTTGGCAATGCAGGTCTGTGCAGAAGACAAAGTGGCGGAGAAAAGATTTTCTAAAAGCTGACAGGGCAGACAGAATGTTAAACAACAATGGCCTCTGGTGTGATAAAAGCAATACGCTATGTTTTGTTTTGCATTTTGTTTTGTAAGTTGTTGGTATGGTTTGCAAGGTTTTTTGCAAATTGATGAGGCCGCAGATGCTCAGCCGATCAATGTGACAGTTTCACCACGGTGGAATGAGTCTCATAATGAGGCAGGATGGTGAACGTCAGTGTCAGCAGATCTGCCCGAAAGGTTTAAGAGACCTTTGATCTCACATGCAGATGTCCCCCCTTCCTCTACTGCATTAGGGAGATAAATCGTTTGCTTCTTTTACATTTATTACTATTTGCATTCATGTCATTATTCTATCAATTATACATTAAACTCGATTTCCTATGACTCTGCCTCTTGTCGCTGTTAATTCTCTTGCTCTCCTGGGCAGAGCAGCAGACAGATATGTGCCCCTCATTTACCTAGTCCATTTGGAACAGTGTTTTAAATGTTATTCATGCTACACATCTATACTTAAAAGTTAAATGATATAATAATTGAAAGAGCAGTGAACAACATTAGGTAAATGTGTGCGTGGTTCATTGTACCTACTGATCTGCATTCTTCTCCGTTCCCTCTCTTTCTGCTGCAGATGAGAAAGCGGTGTCCAGCTACATGACAGCACTTAGCGGAATTGGGTTTCTTAGATCTCCCACACACAAACACACATGCACACACAAACACACATGCACCCACAAACACACACACAGAGCCAAGTCTCTGCACCCCTTTAATCCTTCATCCATCTGTCCACTGCTCCTTGTTTGTCATCTTACTGCATCTTGTTTCCGCTGTTCTTTCGACACGCTTTACACTTTCTCTCTCTTCATTCTTGCATCTTTTCCAAAGGATATTGGGAGGGGAAAAGTGATGAATCCAAAACTACAATAGGCTGTGTGAGCCTACAAATGTTTTTTTTTTTTTTTTTTTTTTGCCATTGTGCATTTCTGCATGTATAATCCTTACATTTTTTTACTTATGGATTCATGAAATAAAAACACTTTACTTAGGGTTATGAAAAGATTGTCGTTCGGTTCTAATATTAGTAAATGCATGTGAGTCATTATTTGTACGTCTCTGTGGCCTTTTTTCCGTATTCAGGTGGGAGCTGGTTGTTAGCTAATGTGTGTTATACAGTGCTGCTGCTGTACAGGAGCAGAAGAGAGGAATCGAGGCTCTCAGGAGGCAGCGTAAGGATTTACTTAGTCCTCGACATAGAGATCAGTGTAAGGCTGTTACCATGGATGAAGATGTTGGAAGGTGCTCATTTTTTAAAGGTACATTACGATCTTGTCGCACATCGGAAATAAAAAAGTGATTAAACCAAGCCCTGGTATCTTTCCTTAACCCCCAAGTGCTATCAGTGCATAAACCTAACGATAAAAATTGTTACATATGAACATAATTTCTGAAAGACACAGTTGAAAAGCAGCATGAGCTGTTAAAACAGTATAACATTAATATATGTGTAAGTAGTAATGTTGAGATGAGTTCTATTTTTGTTTCAGAAATGTTGAAATTACATATGTAGCAACATTTTATTCTGGCGATTGGGTGGGTCAATCATCCTCAACCACATAAATACAATATATCTACACGCCAAACTGATGGAGCCGGGTTTCAAGAGGACACTATGTTTTGCCGCTGGGTTTCACGAATCATTTTTTGATTTGTTACTAACCTGTGACAAAATTTCAGTGGGATAATCTACTGCATGATAGTCCTTCAGACAATACAAGTGCCAGCACCACCGATGCTCGACTTCGCCTAAAGCGATTCCATGGGGGCTGTCGAACTCTCGCCTCTTAAATCTGCTCCTCTTCTCTTTCTGTCCTTGGGGCTTCAATCACTCCACTCTCTTGGCAAAGCACCACCCCAGACACTATGGCGGAGTGTATGAGAACAAGTTAGATACAAGACAGACAGTAGACAAACAGATACAGCGGCATTGTCACGAATCCCTTCCACTTCAGCCCTGTTTCCCTTGTCTCTCACTGGCTTTGTTTCCTGTTTTATTTTAAAATGTCTGCCGTCCCACACTGCTCGCCTGCCTCTGGTCTCACCCACAGTAAACCCTGTGCATATATAACAGTCTGTGTTCATTGTTCTCTGGCAGTTCATAACGTGTGCCCTCTCAGGTGAGTACTCCTCACGTTTCCCATTGTATCTTGGACTCTTTTGAAACCTAATACTCCTTGGTCTATGTGGTTTCCTACTCTCCTAAATCGCTGTACGTTTTGGTGTTTTCTTCAATGAATTTCTTTGTAAACTTCTAGCGTATGCATCCTCCTTCCTTGCTTCCTGGTTTCCTGACTGTGACAAGTATATTCATGCAAGAAGAGGAGAATATATAAGACAGAGAATCAAAGGAAATGAGCAAGGCAAAAAAAAAAAGAAGACTCTTAAAGGAATAAAATCGCCGTCCTTTTTTCACATCTCAGATGCTTTTTAATTACATTTCATTGGGATTTCTGCCACATTTATGATCCACATGTGTGATTCCTGTGATATTTTATGGTCCATTCTTGCTTGGAAAGATAGTTTTCCAAAAAAATTGTGTTTTTGTATTTTGCGACTCCAAAGATGCCACTGACTTTCCTTAGGGCATTATAAAAATAAAACAATGTGACTTGTGTAACAAATAGTTCTAACATTGCTTTTATTATCACTAAGTGTTGAAAGGTTGACGATAGGAAGAAAAATGAAACTATCTTCTGAGATAGTCGTACGTCACTGGAATAGGAGCGCTCTATGTGATTTTATCTCTCTAAATGGTCCGTATTTAGGTTCACATTACAGTCTCCTTAAGACATTCAGTGAGATTCAAATTGTCTCTGTAAAACAATCAGCATGCTGTTGTATCTGCACCTGATAATACATGCTATTAGAGCAGTGAGAGGCAGTTATTGACACATGGCATTTGAAGCCTCCGTTGCGTATTCCAGCCAGTTGCTCTGGGCATCACCTACGGTACCTGCAGAATTACCACTAATAACGGTACTTGATGGTTTTGTCTGTTTTACGGCCGACTCCACAGAATTCCACCTAACATTTATTCTGCAAGATTAACACATTCTTCCATTACAAATGCTTGATTACCAGTCAGCTTTACCATTTGTTAATTATCATGTCACATGTACCAAACAGACAACATTGTCTATATGTCATTATTTATACATTTTTGCCACTTGACATGCCTGTGTACATTTGTATACATATTATATAATATAAGTGAGTATATATAAGTACAGTAAATATTATCTAAATGAGGAGTGTAGTTTATTTAATTGAATACACTTTTCCTCACACCTTTATGCTCACCCAGGTGTATAGTGTTTGGGTGATTAGACTCTGCTCGGGTAATATGTCC
>JAPQRN010000008.1:11913286-11928009 GCA_037367275.1 Coranthus polyacanthus | reverse complement strand
ACACTTTTCCTCACACCTTTATGCTCACCCAGGTGTATAGTGTTTGGGTGATTAGACTCTGCTCGGGTAATATGTCCTTGTTCTGATTAGAAGGAACTTTTCGAGTCGATGAGCCGTGCACAGGAACATAACAGCAGATACTGGGATCAAGCAAGTCTAAGACTGCATTGATGCTGTATTACATGTATTTATTACCCTGTGAAATTAATAGTTGAAGAGTTGGTTAGAGCTACAATAGTGTATAATAATCAGCCTGTCACCTCTGAGCTTTTGCATGTCTGTTCTCAGTTCTAAATAATCCACCAGCCTGTCATCCAGTTATGAACGAGTTTCACATATTTGCTAGATTGCCCGGAACCTTAAACGACGCGCTGATGTGACACAGGACATCTAAATGTGATTCACTTCTTTAATTCCTG
The DNA here is from genome assembly GCA_037367275.1 of Coranthus polyacanthus. NCBI lineage: Eukaryota > Metazoa > Chordata > Actinopteri > Kurtiformes > Apogonidae > Coranthus > Coranthus polyacanthus. Next base: position 11,927,590 of record JAPQRN010000008.1, on the reverse strand, counting down.
TAGGTTCAGTAGCGGCAGCGCATTGGCTGCATGTTGCTGGCTCAGTACCTTTCATGTAATCCATTAATCATCATCATTATCATCATCATCATCATCATTGTCACCAGTGCTACAGGAACCTATACACCCGTGTTAGTGTGTCATGATGAGAAACCTGAATAAATCATTAAAGGAAAGGATTAATAACAGTACATCCCCATTTCCAGAGAGATGCATCCACAGATAATCAGTCACTATTAATCATTTTTGTTTGTTTAACCTCTATTCATTCAGAGGCTGAATGATAATAAACTATTAAATTCAATTGCTGCATCTTCTTTTTCCTTTAGTGTCAATAAAGGAACAACAATCTTTGTATGTCGAAATTTGAACTTTTACGGACATGAGCAGAGCTCACTAACAACACGTTTAACTTAATCAGAGGTTAGTCTTGTTGAAAATGACACTGAGACTCAGCCATGTGGCACAGCAGATAACCCCATTACCCCAGGGCACACAGAAGAGGGAGTATGTGTAGAGACAGAGGATAACAGAGAAGATAATGAAGAAAGTGCACATGTAGTGGAAACACATCAGATAAGCAGAATTACAAGGAGAGAATAAAAATGGTTTCAATGAAGGTGATGGGCAGCAAGTCAAGAGAAGCCCAGTAAATAGTGTGTTCACGACTTACATTACGGACAGCCTTTTCTTACCTTCCAGAGGCTCATCGCTTTAACTTCATGTCAGTTCCCTACAAAAATGAACTCAAAGAGACTGTAACTTGCTCAACAAAGCACATCTTATATATTTAATATCTAATTGATTTCACAAGTAGCTATTAGAAGTTTGATATGTAACAGATTCCAATTCCTCGGTCTTCTGGCTACCCTGGAACAAGCGTTTTACTGGTGCTAACCCTTGCTCAGCTCTTGGCCTCCTCCCGCCTTAGTGGTAATTTCCATTTTAGATTATGGGAATGAAATTGTGTTTGTTTCCTGGAACGCATGATGGACTATTCAGTGGAAAGTGTTTCATTTAAATGGATTACTAAAAAATGTGGAAAGAAATAAATGTATTGCAAAAAAAAAAAAATGGGTAAATGGTTCCAATGGAGAAACTCGTGCACTCTGGGTGAAGTTGGTATATTTCTATAACAAAGCATGTGTGTTTGCATGAATGTGTCAAAGCAATAAACTGCAGCAGCTCCCCTCTAACAATGAATAATGGATAACAGCATTATGTTTTGTGTATGTTCTCTTCCTTTGTGAACGGAAATTACATTTGCTCACCAAGACCACCCAGTTGGATTTGATGATGCAGCAAATTCAGTATTTGAAAGGGAAATAAAGTAGCAGTAGCAACAAATGACTGATTACACTCAATCAATCACTTACTCTGTCCTGATGTGGACATCTTACTGGGATTTTTTTTTTAAATATATTCTTTTATGGTGTTTTTTATATGTGTTTTTTTTTTTAATGACCAGCAAGATCCACAAAATTGTATATTAAAGCAAATAAATGACATGACATACCACTAATAAAAAAATGTTTTTCCAGTCGTTCCATAGACAGGAATCTCCTGTAATCATCTCAAACAACAAATTATTGAAACAGCCAAGTATTATTGCCACACGTGATGTACCTCTGAGTGATGACAGACAATTTAACATCGCGTTACAGTTGATGATGAGGTACAAGTATATTCTGCATTTGAGAACGCAGAGGTATTTTTGCAGTGAAAACTGTTTCAGACATATTACAGCAGACCCTGAGAGCAGAGTTTTCTTCGGCCTCTACTTGGACCAAGATGCTATCACTGCACAATCTTACTAATCCTACAACACCGTGGGAAAATCATTACTTTGTGAATGTGCATGCTTGTTTGTGTATTCCTGTTTCCACGGCAAACCTGTTCTATATGCCCCCGCGAGTGTGTATGTGTTTACACCCAAAACAGTTTGCTCTTCATTTTACTATGTCTGCAGATCCCACACAGCTCTTCTAGCTAAACTACACTCTCTTCCCTTCCCAGGAAATAAGGCCTTTACTGTTAATGGTTTTTCACACACACACACACACACACACACTCAGCAGCTCTACTATATGCATATAGAGCAGCCTTTATACACTGCAAAGAAAATATGTAAATTGGAAGAATGGTATGGCATAATTAAATAGTTGCATCTTTAATACTTCATACCAGAATAAATAATGTTATTGTTAAACAAACAATATATGTTAATAGATATATTAATAGAGCAGATAGGTCTGGGGCCTCGTTTATAAAACCGTACTAAAAGTGTACATGCACACAAAAGCTAAAAATGGCAAGCATGAGAAAATTATCAGATTTCTAAAGCTGCGCATGCACACCTGCAGGCGATATCCCTGACAAATCGCAGTCTACCTGGAAACGTTTCCATGTGGGTCAGTGTCATATACCACCCTCCACACGCCCACATTCAACCAGAATCAATGCAAAGCACTTCATGAATGTTGCATAGAAATGAACCTGTTGCTCAGTGGTGCTTTACAGCGAATCACAGCAGCAACCAAGAGGAAAGATCACGTAAAAGAGTGTTTTGTGTTTTTTCTGACACTGAAGTTGAGGTGCTTGTGGGTGAGGTGACTGGAGAAGGCAGAGTATATGTGACAGCCACTGCAGTGTCTCCAGTGCTCTCTGTGCCTCGCAGCACAGTCATGTTCACTGCAGCAATTGTACATGCAAAAATGATATGAAAACTAAAGTTGTATTTGGTGAGAATATTACTGAAAACACATGCTCTATTGTAATGCTATTTGATGTTGTCTTGGGTTGGGTTAAATCCAAAGAGAATGGAAAAAAAAAAAGGAAAAGACTCCTTTTCCTTTTCCTTTTCCATCCCCTTTGGTAATAATAGTTATAAGCCTTTGTATTTTAATTACTGATTACAGCACACTGCATGCATCGTGTGAGAGAAGGGGTCTTGGTTTTGTCTTGAATGCTTCATGTGTAATTAGCCCTGCTGTTTGCTTTTACGAAGTTTTAGTCTCTAAGTGACACAGGTGCTATCATTGGCTGGGTTCACCACACACACTTTCTATTATAATGAAACACCCAATAATAGTCCTGTTTCTTCAGATGCACATCGAAATACTATAATCCCACCTCTGTGATCCTGGACCACCTGCAGGGGGGGTGTTTGTTGCTGTTCCTAAAATAAAGAAAATCTCAAAGACATAAAGGTATCCATTTTCTGTGTGAGTGCTGCAATTCCAGGAGCACCAGCTGAAATCTCACCTTAACCAACTGTTTGGTCAGATCCTTTACGACTAACCCATATGTACAGTAAATGTATATATCATAGACTATATGTAAAGATGTACGCCTTGATGGTGTTTGCCCCCATGTGTAAAAAAATTTTTTAAAAAAACGTGACAGGAGCTGCCATGTTGCCTGTGTGACTCAATTTGGAGCCATAGTCTGCACTAGAGATGTGAGGATGCCACATGGATTCTGGACAGCAACTGGGCATTACAGCTGTCAATCATCTGTTTTATAACAATTAACTTATTAAAAACAAACTGGTCAGAACGATCATGATCACAAATCACACACACAAATCTCTCTCATGGGATTTACCTAAAAAGACCAAAATCTCCTTTCAAAAAAGTGGTTGGATGTGTCCTTTTTTTAAATTTTGGCTGAGGTCCCACTGGATAACATGGAGGGGGTGGGATTCATAACCTATACTGCAGACAGCCACCAGGGGGAAAGGAAGATGCTTTGGCCTCACATTTGAAGTACCTCACAGTGTCCATCTTTATATACAGTCTATATATGTACATATATATAGTATGTCCAGTGCATTGTACACATAAAGTGAAAACATATATGTATGACTCTTGACCTGTAATATTTGTAATATATTACATTTCAGGAACAGCTTTTCGAACAACGCTGGTTTGAATGTTCATGATAAATTGAATCTAAGAGTAGCGTGTGATATGAAGAGGAATTAAAATGTACGAGAGATCATTTCTACATTCTGACTTCACCCTCTGCATTGTCTCTTTCCACCTTCTAACTTTTATGCGGGAAGTGGCGTGCACCTCTTTCAGGCCCTGTTTTTTGTGTATGCATTGGCTGTAACAGAAGCCCCTGCTATGTTTAGTGACCCTAAAAATGTCCATTACCCAGACACACACACATCCTTACTCACACATGCAAACACCCACATCCTAAGAGAATCCACATAATATAGAGAGGGCACTGTGGGTGTCAATCCACTGGGGTCAGCAAACAGTGACTCTGTGTCTATGTAGCTACAGGGTACAAATGTTAAACCTACCCATAATCTCCTTCATGGCAGTTCCTATTTTGAGTCCAAGACTAGTCAAAGAAATCTCTTCTTCCTTCCCTGCAGTGTTTTAATATCTGCCTCTTTCCTCTCCGTCCTTGCACTCTTTTCCTATCTTTTTTTTACTGTCACATCTGCTATCCATATCTTTCTCTGTATTCTCAAATGTAAAAACCAAAGTACATGTTGAAAAATGTTTTTAATCTACCAAAAAGTAAGTAAGTAAGTTTTTTTTTTTTAAATGAAGAGTACACGCAGGATCTAACCTCCCACAAAAGTCTATAAATATAATAATACGAATATAGTAACTGGGAATTGAAGCAAACTTCAAGTAGTTTAGAGTACACCCTCGCAGAAGAAGTAAGTATGTGTCTTCATGTTGTCCTCTTTGCAGGTTTGTCCATTTAAACACCCAACGTGTCCCATACTGTTTATCAAGATTAAACCTGTGTGCATCAGTCTATGATGTAATCATTTTCTGAGCAGAGGCACAAAAATGACACTACAAATGAAAAGCAAGTAAGATGAACATAGAATATTTCCAATGTTGTCAGCAGTCATGTTTCTTGTCTGATTTAGCTTCATTAGAGTCTGGATTTTTGGGCTGCTCTTCAGCAGCTGGACTATGCTTTCCAGGGAGCAGGTTGGCTTGCTTAGCTGCTGCCATGCTGGTAAGTATGCATCTGCCCTTCATATGGTATACAGTGTTGCTCATTTGCATAATCTTTAACTGTGCAAACATGCACAGGACACACCTGCGCCTTGGCAACAGGAGAAAGTTACTTCAAACACTACATTCAGTTTGCAAATTAAATGTAGAGTTTGATGCATGCATTTATGGAAAGGACATCTGTATTTATTAATGCCTCGGTATTAACTTTAATATTTGTGTATATTTGTATATTTCCTGTGCTTTCAATATGAATTTGTATGTTCAGTCTTTGTGATCTCGTCGAGGTCACCTCCATTTATGGTGAATATATTTTTATGCCTGTGCATTCATCATGCCTGACTTATCTGCTCTTCCTCACCTTCCCACACAGACGCCGTCCCACATTTTACAAGCTGTGTGGCCTTGGCCTTGGACACCACATGCCACCCCAGGTGTGTGTTCATTGGTGCAAAACGCTGAATTATAAATTAGAGTTTTGAAAAAAAAAAAAAAAAAAAAAAAAACTTTGTGAAAACAATAGCAAAAAAAAACAACATTTTGGCGACTACTACGTGAATAAAGGAAGGAGGAAAAAAAAAAAAAAGAAGAAGAAGCAGTAGGAGAAGTGGATGTATTTTCAACCATGGATGTAACAGTTTACCCGCCTCCTCCTCAGCCTCTGGCCGCCACAGATCACTCCAGGCTGGGGCAGCTCTCCTACCCCGACCCGGCCTTTGGGACCAACAAGGTAAGGACTGGAAAAAAAAAACACACACAAAAAAAAAACAAAAAAAAAACGAACCCGCATGCTGCTTTTGTTTGCCTTTATCTGGACATTAAACTCCCCTTTGTGGTCTAAGTCTTATTATCTTATCCATCTCCCTTCTCTGAGTGTCTTCCATCTTTTCTTGACCTGTCAATTAAGTGGTAATTAATTGCTTTATTAGGCTCCAGTTAATTAACGCAGCTCCTGAAGGTAACTACAGTCCCATCTAACTCTTGTCTTTCGATCATGTCCTCGCTTTCAGTAATGGACTTGCAATTTAATTCTGGGTTTAGTGTCAGGGGTGTAATGATACCTTTGATTAGAACCCCCCCCACACACTCCTAATTGAAGGGTAATTAAACTTAAATATGCTCCACATTAAAAATACAAACAGAGCACTTACCGACGTACACGGTTAAAGCCAGAGGAAAAGACACTAGAATTTTTTTTTTTTTTGTCCTGCTTGAATTTGTTTGTCTGCTAATTCCTCTGTCTCTCCTCAGTGAATCTGACTTAATTGGTGTGTGTAGAGAAGCTCTCTGTTGTCTTTTTCCCTCCAGGGCAAGGTCAAAGGTCAGGATCAGATTCAGAATAGAAACCTGGACCTGGTAGAGACACACCGACCTTGAGTCATATCATCTTATATTGGTGGGACCGTCTATCTCTGTGTAAACTTAGGGATCTGTTGTTTTTTTTCCCCCCAGAGTAAGGCGTTAGATACATGGGGACCCTTCTCCTTTGACAGTGATGAATTGGTTAATTATGTAATTAAGCTCAGCTGATGAGTGTGGCTAGTAGAGTCAAGCACAGTTTATTAACCTCTCCTCAATCTTCAGTGTGAACAAGAAGACAAATTCAAACATGTTCTGGATATGTTTTAGCGTATTCAAGGTAAACAGGAATAAATAATCATGATTATGTTTACAAATGGTTAATCATTTAACTAGCTTCACTGGTTAAGCTGAACTTATGATGTATGGAACAGGGAGATAAACCAAAGCAGCATAATGGGATAACCCTATAATAACCCAATAAGCTGCATTTTCTGACGAGGCCTTTAAAGTAGTTGGGATCCCAAACTGGAGGACGACCAGAGGCCATTCAGTAACTAACTAAGAGGTCAAGTTTACACTAAAGGGACATGAACCTTTTCACGTACTGTAAATACAGTGTTGTCGGCCCCTTGTCTAAACACGTTATGATTCAGGTCACTTTAACATGAAACTACGGCCATCGAGTATCGCTCAGTAACACTTTGACGTGACAAGTCTGAACTGAATGCCTTCACGTCATGACAGCAGCACAAGGTAAAACATCACTACACGGAGAGAATTAATGCACATTTAGGCTCAGTCTCAGTACATCTCAAGTGATTTAAAAACTAGAGAGGTTCTTTTTTAGGTCACATCAGACTTCATGCAGTTTTTTAGTCAAGACTCGTGTCTGACGTTACAGAACAGGCGCCAGAATTCTCCATCTAATACCTAATGATAGTCATCACAAACATTTAGTAGCTTATCAGGTCAAAAATGAAGGCTCGAGCAAAATATTTACTATTTACAATCAGTGAGAGACAATGAAACACTCATCGTCTTCTTCTTATTCTTCCCGAACTCCCCACTATTCTCCAGCAGCAAGTGAGAAGGCTTCCTCTTGTCTTACTGCACGAGCGTCATGTCGAGTGGGGCAGTACAGAGCATCTGTGTCTGAATGAACAAAAAGTAATAATCACAATGGTGCATATGTCTGTGAAGGGCTTCACTTGCAGATCACTCTCAGCAGTTTTACTAGCTGTTTTTGATCCTAGCCTCCCCCTGTCATAGACCCACTAGACAGAGTAATATCAGTAGACTGTAATTACTGACAGTCTGGGGTATAACATGTTTCACTTTGGCATTATTGATTGATTGGATTTTTCACAGGCAGGCTGTCTGAGCCGGCCCCGTCTGCTCACGTTTACTAACTGCTCCCTCTGCAGCAGAATCACTGACTCTGTTTAACCGCTGAGCAGCAAACAGGGTGGTGTTGAGGTTACAGAAACTCTGCTTTGAACCTCTTTGTTGGAGAGCATCCACCCAAGTGTAGGCAAGACTTTTAGCTGTGTGCCACTTCCATAAATGTGTTCGCATGTAGCGGGGTTCTGATATTTTCTCTTTTACATGTGGGAACCATGCCCGTATACTTAGAGGGGTTCATAAAAAAAAAAGGAAAAGGGTTGAAGTACCACATTGCAGTGCACGAGAAACAGAGGCGCTACTATGTGAAAATGAATTGTGCAGTGAGAGCTAGAGCTTCGAAAAAAAAAGCCACCAAAACATTATAATATTTGAGTGATTTCCTCTCCAGTTGTGCAGCAGACCATGACCCCTGACTATAAAGAACGCACGTTAAACATAAAGAGAAGATGAAATGAGCTGTTTAATGTAACCCTTCCATATCTTCTCACATCTTCACACCGGTTTAAATGCTGTATTCACTGCACCGTATTGTCAGCCACTGTAGCTCAGAAACGTACATAATGTGTGAAAAACGCTCTGCACACAGAATCATGCAGTAACGCATGATGTCAGGGAAGCGTGTTTGTTTCATAAAGAGGGAGAGATAGAAGATAGAGGCTGGAGATGTAGAGAGAGAGTGTGGTGTGGTTGGGGGTAGGGACCGGAGAGAGGGAGAGGGAGGGAGGGGGGCTGTTGGGGGTAGGGATGTTGTAGATGAGAGTGTGTGTGTGTGTGTATATGTGTGTGTGTGTGTGTGTGTGTGTGTGTTTACGTGCACGTGGTGGGGGTGGGGCCACTAAGGTTTGTACTATTTTTCTCTGTGTCTTTTGATTCACAGCTCTGTCGGTCTGATAGACGAGATCATATTACTGTGGGGAAACAGAGATGGAATAGAAAGAGGGGAAAGGAAAGGAGAGGAAGAAACAAAATGAAAAGTGTGTCTGTGTGTGTGTGTGTGTGTGTGTCAGAGGGGGAGGTGTGTCCTATACAGATGTGTTAAATGTAGAGATATAAATAGGAAAATACTCTGCAGTAATGCATTACCCGCGTGATTAATATAACTTCAGTAATGGGACGTATAGTAAACCTGAAAAATGTCCAGCCTTTCCCAAAAGAAGTGTTATCTCGTCACAACTCTACCTTCATATGTGCACATCATTACAGACGCTAGCTGCTAATTTACATTATTGATTAATGTGCAGACTATTTTGACAGTTCATCGATCAGTCACTTTATCTGTAAAATGTCAGAAAATGGTACGAAAACATGTGTGGTGTGTATGTATTACTTACTAAATTAAACCAGCAAACCCAAATATATTCAGTTTTTGTCAGGATCAGAAAAATACTTGTTGGATTAATTGAAAGAGTAAAACAGTTTCTCCCATTAATTGACTAGAAGTTGCAGCTCTAGTGGTTTACTGGGTCTAAAAGAGGCTTAATGAAAGGGATGCACTCTAGAAATGTTTAGTTTGTGATAAGTACAGAAGATGGAAATCATGGAAACTGCTTTTAAAACAGTTTACAGAATAAATGGATTGTACTGAGGTAAAACGAAGTGATGATCATAAATATCGAACAGCTTGAAGAACCACATTAAGAGCTGTGTTCCACCAAATGCTTTAATCTGCTAATGTTTCTGTACTGTTACTAAATAGCATTGTAACCGAACGTGCAGTGACATAGAAAACACAACTTGAGAGACTTAAATTTTGAAAAGACCACACTCTTTTCAACCTTGTTATTTCTTCTTTTTGGTTGATGGTACAATATCAGAAAGTACTCACCATTCATGTCATCTAGACTGTAGTAGGGGTGTAATAGCACCGAAGTCACGGTTCAGTTCACACCACAATTTGGACACGAGTTCGGTACGATGGGGGGAAAAGCTCCATAAAATGCACATGGGTAGGTTCCTTTTTGTACAACATACACTCACGCATGGGTCATATTTTTATATAGGGCTGATGAAAAAAACAAAAGGCCACAGTTGGCTATAAAACTGAAAAGCGTCTCTGATGTACAAAAATGGGTGCTTTAGGAGGAGAGCTTCAGTTTGTTCCACTTAGGCTACATATAATTATTTAAAAATTAAGCCCAACCCTATCAGCCTGTTGTAGTACACTGGAAAACAGATCCACACAGCTGATTTGAAAGAAGCACGCGAATGCATATGCCAGTCAGTTTGAACTAAACTTGTAAGTGTTTACGGTTTAAAGTTCGTGGGCTGTTTATAGTATTTGGTTCCGCATTACGTTTATTAATCTTCACACACAAGGCCTATCGCATATTCTCTTCGCGGCGGCTTGGACTGAACCGTAACGTCCACACTGTGGTGGTTCAGGATGAATACACTTATCGTCACACCCTTAGATTGTAGCCGGTATGACAGATGGTAATGCATGTGTTTATTGTGTAGTGGAGGACAGATTTGGTTACTTTCTTATACTAAAGTTTCGAAAAGATCAAGTTCACAAAAAAAAAGTGCTAGACTGGTGTCTTTGGCCAGCAGCCAGTCGCTGTTTGTAATGCCCGTGCACAGTTTAATCAAATGGAGGGTTTGGATGGATGGGTGAGTGAGTCATTCTGAATTTTGATTGGATGACTGTGCTCATACTGAGTTTCCACAGACAACAATGGAAGAAATTCAGTTAATGCAGAAGTTCTTTTGAGCCCGCTAAAACATTTGTGCGGACTCGTTGTGGAACGGTTAAAATACAGCATTTAATTTAACCCGTGTCCTTGCGAAAGAGAAGAGAAGGGAAAGAGAAGGACAGAGATGACATGAATAAGAGAGTAGGAGAGGAAGGGATGGCTGAGCGAGGGACAGACAGAGAGAGAGAGAGAGGGGCTAATGTAAACATGATGATTGTGAAAGCTGGGTGAGGTATTTCTAAAGCAAATAGAGTGGAAGAGAGAGCAGAGAAGAGAAGAGAAGAAGGCCTGAGAAGAGAACAGAATATAGACCGAAAATGAACTAACTAGACAGTTGACGGGATATAACGATTTATCACGACTGAGGCAATTCTGCAATACTCGATGACACATCCTAAAGAAATCATCCACAATATATATCACAATGTCAGTAGCCAAAGAAGAAAATGTGCACTAGAATTTTATAAATCAGGAGAAGATTGCATAATGCATTGCCCATTAAAATTGTATATTTTTACATAATAGAAACAGTGAACTCTGAGCCTAGAAGAGAACAAGTCCTGAAGTAAAATGTGGTGCATGTAGGAAGGCCACTTCTCAGTCCGAAACTAATTTATTGTACATGTAACAAACATTGCCTTCCCAGAGAAAAAAAAGAAAACTGCGCTTTAAATGAGTACAAAAACTTTTATGTAAAGAAATCATGTACATTTCGGTAATCACTAAGGGAGCTGTGTTGTGTATCCTGGAGGTTTACAGTTTCCTTGTGGGACTTTCCAGTCATGCAAATACTGATGTTGCAGGTTTAAACTACACTCAAACAGTGCGACTTTAATGTAGCATCGTCGTCTTTTAAAACGAATACAAGTGCTAGCGAGTCACACCACAAAGCACCGCGTGGCAGCAGTGACTATTAATACAAAGAAAAGAAACACTGGAAAAATCACGTTTTATGTTTATGGGGCAATAATCTTCCCTCTTGCACGACTTTAACCTCAACATGAACAAACTGGTGATGTTTGTAGACTTATTTATTAAATGGTAGTTAACAGGAAGCTATTTGCTGGCTTGAAAGCATCAACGCCACCACATGTGAGTGTTAAGTAGCAGAGGCAGGGTTTTTGTGTTTTGGTTATTTTACCAAAGTCTGGTCCAAAACAGTGCACAGGTTTGTTTTCTGACAGAAAAAAATCAAAGCAAACCAAAACACACCACCAAAGACTACACAAAAATGTTCCCTCCTTTCACTGGGTTGATTTGTCTGAGACGGGAACGAAAACAGGAAGAGAGTCGTGTCTGAATGTCAAGAAGGCCCAGAAGTTGCTGGTGGTCACAGTCAGAGTGGTTTGTCTGGCTTCCAGCATCTGTCAGTTTCATTCATAAGCATCTCGTCAGCTGAGTGCGTCTGGCAATGGGCACCGTTTAGCTCCGACACCTTGTCGTCGAGTCAGATCACGATCCCACCAAAAGTAATCTACTGCATAGGTACTTGGAACCACAAGAAGCCCACCTCCTCCAGATGATCTCAGTTTGGTTACTTTGGACTTTGTGCCATTGTTGTATATTCACATTCACACATAAAATGAACCAGACTCCAATTCAACTGGAATGTTGTCTGATTCTTGTCTGAACCCATGTCTTTACTTTACTTTATATTCATCTTAAGTGAAGAGAGTTTGTAGTTCAAATCATAGTGATGTTTAAAAATCAGATGAGTGTTTGGCCAGATCGCCCACCCCTAAGGTAGAAGCTGCTGCTGTCTGTACAGTATTTCAGTAACCTCCCTCCCACTCCAGCATCCACCTGTAGGCTCTGATTCGAAGTCACCTTGGGGGACAGTTTATTATCATCACACCCTGTTCTTCCTGGTGTATACCTGCTGGGTACATACTCAGTGTTCACGTAATAATAAATCTGCTCCACGTGAGTTGGCTGACTGAACTTGCTGTCTGTTGCGATGGCTGGCAGGTAGCCATGGCATCAACAAGATAATCCACTCCGCTATAAAAAATAAAACACTCTGCATCAGAGCCTTGTGGCGGCTTTGTCACTTTCAAAGAACTGTTTGAGTCACTCAGGATTACAGGAAAAAATAAAATGGATTTGTAGAGTACATTTAAGATGGCCTGTCACATGTCTTGCAGCAATATGTAAATGCTCTTTGCTAATTGACATTTCTTGTAAAGACACACAGTAGGACTGAATCTGTTGTAATAACACAATCGGCTTGACTGCTTTCAACCTGCGGCAGTGGAAAAAGTCATTTGTGATGTAAGGGGTTGAAAACATTAGTATTTTATTTTAAATTAGGACTCCCATATTGTCTCATCTTATCTGGCCCCTCCCCCGCAGTTTTTCCACATCTTCCCATTGTCCCCTCCTACAGTTTTCCAACCAGCCAAAGTGTCGGCATCTCATCTAATTATCTATCAGAACACAACCAGTCAATCTGTCTGTCCGTCTGTCCGTGTTGGCGTTCTTTCCCGGGACTGAACACCTCGCCAAGGCCCCCACTCTTCCCCCAGCTCAGAGATGATTGGGTGACTTTCAGCGCTGTTGCTTGTGTGGTGGTGTGGCTCAAAGTCTTTCAGTTGGTTGAATCATGTGGACGGAGCGATGAGGGACTCCTGGTTGGTGGAGGGATGCCAAATGGAACAGATGGGCGGAGATAGAACGCCGCCAGAAGAGACTAATTATCAGGATTTGGTTTCCAAAACAAACATATTGCAATCAAATCACATACGGCAATCATTGCTGCATTGTTCTGTGTCTGTGTGTACTGTATTAGTGACAATGACTTGGATCAATTAACTTGTGGAGGAAGAGATTGGACCAGTTCCTGAGGCAGTATTCAGTGGTCCGTTTTCCTTCAGCACTCAGCCTTTTGTTCACGATCATACAATCCTAACTATCGTAGTGTGGTGCTAATTACCGCGGGTAGATTAAAATAAAATTGTTACATTTGTAAACTGATGTCTGTTTTGACCCCGTTTCCTTCTGCTACCAGAAACTCAAAAAATCTTCGACTTCAAGCTAAGTTTTCTGCTAATCTGTGTTTCTCTGCTACAGAACTTCTGCTCAGCACACGCAGGGTTTTCAAGTATAAATCTCATACGCCGTTGAGAAAGACAGTCGGCCTCATGCCTGAACATTTTTCTGTGTTGTAGTCCTATTAGCCCTTAGTCCGCTTCCATTTTTCTGCTTGTTTGTGCTAGTGTTTCAAGTTGAATTTCACAAAAACATAAGTGGGGAGAAAAAAAACTGGTAGCACATGGTGGTGGAATTAAACAAGCAGTTCAAAGCATCAAGTTTGGGTCATTTTAAGAGAAAATATCCACTGTTATCTGACACAGTATGGCAGATGGGTCAGTAATGAAATTTAGTGATGTTATTTAGGGATTTAAAACATATTGCTTTTGGTCTTTGTGTCTTTGCTGCACAATATTGATTGTGACGTGAGAAGATGACAACATCTTAAAGTAATTAATTAAGTGAAGTTTATTTGTGATAACACTTCACAAAACGAGGGCACAAAGTTCTTCGCAAAATGAAATTGGTTAAAATGCTAAAAAGAAACTATAAAACAGCAGACCTTTAAAAAAAACTAAATTAGAGACACTAAAGCGCTTCACAATAGTAAAGACTGTTAAAATATGACTGTAAAAAGAAACAAAGATTGTAAAACATGGTTTCTAAAGTCGCAGTGAATTTAAAATAGCATTTTTCAAGTATTAATCCTGTGTCCCTGGGTTAATTATTAAATCAGAATTCTTTTGGGTTTTTTTTTTCTTCCTGTTAAACGGTAAAATGCTTTTGCTGAGTCATACTGAACTTAGAGATGGGTACATTATTCAGTCCCTCCAGGAAGTTGCAATGCTGCAATTTCAACAACTAATGTAAATTCAACCGTC
>JAPQRN010000008.1:11899291-11913186 GCA_037367275.1 Coranthus polyacanthus | reverse complement strand
TTAATTATAAATTTGTTTTTTTAAAAAAAAAAAAAAAAAAAAAAAACACCTTTGTGAAACAAAATATCTGCTGAAGCAACTTTTCTTTCATGAAGTGAATACATGAATAATTTCTGCAGCCCATAATGATGTTAGCATTGCATCATATTAGAGATAAGGTTTAAAAGACACTATCAGACAAGAAGATCAGAGATGAGAAAAGACAAGACGGGGCACAAATAGAAGGAAAAGATCAGCAGAAACTCTGTTCCCACATACAGAACAATGCAAGCAGATGTGTTTTTTTGATTGCTGGTGAGATTATCATGCTCTGCTTCAACGACCTCTGCACGTTGTTCGTCATATCTTTAGCTTCAGATTGTGTGCGTGCATCTCTATTTTAGGCGTTTTGGCCAGTGGGGTCTTCATAATATTGTGTTAGTTGTGGGTGAGCGTCTGTCCATGTCACAGATTTTAAAAAGGAGTGTTACATGTCGTCTTGATACAGAGGATACATTATTAGCACTGTTTATAATAAATGCATAATTTTATTAAAAATGATGAATAAAAGAGTCTTTGACTAAGAAGGAAGCTCCTTTTTACTCAACTTTCAGCTGATTTTGACAGTTCCTATTGTTTGTTACTCTCAAGATTACTGGACGGGCTCCATGTGGCATTAATTCATAAATGACTTATTCATACTTAAAAACAGTCTTGGTTAGTTTGAATTTAGAAAATCCAATCCCAAATTTCAAAGCCAAATTGTGTTCTCTGCACATAGCCATGACCGGAAGCCATCCCGCAACTGAGACTAAATCCAGTTGGATAATGGCTGCCTATTTGTGCACGTAAGCTTTGGTTATTTATAGTATATATAGACATTATACATATATTTGAATGTTTTCCCACTTTGCGTCTGTCTTAAGCTCTATGAATGTGTTTTACAACTCAATTGTCACAGCCTTCATGTCCTGATGCTGCTGCATTCACCATCACCCTCAACAACCTTCTGTGTGTGACAGCTTAAACATAAGCCTCTTCCATCACACCTTATTTATACCCACTCTTTTCGTCCACGATGAGACAGTAGATGAAAATGTTGCTGGGTGAACTGTTTTTTCTGTCTTATCCAACGAGGATATGAAGCAGTTTGTAAGGATATAATGATGTAGGAAAAGCCAAAATGTAAAGCTCTTTCAGATCATATCACAGTTTCACAAATGTTCATCTCTGTCTTTGCAAAGATCAAATCTGCCAGTTTGTTCATTATTTGTCTGGGTGAGTGAGTGGGAAACCAAGAGCCCAGGTAATCAGAGCTTTGGATGTCAAATAAGGTCATCTTAATTGAAGTACTAAGTCAAAGCCAACTGGTTTCAAGTGGTTTTACCAAGTCCTTTGACTCTATTGACTCTGCTGCATTTTAAGAACGGAAGAAAAGCCAGCATCCTTTCACCCAGTAATTCTGCACATCCCGTGAGTCATATGACTAAGAATCTTAATAGACACAAGAGTACTCTTAAAGTGGCAGTCAATCACTGCAATCAAGCAGTTTTAGTCTTAACTCTTAAGAACGGCTGAGCACCACAGAAATTAAGCACAAAAGCAATTATAGGTTTGGCTGGATGAGGAAGAACAGCCCTGATGTTGCTGTTTTTTACATTTTCATATTGGCTTTACTGTCAAATACACCTCCCTCACTGCTTACTGTTTCTTTTAATCTGGGTATACACTGTGTGATTTTGGGCCGTCCCAGACAAAAGATGACACAACACTGCAATATCTATTTTTTGTGGATAAAGATGACATAGACAGTGACAGTGTCAGAAATTTAGGATGACCACCTAACAGTGCGTCTGCTGCGACCTACATCCACTTAACAACCAATAGGAATTCATAATGAAATGATGCTTTGATCAACGCAATATGTAATCTTATGTAGCTAAAAATGCTTTTCTTTGCAGGATTAGCGTCCTAAATTGACCTCTTTTGCCTCAGTCATGACCAGGTCCACATTCTATTTCACCTCCTTGACGTTGGATTGTTTTTCCGTACACATAAATACCACTTTTGTAACAGCGCAGTCATTGTCTTGGCTTCATTGTTTACAAATATAGCGGTACAGATAGATGATGCACACTGATGACATCTGATTCGTGCACAACTACACTGACCTGCGCTGAATCTGCGTTGAGATTCAGCAGCTGTTATATCACGTCGGTGTACACGATGGGTCCAGGTGTGTGAGATCTATGTCGCACAGTGTGGCTGGCATTACACTTATAAGACGCTGAAATCTCACAGTCTGTAGAAGCCTTGAGATGCAGTCTTCCTCGTCTCTTCATAGGAAAAGTTAGAAAGGCTTAGGCTGGGATTATGTGACCTCTCCAACTTTGTCTGAATTCTCCAGACTCTCCTCTCCCAACCTTACTTATATCCCAGGATTTAGGGTAGGTGGAGATGATGAAGGGAGAAGAATGCAATTTGAAGCCCCCCCAACTCGCTCTAAGCCTAAATCTCCATCAGCCCTACCCTCAGCTGGTATTAAATGTAGCTAATGTCAAATGTAAGAGCTTAATATAAGAGGTAAACATGGCAGATGGAGAAACTTTTATTTTATAATCTATACAAAAACAGTCCGTAATTTTGAGCTAGGTCTCTGATTACTCAACCTTTTCATGACATGCCCTACTTAGACTCCTTCACTGATTCAGCATGTTGTGTTATTTTGGATGCACAAGCACACATTTCAAACTAGGTCTTTGCTTTACGATGCAAATGTCTCCCCAGAAAAAGAAGAAAACAATAGCAGACACGCGCATTCAGTTCACTTCAGATTATATTGTGACATGCATTGTCAACCAATGCCCCTCACATCGAATGCATGAACATTTAAATTATACCATCAGGTTTGCTGTGGATTTAACATTGTAATGTAATGTTTCACTAAAGCAACACATACACACCACACTCAAGGAAAAACACGCAAACATACATCACGGTAGCTGGTGTTGTTGTTCATATAATGCATGACAAAGACTGAAAGCACGGACATACATTCATTCTCACAGCTGACAGAATCAGTCTGAGTCTCATACATCACATGCAAATAGTCAAACAGCCTGTCACTGGCAAACAGACCAACACCAGAAACACATCACATTTTAAGGCACAGCACAGCACACACAAGCAAGCACTCACCAGGTAAACACATTCAGTAACCGCTGTGTTTGGACATCTACCATTTGAGCTCTGATGTTACTCCCAGTGCTATTAGCGTTAGCCTTCGTACCACGTTGAGTTATACCACTCGAGTCATAAAATGGTCTGGTTTTATTTGATATGTTTTCAAAACGTCTTAAACGTGTAATGGCCGGTACAACATAATCTGCGTGCAGTGTTGGGGAGTAGTGGAATACATGTATTTTGCAACGATTTTGTTACTTATTTAAATACGTGGTATCAGAATCTAATTGCATCTTCAATTACTGATTAGGTCTGCATTATTCACTCTGAAACTGAAATTTAAAAGGCATCACTAATTTCCCTGTAAGCCACTTCTATAAAACCCAAAACAGAAGCGCATTACACCATTAGTAAACTATGCACACGAGTAGCTGAAGTGTCCACACGACATTGAGAAGATGGAGCTGAGCAATGTTGTACAGTTGACCGAACAGTAAATTTACATTATGTCGTGTCTTTCTCATCCATTTCATGTTGTGTGAAAATAATAAAAATGGAATAACAAAACAAAATGATCTCTCTACTCTATATCTACTCTATTTTCAGCTTTCTGGTTTTCAGTCCGACAATGCTGTGGAAAATAAAAGGTCAAGGAAAATTTGGGTCTTCATCCATTTGCCAGACAAAATGTCACACTGCTTTTGTGTTTACCTCTACTTAACGTTTACATCTCCACAGTTCATGCACAGAGTAACTTGCAGGTTCAGTCTACTTTAGGTAGCACTATTGAATGTGTGTGGATGTGTGTGAATGCCACATCCATTTACAGTTTTACATGTAATGACAATCTAAGACTATGTTGGAGTAATCCAAAGATGCATTGCTCACTTTGAGTAAACAGAATACTTTACAAATTACATTTAAAGGTTCAATATGGAAGATGCATGCATGATTAGGAGCTGGTCATTCGTCAACATTAGCTGACTACATTTCTAAGCTAACGGTAGCTGGTATTGTACACTGTTGCAGCTGTAGAGAAGTAAGAGAGAGGCACAAATCAGGAGTGAGCGTAAGGATTTTAATAGAAGATCCGTCCCAAAAACCCCTTGGAAATCAGTTTGTCGTGGCTGTTGCACAAAACAGACTCCAACACAAACTTAACGGAAGTTTAATACTAGTTTGTGTGAATATTCCATTTTGAATTTCTAAGGGCATATATTCTGTAATCGGTAGTGAAATGCATTTTAAAAGTAACATAATCCACATATACACATCAGTAATTGTCCTCACAAACCAAACCTGAAGCAATGCCTGCCTCCTGAAAAAGTCATTGTTGTGTAGCATTGTTGTAAAAGTGAATAAATGGCTACTGATGCTCAAGCTAACGTCCCATTTCTTCTTTTATCTACTATAAACAAAGTAGATCTGAAAGATGCTTCCTGCCCGACAGGCTAAAGGACTATTGCCTAAAGGCAGATTTGGTATAAATATCCTGGCCTCTGGCAGACTGGGTTCACAGTCTGTCAGAGTAAAGTTGACTAGCCCTGACTTCAGCCTGCGGCTACAGTTGCTCTTCTCCGGAGCAAAATTAGCTTTCACATGCTAGGTTAATGTTAGATTTGTATCATTTGACCCTGATCTGACTGATCAGATGGGTTAACATGACAAAATAACCATTACAAATAAAAAAAATTATAAAAATGACCAATAACCAACAAGAGTGAGGAAGTAAACAACAAACAGTTGAATTCACTTATGTTTCTTCATATCATATCATCATCCTCTGCTTTTACAATATGATTTATAAGTACTTTTGCATGGTTGCAAAATGTTATTTTTTATTTTACTATATGATCGATAGTATTTCTAAGCTCCAAAGACTGATGTCTCATAGGAATCATATGGAATCATCATATTTTTTCAATTCTTCGGATAAAGGTTGCATGGTATGAACAGATTTTAGTCTAAAAACAAACTGAAACATCCTGCCCACTGAGTACAAAAAGATAAGAACTGAAACCTATAGATTTTTCAGTGCTCTATTGTAACATAATGTCACAAATTGCAGTCTTGAAGTAAGAACTGAGTTGGGAACTGTTACCATCTCAAGATCCATCATTTTGCTGCAAGCAGCATGTTGGGAGAGCATTCTGTCTGACTCTACAGCTCCTCCTGCGCGTCCTTTAATTCAAATACCAGCCGTTGTAATGTTACTCAAATCGTCTTTATTTAAGCAAATGTGCCATTCCAAAGTCATAATAAATCTCAAGGCAAAGGCGAAGGCAATAAGAAAAGTTGTACAGAGCTCTGGGTCATAGTTCTACCCCTAACATCAACAGAGGGTGTCAGGGCGTGAAGTCTGACAAACTAGACCCAGTAATTATACACAAGAAGATGGTGGGTGTGTTCTTGTCACTGATGTCCGAGGTGGCACGATGTGTGGCGTCGTTATGTCATGGCTCCACGTTAGAGTCCCGCTGTCAGCCGTTATCCTGGTTGATATGGACGCTATCTGGACATTCTGTGCGGCCTTGTGATCTGGAATATCCGTTAAAAGCAAAGCACGCTCACACATCCGACATCCTGCTTCACAAAGTAGGTCACACACCAACAAGTTTTGCTTACGCTATTTTGTCCTTGCATCTGCTAAGTCTATTCTGCTCTAAGTATTGCGTGGATTATATAATAAGCTTAATTATAAAAGTGCGATTTCTTTATTTGCGTGAATTATGTAATAAGCTTGATTATAAAGGTATGATTTCTTTGCAAGCATCATTGGGCTAAAAAGGACCAAGGGAGTTGTTTTTTTGTCTGGTTGTGTGAGATGTACTGTAATGTGGTGCTGTAGCATTTCCTGACCTCATCATTACAAACCCCTGCGCCATTCAAATGTCCGTAGTTTGAAGTCAGTCTACCCGTACTGTCTGAGAATTCTCCATCTGTGGCCTCTGCTCCCGCTAATATTTGTTTCTTGATATTAAACTCCCTCTGGGCAAAGAACATCATCTGGCCCTTTTCAGTGGCCACAGTAGAGTTATTCTCTCTTTTCTTGTTGAATTCTTGTAAGCATTGTTATCATGGTTACTTTTGTGGTTTATCTTCATGTATATTCTGTTCTACTGTTCTATTTACTGTTAGTCCAAAAAAATAAGTTTGATTTATATTGTCAAAAACACATGTGTGTAAAAATACATTACCAATCATACACCAACTCAAGTTAATTGTGTCACTTCCCTGTGGACATTAAAACCAAAACGTCACAATTAACAAGTAAATAAAAAATGAAAAACAGCTGAGCGTACTTTTAATCCCATTCAAAATGAATAACAAGCTTAAATGAATAAATGATGCAAAGCGCAGCAAATGACAAATGTGAGGGATGACTACGAAGAGTGTACAGGATTTATTGCATTCTCCTGGTTAATATCCAACCCACTGTCCTTATCAGCTTGTCACAATGGTAATGCCTTGAGCATCTCGAATTAAATGATGCAGCAACGCCTCGACTGAATGATGGGTGTCTTCTTTAGAAAAAAGTCATGCGAGAACACATTACTGGCTTTCATGTCTACATCTGCATTAAAATCTCAGGAGCATCAGCTGTCATGTCTTCATACAAATATATACATTATCTATGGAAGTGTTACATTATGCATGTGAATGAATAATTGGGATGCATGTGAGAGAATCACAGTCAAAGAGACATTGTGTGAAAGGCTACGCACTCTAACTTTATCATCATCATTGTCTTTTGTCAGGGTGTCGCATGGTGACGTACAGTATGTATGAGAGAACACGGATGTTTCACACCACATGCACGCACCATGTGAATGCCGCTGTCGTGCAATCCGTAGCGTTAGTGTGGTGTAGAGTTAATGTCCGTGTGAGCAGCTCTATGATAAGCCAAAGTTTGTCAGCTCAAAAAACTTGCCTGTAGGCAGTTTGTGTATGTGTGTGTACATTGAGCGTTGTTCAAGCATATCTGGTATTGCTGTATAATCCACCTGTATGGATAGAGTACACACAGACACACACACACCCTCATACTGTAGACTGGGTATTATAAATATGGGATGTGGCCTTGGGATGACATGATGCCTCTGAGTGTGTTTCAGGGTGTGTCTCCTCTACGTCTATATTCTCATTTCTCTTTCATTATAAATTTCGCCCCAATGGAAATATGCATTCGTTTTCTCGGGGGTAACAACACACACGTAGTGATGTGCAACGCCACTGACTTCGCAGCCCCAGACAGTACCCCACGTATTGCGGTAAATGTAAAAACCCTGGCTGTTATTTTGTTTTTCTCTTTTCCATTTGTAATTCTTCCTCCTCAGTATAGGCCAATCCACCATTTCCCCAACACTGCATTCCTTATTTTATTCCCTTGCAGCGTGCCACTCTCTCTCTCTTGCTCCTTCACCTTCTTCTCTTTGTCTATATGAAGCCACAAGGTGAAATGTCCTGCTGAGCTTTGACACACTGCTTCACCACAGACTAAAGCATAAAGAGAGATTAAGCTGAACCTAAGGACAAGAGTCCAGATATCACGCAGAGTAGAGTAGAAGTAGTTGAAGACTCTTAGAGGTAATGTCTCGTACCGTACAAAGCGCAATGTGTTATTTTTAATTAACTTACTCTTTTACACAGAAGAAACAAGAACAGATGTATTCTTTTCAAGAGTTTTGGAGGACCTCCAGAGGACCAAGGCATTAAGAAATTAAGAAGTACACAAAATGAAGAATTAAGGATGGCTCTATGCATTGACAGTACTTTTACATTATTGGATAAATTACAGCAGAAAGACAGTCAAGTTGTGGTTTTGGGGAGAGTGCATTAGACAGGCTTCAGATGTCACAAGTTACATGACCTCAGTCAACTTAGCCAAGATGGGAAGATGCATTTAGCCAGTACTACTAGACGATATCGTGGCTCCAGCAGCGTGGTGGATATTGACTGCTGGTAGATATGATATGTAGTTCCAGCACCTAAATCTAACAACCACTAACAAGACTCTAACAAGTCTTTTTCTGGACAAATACTACGAATTTGTGAACGAAAATCAGATGTTACATTTTGCATTTGATATAGGAATCAGCAGTTGCTCAAATGTCTGCCAAGCAACTGAGAAAAGGTAAGGTGTCATCTTTCCTTTTTTTTTAACTCAGTTGCCTGAAAGTAGATAAAGAAAAGAAATCAATAAATGTTTCAGCAAAAATTGGATTCTGCACCAATTTTCAGCGCTGGACAGCTCAAGAGAATGTGCCTTAACCTTGAAGAGAAGATGTGAAATGTGAAAGTAATATGTGTGTAATATGTGTGATTAATTTAATGTCTTTCATTTTATTAGGTGATGGAAATAGTAACCATAGAATATGTACTTCTCATTCTTCTTCTCATCAAATGTAATTTCAAAGCTATAAAAAGGTGAATTCTTATACACTTTCACTTGTATAGTAGATGAACCCTTCCACACCTGAACAAATCAATTCACCGCTCAGTTTTTTTTACCTCTAATTTCAAACATGTAAAAATATGACGATCAAATGATCAAATCAAATGATCGTTCATCAAAATCAGTGTCTTGAGTTCATTAAAAACAGTCTTAGTTAACTGAAATATTGGACAGTTATGTTGATTTATGTTATTTCATATTTTCAGTATCACATCGTCACATCCGTCAGTCTTATGTACTTCGAAGGTTCGTCCAACTTGTTCAGTCCTGGTAACAAATCATGTAACTCTCCCGGCGAGGCTGAGATTGTAAGATTCACACCAAGAAGGTTCAAAGTAATGCCTATTAACTAGCATCACTCACAGCAGTGTATTCTCTAAAATCTACCATAACTTTGAACAGTTCAAACAGTTTGGAGGTTCGCATGAAGCGTCTCATCTTCAAAACTTGGCCTTCTCAGGAGGCTTACAATTATTCTGACACTTTCAATTTCAAGCAGTCTTTCACTGAGCTGTGTCATGGTGGTAATGAGACAATAATGATGAGCTGTTTTACCACATCTCATTAATCTGCCGGTGACTGGAAGCACAAACAGATGGCCTTTATGAGGCTGGTTATTTCCCAGAGGTCCTGGTCATATTGACTAGAGCAGGATATGACATTCCTTTTATCACTGTCTTAATGTTTATATATGTGTGGCACCTCCAATGAAGGATAACACTAATATTTCTGATGGCCACCTCCGAAGTAGAGTGTCATAGAGAGCACTTTCTTTTAATCTGAGAGTAAAGCGAGGTGTGATGTTCATCACTGTAATGGTAGATAGAATTGTGATCAGCGCAACAGGTGTAAATCAGTAAAAATATGCTGCATTTAGAACTTTGTCAAAGGGCAGTTATGCAATAAGCATCAACATTAATACCAAAGGAAAGGTTTTAACGATCAAAAAGGATGAGAACATGTCCCTAGCTATTTGGCAGCGTTTTGCAGTTTTTACAACATATATACGTGAACATTCCAGTTGCTTTGAATGTGCCTCTATAGCCGTCAGTACACTCCGCAAACTGGGATTTTGCTTGTTTCATTGAACGGCTCTGTCTTGATTCGACAGCTCTGGCTCTCAAAGCTTCCTCATCTCTTTGGTTTTCCCATCGCATGCCAGCTCTGATGTCTCTCCAGCAGAGTATCTTCCAGGGAGGCCAGATTGTCCCAGAGGCTGCCCTAGGCACAGTGACGACAACTGGGCAAGTCTGCCAGCCAACAGGCCCCTCTCGTGGGAATCTAGATGTTGAGCGCACACGCAGACGCATAGAGAGAGACTGTTATAGAGACAGAAATGACACTTCTGGGCTTGGTAACATGCAGCTCACACACAGCTCCGGTCGACATTCCCCTCACGGCACTGTGACATGTTGAAATGCCTGCCACTCTCGGTTTTCAGTTGAAGCCATGAACTATAGCAGCAGAGTTACCGACAAATTCATAGCATTCAAATTCAAACACTGACTATGTTTACATGCACAAAATATTCAATTTTATTGCAAAAACTGCTGTTTGCATGGCTGCTGAGAATGAATATTATGCTAACATTCCTGCTTACATGTAGTTGTGTATACCCTGATTAAAAATAGGGTTTTTAACGTTAGGCGTGTTTCTCCTTCTGACCAGAAATACGGAGTCCGAGCATCTTTGGAGCATCTTTACTGGAGATGTCTTTGCTCCTGCTGAATGTAAACACGGGCTCTCAACCTGCAGTAAAGCCTGCAAATGAGACTCATATTCTGAAATCTTAACCTCTGGGAATGCTCTTATCAGTTACTACTTATCCTTTCTTGATTCGTTGCACACCCTTCAAGTCACTTTGGAAGAAAACAAGACATACCTTGACTACCAGCTGTTAATTCAACATGGATACTGAATTACAGGAGATTTTGTTCTTGTTCTTAGCAGCTGGTGTGGAGTTAAATTCTGCTTTTTATAACGACTACTACTTACTATATTCACAGCAGGCGAACTGTTATCAGAGCAATTTGCAATAATTGCCACGTCCAGCAGCCTTATCAGTGCTAAAACACTGGTGTGGACCAAGATCGTTTCCAACAGCATATTTGTGTGGATGTAACCTTAGCCTGCAGTAGGCACAACACTTAGATTAATGGCGATGTGATCAAGTTATATCCATGTGGGAGTATTTACAGCTTCGAGATATTTTTACACTTAGATGACTTATTATGATTTTCATTATTACTGAATTTGACTTCAAAAGATGTCCGTCAAAGCCAGCTGTTGTACCAAGAAAAAAAAAGTGAGGTGTGATGTTGATGTGATGCAGGATTCATTTATTCACCTAGAAAAAGAGTCAACATCATCGCCTTCAATGAACTGCGAGAACTCTTCCTGACAGGTTCCATGTCTGTTACATGGCAAACCTTTCCATGCCACAGCTTGCTTGTATATTTCACACACTTGGAGGGTTCCCGTGTGGTGTGATAGAGGTGTGGACAATGCCTTCAGAGACGTATCCAGAGTGTGTCCAAACATGTACTCAAACTGTGATGGTTTCACTGTGAAGGGTGGTTGACCTTTCTGGCTCTAATGAGCATGTGTGTAGATATCTGTCAGCCCTTTCTTCGTGTGTCTCTCTGTGTTTACTGTCAATACATGGAGATTAGATCTTAGCGGGTTTCTAGTGGCTCTGTGACTGACCTGACAGAAAGCACAATCTAACAGCTTGCAGTAGGAAAATGAGCTCCCTTTCCCAGATCACCAAAATAATAAATAATGTGCTCAGGGGTCACAGCCCTGATGCAAAACTCTTACAAAAGCTGAATATACATAATGAATAATTTGTCTTCTCACTTTCTTTGGCATGCCGTTATAAAGTCTCGCCTCCAGTGTGACTGTTGGCTTTGTTATCAGCTGGAAGCAAACCGAGCTACAACTGCTCTGTTGATGTGAAAAAAAAAACTGAAACAGAAATTTCTTATTACAGGCGGCTGATCTCGCAGTGGGAGCCAGCCTTCGCAAATCTGGCAAAACATGAAAAAAAAAACATCTTGGCGTACACAATGATTAATTACTTCATCTTTAACACACACTCAAAACAATTCCCTGCAGCCCCGGTAAAAGATTTAATGATGTTGTTTAAAATGGCAGGTGTAGCCCTTGATCGCATATTGTCTACATTCAGCCAAACTGTCTAATCCGAAGCAGTTTTACTTTTGTTCTTCAACAACTGACTTTTTCCCTTTGGAAATGTTTCACAGGGGGTGAAGGAACAGCACTGGCATTGACATGGCAATGAAAATGTCGCCACTTCTTATATCAACTTGGTGTAATTTGCTGCAATAAAAAAGGTCCACTCCACCTTAACCTCAGCTCTTATTTCTCTCTTACATCTTTCTTGCCACTTTCTTTTTCACACATGGTCTTTGGAGGGTCATAGTAATATTATCAGTGCGATGCGGATGTGTGGATCTCTTGAAACCACTCTGTTTTACTCCGTAACTCATTTTCACATCATTTACTGGTAACCAATATTTCCTTACTTTAATAGTGCAGCCATTTTCCCCTCCATAGTTGACATCGCACCTTGTAGTATTCAAAAAAGAATTTTTGTGCTTATTAAGTGAGTGGGATTGTGTTCCTTAAACACCAAACCAATTCAAATTTCTAACCCGTAAAAGCCTGTAAAAAAGGCGGTGTTTTCATTATCCTGACACATTTACAAATGCAAACAGCAAAACATTTTCACTAGCTGCAGGGAAGTAGCTGTACAAATTATATGAGAACTGGAGGGAAGTTTTTAATCTTTCCAGGAATTCACACTTGAGTGCTGCTATGCTGCTAGGCAAGCATTACTCCGTGTTTGTCAATGTGTGTTTATGCGTGTGTTTACAGAAAATTAAGAAAAAAGACAGATGACTGAAAAGATTAAGAAGAATACCCATGAATACCCTGTGTTTGGATAAAACCAAACACACAAACTAGTCTTTAATGACCACTGTCAAAAATGGGAGTGTAATGAAACATATTTCCTCCATTAGTCTTTCTTATCTTTTCCATGCATCCTTCCCCCAGTCTTCATTCTTCGGTGGGATGAACTAGTACGTACATCACAGTGTCTACTCCTGTGCGTCAGATGCTGATTCAGCAGACAGATAAAGGTGACAGACTGGGACAATGCTGAAGAATGGAAACGCTCACAACCACATACACGCTCTCTAATCTCAATCTCTAATAACCTTTTGGGTGAAGGACATGAACTCACCTGCCTTGGGTGTAATTTGGAGCATGTCGTAAGTTTTTTTTTGTAGTCCAGAGAGACACTGGTCTCAAAACATCCCAAAGAAGAACTCAATCTTGGAATTGCAGATGTTTTTCCTCAAAAAACTTACGATGATCCGGATATTTTGCAAATGAACATTTTGTCTACGTTTGAGCGTCTCATCTGCATGTAAACAGCCTTTCAGGTCGCTAAAACTTTTTACAACGCCTTCCAAAGTGAGGATTTTTTAAAAACTCCAGTTCGAACTCTTAAAAAATCAGTGTCGACAGGGAAACAAAGAGATTAGGAAATGATGTCGTCACATCCCAATTTGCGCATGCCTATTGTTGCTTAGTGTAATGAACATGCAGCTGTATATGTCTATAATATAAGTCATATAGGTGTACACTGTAAAACATTGGATTTACTTAAAAAAACATTAGTGGACCGTCTTCATTTTTTGGTCAACTTGTTATTAACACTAATTTTAAATAAGTTACTAGTCATATGGAGTCATAAGAGGTGAATAACTCAATGTACTTGAGTTTGATTGATTTAAAAATAATTAGTCCTTTCTGCTTTTTACTCCAATATGTCACACAGCTAGTTAGTTACATTACTGATTAAGATTGATTAATCAATGACTTGATTTACAATATAAATCGCTTCATTTCACGTCACTTCATTTTGATAATCGTCAAGCAATATTTCATGCAAAATCATTTCATGGTTCCAACTTTACAAACATTTGCTCCTTTTCTTTTGAATAGCTGCAGTAACTAAAATGTATTTTTAACTAACCCTTGTACGCTATTCGGGTCAAATTGACCAAATCAAATTTTTACAAAAAGAAAAAGGGTACAAGTATACATTTATTCTAACTGAAACTCAATGGCTTTAGCTTATTTTCTGTTTGAGCACACATACTAATATACGTCACACATGTCCATCCTTCATATGGTCTTCACATGGTCTTCATATGGTCTTCACATGGTCTTCATATGGTCTTCA
>JAPQRN010000008.1:11843403-11881516 GCA_037367275.1 Coranthus polyacanthus | reverse complement strand
AAGATGTGCAATAAATATATGCTATAAAACATATATATAGGTTATATATATAGCTATAATGTATATATATACATATGTAGCTATAGTTTTTCCACAAGCACAGCTGAAGCATGAAACATACTTACACCTTATTCCTTTAACATTTTTAATCACAAAGTTGATCACTATTTTGTTATATCAAGTGCTGATGGAGGTGATGATGGGATGATGGATTTTTATATGTATATAAATGTCACAGATTATCTCTTCAAGAAAATTACTGGCAAAAGAGACTAGAGAACTTCCCTCTGTCAGACCGTCTGCCAGAGTAAAAATAAAAACCTCAACTCTACCACTAAAGAGAGACTCCATGTGATGAAGAGGGTCAATGAGTGATTGGTGGAAAGATAAATACACAGAGGAAGAGAGTAAGCTGCCAGGAAGTAGTTGCAGTGTTTCAGCAATGACTAACCTTCAGCTGACAGCAAACATCTACTCCTCCAGACATCGTTCTATCTATATGTTCCTTTTTCCATCTTTGCTTTTCTCTTAATCGTCTTCCCCATCATTCCTCTCTCTATCTCTTTCACCCCTCCAGCTTGCTCTCTCTATCTCCTTCTACAGACTGCAGCAGAACACCACATTTATCTGCTTTATGAGGCACTTTGCCACTATGCTCCAATCTGTGTGTCTGTTTATGAAATGATTGCGTAATGGCGCTCCAGAAGCTTCAGGAGGTTTGGAAAGGCTTGAAGAAAAAGCACATTTCTTGTCAGACACAGAAGAAGATGAGAGTCAGGCTTGGTTTCAGTGCGTGGAGGTTTGTTTAACTTTATCACTGTTACAGGATAGACCTGTTAAGGCAGCGGTCAGAAGATATTTTTGTCGGTTACGGCGGTGTCAGAATTGGTAAAGGTGGAGTCATAAACTCATGCTGTGTCATTGCTGAGTGACATGACATACTATATGTTGCTCGCTGCGAATGAAAGTTCATAGTAATAATAATAATAATGATAATAAAGAGGTCTTCTCTATATTTACAGCTGTACATTGCAGAATGCTTTGTGCTCCTATTGGTCCACATCACAGAGGTGTCTGAACCCAACATCTAGACTTTCTGTCACGATGTAGGGAGGCACCCCAGAAACACTATCCATATTTTGTAGTCTAACCACGGCCTACAACACTTCACCTCCTTTTCACTCTTCCGTTTTCTTTTTGTGCAAGTAATCAGGGCAAACACTTCCTCTCACATGGTGGCTGTCCACCCTGTCTACCGTGAAGACACTATACATTTTTTGTGCATTTGTAGTATTAATTTGACTCTCGTTTCACTTTGCTGATTCCTTTGTGAGCAGGCCAGGGTCTGCTTCAGGTGCAATCATCCTAAGGCAGAGCTGGGCTTCCTAAGGCTGAAGTGTGTATCCCAGCCTAGTCCATGGTGATGGTTGGATAAGATCACCATCCAGTAAATTAATCAGGCAGCGAGGCAGTGAGCTGACCCTTTGTCTTTGGGCTGATCTCTCCCTTCAAGCCCCCTTACAAATAGGACACTGACTGATTCTCCCTCCTTATTTGTGTTTGTAGAATATTAAAGACTGACCTTGGTTTATATATATATATATATATATATATAGATATATATTCATGTTAAATAATGAACAGGGTTTTAAACCTTCTTTTCATGTTGATGTTTGCCCTCTGTTGAGACTGGTTTGTCAAAGAAAAAAAGCCAAAACTATTAGTGTGTTACAGACATTAATCAATCCATCCCACTGTACCATCACGCCTTCCTGATTCCAGTCAGCTATACATGGTAGAGCTACTCATTCGTCGGTTTATAGTTGCATGGATGAGCGTATTATTCATCTCTCCCATTCATCAATTTGTCCAGTCACCCATTTATTTCCTTATCTATTAGTGACGCAACTACACGTTTAACCCCACATTATTCCTACTCCATCCATGCCTCTTTTCTATCTGTCATCTTCTACTCCGAGACATAATATTCATATTCAACTATGAATCCTCATTTTGGTTGTATCTTGGACCTTTCTTTCAGGGTGGAGGGCTTCATTTCATTCCAGTTAATACCCGTGCTACATGTCTGTCTTTTTTCCTTCCCTCTTTCATTTCGCTCCAGGAGCGTCCTTATTACAGACTTATCCAATGCTCTGACCCTCAGCGACTGTATCTTATTCACCATCACAAAGTGTGGGGGTGAGCTTTCAATTCTCTCGCTGGTGTCATTCCATGTTCCCAGTTTTCCCCTTTTCGTAATTTCTTCCTTCTCCATTTCCCAGTGTACTCACATTCTTTCTTTTCTTTCCCTTCCAGTTCATCTCCCTTCACTTAAGATTTAAAATCCAGCCCATTTTAAATAATTGTACGCATGAGGAAGATAGCTCAGATATTTCCCTTGCCTTAAACCTTCTTATGAGATAGATATGTGGAGTGTTGAGCCATGACCCAAATGGATACACAGGGAATGGAGGATTATAGCAGAGAAAGGGGAGGGAAGAGGAGTGAGGAACCATGGCTGCCTTTTTTCATGTTACGCTGCCAACAGAAGCCTATTGTCATAATTGCCAAAAGCTTTTTTATATAAACATGCTCCTAAGCAAACATCATGAGCTGTCTGCTCTTCAGTTTTTTTCTCACATGGTTTTAATGCATCTTCCTCTTACTCAGCCAAGCAGAGATATTGTTCCTCCTTTTTATTCAAGATAAATGCAATTCATAAACAGAAGGGCACTCAGTACAGCAATACCTCCGTCAAGATCACACAGTCCTATAAATCAAACACCTGATCTCGCAGTGTGATTTTCTGACTTCTGATTTTTTCTTGATCTGTCATGTAGACTGTATATAAAGACGGATGTAATGACAGCTACCCAAAAGTGAAGTAAAGTGATCTCACCTTCTCCATGTTAGTCAGTAAACCAAACCAAACAAGAACTGCAAATTCAAGCAGCTGCTATCATCCTTATTAAAATAATCATTTCATTCCAAGTTCAATATTTTAAATACTTTCATAAACAATAAAGGAATTTGGTTGAATAAAAAAATTAAAAACTCTTTCAAGGTGAATGCATTCTCTGCCAGTAGCCATAAACACAAATTACCTGAGAATCAAGGATCTGCCTACTGAAAGATTTGCACATGTGAATTATGGTACATGGTCCAGATTTGTCCTCGGCTATAAGAAATATTCCGTTGTCTTCATAAACCAGAAATATTAGTTCTGTAACTTTCTCGTCCAAGGTTGCTGAGGTAGAAAACCATGCACTACACGCTGGACACCGAAATGATTTGGTCTTTTATTTAATTGAATCCACTGGCTTACGTTTCCAACATGACAAATGTGGAGAAAAGGGGGACAAATAAAAGGTGTACGTGGCATAAAATATTCTCAGACATTAAGCATGACATGTCATGGCAATACACCATAAAAAATCCAGCGTGGACACTTTAGAAAGTGCATCTAATACGTGGTGAGGTGATGACATCCCCATTTTTCACTCCTCTTTTTTTAAGCTAGCTTTCTTTAGCCTAGTAAGCTTTCAAACAAAGTATGCTTCTATCAACAGCTAGCAGATTTTTCTTTACTCACCACTGAAAACTTAAAATCCCTGTATCCTCCAGCAGGACAGCAAAGTTGAATTTAAACCTCCATGTACAATTTCAGCCTGCACAGAGTCTGGGCAAAGCAGGTAATATTAGCCAGCTCACAGGCTGGAGTGAACATGTCAGAGGAGCTTGTTTCTACCACCATGTCAGAGGTCAAAGCACATAATCAAAGCAGCACAACTATGCTTTTACTTTTGCAGCGAATCGAGAAACAATCCATCTGACTACTCAAGGGACAGAATCAAGAGCAGTTTCATCTTCCAAAGGTTTGTAATTCATTTGCTGCCCTTCAGTCTGTAATAAGTGTGTTCTTGTTCATGTCAGTCAGGTTTCTGTGGAATAAGAACAGTCTTCATTTTTCATGTAATGACCCAACCATGACTTAACATCAGCCTTGGCGCAGGACTCATAGTTATTGTACGCCAAGTACATTATTATAGATCAGGTTCAGAATAAAGGCCTCATATTTTCAAAGAGTAATAGAACACTAAAGGTCCACCCGAATCAAATTCAATTCAATTTCATTTCTATAGCCCGATATCACAAATCACATACTCGCCCCAAAGGCTGAATCAAAGGGTGATCCCTCCATTGTTTCATCTGAACTTTGACCTTGTGCACATGGCTTCATCATCCTCTAAACTGTGAACTCACTCATTAGACAAGTGGGAGCAACAAAATGTCAGACACTCAAGAGACACGTTCAAGATTCCCCAGCAAGGAACACTGGGAGCCTCCACTGACTAGCTGTGTCTGATTCTTCCTAAACCTGCTGTCATTCCCATTGTTCCTTTTTAGAACACAGGAGTAAAACATCTGAAGAAGAGCCATTGTCACATGGCTGAAATAAACCCTGAGACGGGAGCTCTACCGGTCGATCCACTAAACAGCTTTAAAATTGCTTTTGAGTGCAAAATTTAGCACCATAGTATTTGCAGTCAATATTTATCACCATTGCAAGTATTTGTTGTGCCAGCTATTGCTTGCAACAGCATACTCACATACTTTTGAAGAAATTGTTTG
Source organism: Coranthus polyacanthus (assembly GCA_037367275.1). Lineage (NCBI taxonomy): Eukaryota > Metazoa > Chordata > Actinopteri > Kurtiformes > Apogonidae > Coranthus > Coranthus polyacanthus. The sequence goes on along the minus strand of JAPQRN010000008.1, from coordinate 11,876,884 downwards.
CATCCCTTAATTCATTCATTCATTATTTATTGGACACCTCTCTCAACTTTAGAGGACGTTTTCAGCGATGCTTCACTCATTTCTAACTCAGACAGTTCATTACACAGATTGGTATAATAGATTGGTGATAGCTGGTGACAGATTATTTCCTCACTGGAAGCAAATAATGGGTGTGATGAGAATCTTCAGCTTTCACAAGCGATAAACATATTTACTGCAGGCCTGTGCAGATTGATGCATCAGGTATTCTGTTTGAAGCTTTGCTGCAGTCCATATTCAGATTTTACATGTGTTCTCATTTGAATAACATGACCATTAAATGCTGAGGTTTGTATCTATATGATGTGAGCATGCACTCTGATATGGTGATTTTGTTTTGGTGCCATGGGCATCCAGAAATATACCCATGTACACAGGGATACTAATGTGTACAGTAGTTCTGAATTACATTGCAGTAAATTCTGCAAAAGCAATTTATGCTCTTGTGTCATAGTGAGACATAAGCAAGTAAGTACTTACTAATTATTATTATGCTGTTTATTTTTGTTCATGCATTAGCACAATAATCACACATTTGGTACAGTTTATAATTGTGCTGGATTAGAGTGAGCCAAACAAATTACTTAAATTAGTGTACTTTTTAATTACACTGAATTTCCCACTCCAGTAAAACTATTTCTGCCACAAAATATAGAGAAAGAACACTGAATAATTTAAGACATTGGGCCTCATGCAGCAACCTCCTCTTAAATTTATCTTTCACGTTCTCTTAATTTACTGTTTAGTGAATAAAATAAGAGAATTAAACTCAATTCAATTCAACTCCAGATGCAGCAAACATTTTTAAAGACTCATATCAGGTCTTACCCATGTGCTCTGAATGATGAATCCCACGTGATTATAAACTGGAGGGATGTGGCCAGTTGTTTGTTATTAGCACAGGTAATGGCCCACAAACACTGTATGGGCTGGTGTCCTGCCGTGTGCTTTAACTTTATATTTAGTGATATTAGACGATTACTTATTTCATCATGTTTGTGAGAATGAATGTGACAGAGATTTTCCTGTCTAACTAAATCTCCTTGGTGGATAATGGGTTTTTTTGTGTGTTCTCAGGTCATTTTGCGTTAATTTTCACCTCTGATTAGAAAAACAAAAGGAACAGATGGACCACTAACCACATCATCTTGGCTGTTCTTTTTAGAAGATTGTGTGTTATGGATTTAAGCTTAAATGAGCTGTCTTTGGATTCTTTCAAATCCCTTTGTTTGGAAAGGAATTATCAGTGAGTGATATACTGCAAATGTACTTCAGATTTTTTTCTGCGCTGTATTGACATATTGGATTGGACGGATTGGAGTGAATGATGTATATAGTCTATGGATTGTTCAATACTGTGTGGTGGCTGTCAAATTATTATAAGACATCTCTATGTTCTGACTTATGGACGTAATAAATGCAGGACAGCTCATGCTGATGCTGTTCACTGCGAAAAGACAGGTTTATTTATTTGTATTATAGATACTGACACACACACGTGCACACATACACACCCTCACCATGATGCCATGATTTTTGCCTGCCTGTGACTTTTATTTGAAGACCTGACTGATTGGAGCTTCTGACAACACTCTAGATGACACCTTTGCTTCTATATGTTATACAATGAGAATTTATGTATTATGTTACTGCATAAAGTATCAGAAAACATGCTTTAAGGAAGCCTTGTTCATAAAACCACCTTTGGTTTGTTTAAAACGAAGATCACCCTCCCTTCTCTGCTCCATCCGTTTGTGTTTATCCACTTCATGCTGCTCCCTTATCGCCTATCGTCAACTCTTGTTACATGTGAACATCCGGCTGTTATATCTGTGTGTGTTTAATGAGGTGAAGTCAGATGGAATAAAAAAAAAAAGTGTGCCTTTACAGGACTATTTAGAGAGAGAAACAGGATGAGAGAGTGAAAGAAAACAGGTGACAAGGTGATCCTGCCTACACAGCACCATGGTAACTGTTACCGTGACAGCTGGAGCTGGATGGAAGGTGGGAGATTCCTGAAAGCATTGGAGAAACCTTCCCTCCGGTTATCTCATTCTCTCTCCCTCCAGAGGAGTAAACCTCAGATTGCAGGAGTCTCCCCCACCTTCTTCCCCCCAAGGGAGCTCTCCATAATGGGTGGTTGCCAAGGTCACCAATCCCTTCATCCAATCAGGGAGCTTCCTTGTATCTTCTTCTTCCTGGTTTTTAGTAATTCGACCTCCACATTGTTCAGGGCAGCCAGCCCGCAGCGGTTGTTGTGTTCTCTCTAGTGACATGAAAGTCAGGTCACGAACTGAAATTGGCTGTTAGTGATACTTGAAGTCATGTAGTTGATCCCATGGTGCTGCAAGATTCAATCTGACATCACAAACACAGACAATTAGAGGTAGAGACAACACAAACTCTCATATGAAAAGCTAGTGTGGCCCCCTGCACTTGTAGATTTCCCCTCCACCTGCACGGTCATTGTGATGATCACAATGAATACTCATGATCACCACACACATTTTGAGCCTTGTCTCTTGCCACATGTCAGATATCCACTTAATAAAGGTCACTATTGGTATCAACACCATTAGGACAACATATTGATGCAACCCAAATGCCACATTGAGGCAATGCATACAAAGAGCTTTCAACAGCACAAACCTATCACCACTGCATGTGTTGGCTCAGTCAAAGCTCAGTTGCTCATAGACATTTGCTTTAAAAAGCCTTCAAATGAAGTAGCAAATTACATATTCAGCTGCAGATTCCCAACAATTGCTTCCAGCATCTGCCCTCTGGCTTCAACCTTCTATATATATATATATATATTTTTTTTTTTATGTATATTTGATTAGATAAGAATGGGTATTATATTGGATTTTCTATATGATATCTAAGGATATCTAATGACTTTTCTTATTCAATATGACTGATCAATAACCTAAGACCAATATGTCACCATGCTAGGTGAACTTTCTTAAACAATGCTTAAAATAATTATTAGGGAGAACATTCAAACAGGAAAACTAGGACATTCATGTGAAAAAAGTATCTGTGTTAGCTTTAATCAAAATATCAGTCATCTGTGTCACAAAACCATTGATGTGACTTAATGTGGGTTGAACAAGCCAGGATACAAACCCACACCTTCATGCCAGAGGTTTAAATCTGCTTCATTATCCTCTTTGCCTCTTATTTCCGGTCATACTCTGCTGTGTACCAGTCAATAAAGCCAAATGATCATGAAAAAATCCAAATAAAGTGTAGCGAACAGAGACCATTAATGTAGCCTCTCTAATGTCTCTGTTGATTACACTCCTGGTTCTCCTACAACCGAACCGAGTGGATAATCTTTTACACATGAGTGCTTTCATTTAATTGCATTATTTCAGCATCTCCCTATTATGCGGTTGCATTAGGCATGTATGATTTTCTGTTCATTCATTTTCCTGCTTCTGGTCCCTAGTGGGAAAACACAAGCTTGACCTTGGAACATGCTTTGGTTCACTGGATTAGGCCGTGTTGTCATGTAGTGTGTGAAGCTATCGGGATGAGACAGGTTGTCACTCTTCTTGTGTTAACAGGTACCAACACATCATCACATCACCTGAAGCAGTAGGTGTCCATTTTTTGTATGCCGATGATTCATGTCATGATTCAATTTCTGTACTAAAGCTTTTATTATTAGAAGTGCTCCAACCTCCAACCAAAAAGAGTGGGTGACTTAACACACATGCTGTTGTTTGTGATGTGACATTTTGTCTTAATAGCGAGTGTGATCCTGACTACACCTATCTGATAACGAGGACCACACAAAAACACACACTCTTTAAGGACTACTGTCAATACAAACGCTCAAACATCCACTCATTAACACAAAATCTCTCACATTCTCGAGCGCACGTTTAATACACACAAACAGTACATGGAGCCAAACGTTGTGCCTTTTCTAATGAGCTACATATCCTTCATCACAATGCCAGTCCCACAGTGTGGAAGTGAGTCTCTCCTTCGCTCCACCTTGCACTCTCTTCTCAAAATGTCTTGAGTCACCATTTCTCCTGCTGGAAAGATCAGAATAGTTCTACCTTATGCCAGGCATACGCTAAAGAACTTCTGAAATGATTGTCACGGACGAATGGCAAGAATAACAACATGGGAGTTTTGATGGAGTCGCCGCACCCTCCATGTGTACTCCATGTGTACTTCTTCTTCTTCTTATTTCACTTGGCTTCAATTTAAACTCTGTTAGAGGGTTTTTAAAAAAAAATCTATATGAGTGACACTCCAGGAAATGATATGATCTCCTGCCAAACTGCATGGAGATAAATGTTCCATGTTCCAGTTCCATGCTAGATAGCCAAGATCGAATGCTACAAAACTGAGCCGGAGTTGTAAATGAACACACACGACCTAAATAAATCTTGAATCCCAGTCACGTTTAGCTGAAGCTGAAGTAGAACATGAAAGAGAAAAATCTGGCCAAGGAGTTTCTAAGAGACCAATTCAACTTCAAGTCCAGAGAAGGTGACAGCTTCATTATGCAGTGTGAGCTCCGTTTGCCCAAAAATGTGGAGAAGACAACTTACAAAAAATCTATTTGCAACCTGTGCAAGTGAATTTTAAATTTATCAGAGTAGCTTTGCTGTGCAAATCATTCATGTTTTGAGTGTGCGTATATCTGATGGTCTGGTAAATGATAACTTCGTTGTTTTACTTAATTAAAGCTGCAGTGCAGTTGATAGTTTTTTGGCCTCACTGGGAAAAATTCCATAATTACCTTTCAACATACTGTAATTCTAGTGTTCTGAGATGAAACTAACTACTATTCTACCCACTTCTCTGGACTCTGTTTTGTAGGAAATCTGCCCTGCGAGGCAGACTTTGGCAAATCATAGGTGTTTTCAGACAGGCAGGGGGTTAAATACGTGATTAACGGCTGTAATTAGCGATCGCTGTTCAGAATCAGTCAGAAGAGGCTCTGTTGCTTGACACCGTGGCTCCACACAGAAGCTTGGAAAAGTGGCTTCACTTTTCCACAGCAGTGTGAAACGGCGTCAGGTCATCTATATTTATATTTAGTCTTTTGATTTGGACCAAGGTTGTGCTTTGTAGGAAGAAATGTAAAATGTCAAAGTATATTTTAAATAACTTTTTACTTTTATTTGAGAAGTTCTTACGGTAGTTTTACATTTACATAAGTATAATTTCCCCACAGCGACAGTACTTTTACTTACTTAAAAATAGTTTAGTACTCTCTACACCTCTGTCTGTGTCTAATCGAGCATAAAGAAGCTTGCACCAGATGAATTTTTGTTGTTGCTGTGGGGAAATGGTCAGCCTCCCACATAACCTGAAACTGTTTTCTTCATTATTGTTTGGCAGAGGAAATATAGTTCACTGCTTTGCCGAAAAGCTGAATAATCTTCAGCTTTTGAAAACAATGCACAAGCGTTACTGGGTGCAGTGCTTGTTTAAACATGATCACCTTCTTTCATTTATTGATTTAATAAAAAGTATATGCACTGAGAAAGACTGTAAACTGAGAAAAACTGAGGAGAAAAAAACTGCGTTATGTGGCTAGTTGCATGCATTTAAACTGTACATGCAGACAATTACAGACAAATGGGTGAGAGACGCACAACAGAAATAAAAGAACAAAATACACAGTGAAAAGAGGAAAACAAAATTTTATTTGAATTACCCATGGACACACAGGAGAAGTGAAAAGAAATGAAAGCACAGACGAGGAATGGGAGATAATGTTAAAACTGGCTGAATACTCCAAACAAAAAAGCCAACCGGGTGGGTTAACATAAAAGACACTATGACACTGTATTTGACATTTGAAATTCTATTCAACCTGAACATGTTCATGTCAAAAGAACTTTTCCTTGGCCCTCCATAAAAGCCTTTCACACAGACAAATAACGGTTTCATTAAACAGCTTTGGTACAGTTTTTTTTTCATTCCAAGGGTGTTGGACTTCAGATTGAAAGGAGGACTGCTTTGTATAGAAATTTCAGTAACACTTGGTGGGGAATTTGCCTTTGTTCAAGGTTTCAACACTTCAACTCATTCTCACCTGTTTGAGGTCTTCCTGCATGAACTAACATACTGTATATGTCAAAACCTAATAGCAGACAGCTTCATGTTTTGCCTGTCAGGGTGAGAAACAACTATGTTGCTTTGTTTCTGTCCACTTGTTTGACAGACTTAAAGGCTGTCAGGCTCTCCCTGCGCGGCTGATTGTTTTGCTGTCTATCCGTTTGCTTGGCTGGCGACTGGCAACTGGCAGGCAGACTCATTTGTAGTCTACCTGCCAATTTCGCCTGCCTGCCTACCTACCATCTGTCTTTCTCAGTCTTCGATGGAAAAGGAAGAAAAAACTCCAGTAAACATGTCTGTCTTGTCAAAAAATGCAGTTCTCATCAAAGGCAATCTGTATCAAATATTACTTGATGACACATGTGTTCGTGATGCCTGTTTCGGCTAAATAATTCGGAAAACAGAGGTTGTTTTTCCATTCATCTGTCTTTATTTGCAAAAATGGTTGGAAAAGTTAGGTATCAGTTAAAGGTAGATGTGAATAATTGCAATGGAAACAGATTTAGCTAATAATATGTGCGTGTGTGTGAATTAAGGCTTTGACAAACCATGGAAGAGTTTGAAACACTATATGATCCAGACCAGCGGTTTGGGTCTGGGGTCAAAAGCTATCAGCCAGCACCAGGTTTTTGACAAAATAACTCTTACATCTATCAGCTCCTCAGTCAATAGCTCAGGTAGTGTTTTATTGTATGTAACACTGTCCAACTGACAACGTTTTAAATCATGGTGACGTAAGATGAAAACTTCAACTTTCAGTAACAGTAGTATTTGTTGTAGTGGTTAAAATCCAGTACATCTCGATTGAAATGAGACCTGACCGGGAAACAAATCATTATGATACTGTGCATAAAGTTGCAAATAACTGGGTGCCCTTTGATAATAGTAATATAAAAGACTAGAGGTTTTTTTTCTTATTTTAGATTAACATATTTCAGTGTTTCTTAAAATAATGAGCCGTTTTAAGCATGCCAACTTTGTCTTTGAGAAATCTTCTTCTTTTTTTTTTTTTTTTTTTTCTGTGAGTTTGTTTTTATAAATGGTTCAGAGAAGAAACTCCTTGGGAGTTGAAGCTGATTTTTGTCTCTAAGTTTTAATATATTCAGCCTTTCTTCTTTAGCTTTGTCTGAAGCAGCAAATTATCCCTTCATTAGCACCCAAGATTTGCAGTTCAATTAATTTTACACTGTGCAGAAAATGAAGGACATATATGATTCTTAACGTCTGAGGCATTTCTCCAAACAAACTTTACTGTAATTAAAGCTGCAGTGCTTGACAGTTTTCTTTTGTGCAAAAATTCCATAATTACCTTCCTCCATATTGTAATTCAAGTGGTCATAAGAGGACATAAGACTTCTGCATGTACTCCTTACCTGTGTGTTCAGGCTGTAGAAAATCCACTCCGTGATGCCCAGGTTTTGGCCAATCACAGGCGTTGTCAGACAGGTAGGTTGTCAAATACATGATCGACAGCTGTAATTACCAATCACTGATCAGATTCCGTCAGACGCGACACATTTCTACTGCTCTACTCTGCGTCTCGACATGAAAGAAAAAAGTGGCTTCGCTTTTCCATAGCAGCTTGAAACGACGTCACATTATCTCTATTTAGATTTAGTCTTCTGATTTGGAGAGAGCTGCAGAAGGAAGGTGTGTATTTTCAAATTGAAAGTTCACATGAAACTGGACGAACAGACACAGATTGAGTACAGTTTGTAGACACAGAGAGAAATGCTAATGTTTGACATGAGGGTCTCGGAGCCTTGATAACATTTCCTTTGGTTTTACGCCTGATGACAGTGTGTCAGCTGGCCTTTTTTCTGTCCATCTTATTGTTAGCCTCTGCGCAGAGTGACAGTCAGATCATGAAGACTAATTGCTGTTCTCTGCATAACTTCATACCAAATCATTTCACCAGCCTGTCTCATCTGATTTCATCCTTCTTGTAACGTAATGACATTGAGGGCTTTGTCATCTAGCAGCACTGCCCAGTGAATTAAGTGGCTGACGTCTTAATCCGGTGAAGATTAAAAAAGCTAATCAAGCAGCGGAAATGGTGTAATGGTCAAACTGCAAAGCGATACAAAGGAAGATTAATAACAAAATTCATTAATAGGTGGAAGGTCAGCCTTGGTCAAACAATTACTTCAAAACTCAGGGGATGCATGACTACAGTTTTAGTGAAAAAATAATCCATCATCATCAGTGAGTCTTTTCCATGCGCACTGAAGCTGCTTCACACTGCAGCCAGTGCTGCTTCCTGTGTTGAAGGAGCAGCGACAGAAATGCCACAACATGTCATCTGAATTATGAATGGCTATACACTTCACAGAAAAATCATGTGGAGCTCTCACACACAAACATGTGCATGCTGACTTACATGCAGACATTGCAGCAAATGTAGCATGTCAACCAAATGGGTGAATTGTTCTACTGTCAAGAGAAAAGCCTAACGCAGACACAGTCAAATACCCACAAAGAGCCAATCACACTGCAAATGGATTTGTGTGTTGTGTTATGGTGGTTAGACAAGTGTTTGACATGTATTTGTACATTTACGCACTTCATGTCGATCATGTCTTCCTTTTATTCCCTTATCGACGGTGTATGCGCTGTCTCTGTGATTCAATGATGAATTTAGGGTGTTTAACATATTTTATTTCAGTATATGCTGATTTTATTTCTGACAAGGTTACATTTTTATACATATAATGCAGCTTATGCACTCCTGTACCATTTCTAGAAAACAAACCCCAAAATTGTTTTTCACGTCCTGATGAGCTCAATATATCAAGTAATACACAAGGAAAAAAGCATATTAAAAATGCATATTAAAAAGATAAACAATGAATTTATCATGTGGACCCTTAGAGGAATCAGCGCTTCAGTGTAAGTGCTGTTAGTTTATTAGATGCTTTCAGAAGTGAGTTTTCTAGAACAGGTATACTGTATGTGTCATCCATCTAAGCCAATTATTTTGTTTTTTGGAGCCTGTAATTACTCTAACTTACTAACTTACTCTAACTAACGACTTAAAAATGTATTTTCATTTTACTTTAGTTATCCTTGAACAGCTCATAAGGTTACTTATCTTACGCAAGTATTTGCTTTTAAATGAGGACTTGAAAAGAAATTAGTTATAAAATAAGCTTTTCTCTCATTAGGTCTACAACTAGTATACTTTTGCTTTTTGTAAATCAGCAAAGTTTGGTCTCCGTATCAAAATAAGTCATTTTTGCAAACGCAGGTTGTATGTTAAGATACTGTTAACATACACTGTACAATCTGTTTGCGCGTGTTTCTGCCGTATATTCCTTAAGTTGGTCTCGGAGAGGAGGAGGAGGAGGAGGATGAAACGTGAGGAGGATGAAGACAGACCAATCATCCATTTGTTTTCTGATCATTTCCACCGGGACACAGAAGGAGAGAGCCCGGGGAACGCGGCAGCAGAGTGTGGTGGAGGAGAAACAGAGAAAGATCAACACTTTGCTTGATCTTCACCGACTCCAAATCCAGTGGGGAAACGGAAAGACAGACGGGAAGGACGGAGCGATGAGAAGAGTGTAGGTGAGAAGAGAAAGCCATCTGTAAACAGGCAGAAATGAGAGACAGAGTTTAATCTACTGGGATTTATAATCTGCAGCCAAGAAGAACAATACCTCCCATAACACAAGCACAACAGCTGGCCTAATCACTGCTCCCGATCTGCATCATTATTTATGCATATAAATTTTGGTTCGTTTGTGTAAACCTTTTTGTTTACCTATTCATGTCCCCCGTTTGCTGTTTTATGTGTCCACCACATCTGTGAGCATCCATGCGTGTCACCTCAATTTGTTGACGTGTATCTGTGCAGTATTTACAGTGTACTGCCAAGGATCTGTGTGTCTGCAGTTCCTTCTGTCGGATGTATGGTGGCGCATGGTGGCTAAGAGGAGCATTCTGTCTCAGGACTAAATTCATATTTGCACACGTAAATGATATCATATCATGTTGAAAATAAAATGTTTAGACATCGTTTTGGCGTTTGCATGTGTACACGTGAAAAAAAAGAAAGGCTTGACTGGTCGGTAAGATACATTTTGTGCATTTAAATGACCAAAGTGTAACTAAAAATGCTGACTGTGACGAGCTTTACTTACTAAGGTTTTATATCGGTACCTACACTAGGCAACAAATGTGTTTTAGGTCTAATATCAGCTGGGTGTCACTTCTTCTCGATAGGAGACAGGGCTGACCTTTAGTAACTTCCTCAAACTCAAAAGCTGAGTTTAATCTTCAGATTTGTCACTGACATTATACTGAGTGAGATATACAAGCGAACTGACAAACTGCTCTTTTTATTCTTAGAAATGGAACGGTATGTCAGACAGCACTGGCACATCACGTGTAAAGTTTTCCGACCGGCTTAAAACCGCTCTGGTTGAATCTTAGCACAAACAAAAAGAACCTGCATTGAAAAATGCAGACAAGTCAAACCCGAGACTGATTAAAAATGTGAGTGAAAACAATTATCATCATTCATCAATCATCAATCATTACGTCATCTTGAGTTGTAAGCATCAATCATCAAACTTCCAGGACAGTAACTACAGGACTTCCAGCCAGGTAAAGTCTATTTGAGCATTATGAGAACTGTATTAACTTTGTTTACCCGTCCCAGCTTCTTGACTGATACTTCTTCCTGTATAATAGAACCAGAGGATACATAGAGCAGATCATTTTGAATTTCATCTCATTTATTTTCTTATTGAACTTTGCTGATTATACTTGGGTCAGTGTAATATTGTCAGGACACTCTGATTTCTGGTCTTACCGACTCACAATGTTGGTTCAGCTTGAGAACTAGTCCAGTCCACTACGTTGAATTAGTATCTTATTTTATATTATCCTCAATCAGCAGCTCAGGTATAATTGTATGAAATATTACATCCAATGACCAAACTCTTAAACCATGACAATGATGACGAAGACCCAACAGTAGTGGATGGAATTTCTTTAGCAGATTTTCTGGATGGAAACTCTACTAGTGTAAAATATGCTGCAAAGCAAACAGATGACAATTTGTAGGTGATAAAAACCGATAACAGTCTGACCAACAGCATCTAAGAAAAGCACATGCACGTGGCTAACAGCTTGTCCCTTTGCAGTAACTCTGAACTGTTACAGTGACATCCTGCAGTGGTGGAACATCGATAGATGTGCCTGATCGCTCAACACAGCTTCAAAATGACACCTCTCACCTGCTAGAGATACATAAACTGAGGCCCTGCAATCATCTCTTCCTTCCATCTCCTCTGATTTGGAAGCATGGCAGTCTCTCTCCCGTGGCCTCTCTACTTTTTCCCTGCAGTAGCTGCTTCTGATCTCGCCGTCTTCTCCTTCTGTCTCTGTTTGTGAGGGATATGAGTGTTTGTCATCAGCAGCTCGGCTCAGAGGTCATACAGACAAATAGTCTGCAGCTGCTGGAGTAAACACACACAGCCTGGGCACATCGACACAGGTCAGGATGTATTCAACAATAAAACATGACAATAAAACAATCCTAGAACCCATTATGTGAAAAGAGTGTGGGGCTGTTTTCTGTATTTATCTGTAAGGGCAGCTGACAGCTGATGCTTCATAAAATACATGCAGATACACATGAAGTACTAAGCACACGCTTCATTCTTTAACAGAGCAATGCAGCATAAAATCTGGGATAAAATCAGGAAAATTATACATTTTAGGATGAAATGATCTGTTTTTTTGCAAGATTTTTGAAGTCATACTCATAAAATGACACTACACTTTTTTTAGATGGTTTAATGTTCAACATTTTATTATAGGGGAGACCTGGGACACTTTTGCAATTTTCTCAAGAAGTCAAAAAGCATTTACACTGTTACGGTTAATTTGCTATATTTTAAATTTAAATATGACAAGTAGGAAGAGTCACATCTCCTGTGCTGGGTCATTATTTTAACTCAGCATGACTTACCCAAAAGCCTTAAAACCCAGCACGCTGGCAACTAAAACAACCCAACATTTTTTAGTCTGTAATAATTCCCACGTCTAAATGAATGTGAAAGAGAAGACCAACGGGAAGATAGACAAGCTGGTTGACAGCCTGGATGAAAGCACAGTCATGTATCTCCTCAGCTACATCCACTACAAAGGAAAGTGGGCATCACCGCCCGACACTCGGCTCACCAAGGAGGACGAATTCACAGTTAATGTTAACTACATACGAATCCTCTGTCTAAACTTTATTCTAATTCATTCTAATTATGAAACCTAGAAGAAGACAGGAGGGGACATATTTCACACTAAGCTAAAATTCACAGTAAATAAAGACACACATGAACAAAAACACCAAGACCAACCTAATTTTTTTTTTAAGGATTAAGTCTTCAGATGTTCTACAAAGAGTCTTTTACTATTTATGAAACACATTGTATCCCTGGAAACTATGATCTTATTGTCATCATTTAACAACCCAAGTCCCATATAGTCATTTCTCTCCGTCTAGCTCACACCATGGAGTCACACCGATAGTTCTGTGATGTTAGTGAACACATCACATTTCCTTCAAATTGGGCATAGGGGAGTATCACCGCCAACTGTCACCATAGGGTGTATGTGCACATTACACACATACACACAAAGGGACATAAACAACAGATTCACCACTTTAACGCACAGCACAGTTGAAGGAGAAACACTTCATCCATAAAAATGCTTAAAGTCAGTGTGTAACATTTTCCTTAAAAAAACACGATAGAGTTATCCAACAATAATCCTCCTCAGTTATCACTTCTGACTCTGTCAGTGTGTGATGATGTATTTACCCGCAGAAGCCCTGTCCTCTGCCTGTATTTTCTATTTTCCCATCGTTTTGCTGTGTACGGAACGTCGACAGGGGCGTGGACCTGTTTGTATCTCCAGCCAATAACAGCAGTAGCGTGACAATATAAAAACAAAGCAACTCCGGCCCGTAGAACATTCCTGTAGAGTTTTGTAAAGGTATGGCTGTGTTTATTTGTGTTTTTACAATATATCTGCTGAAACAGAATCAGGAAATAATGTTTTATTTTGTAATTGTGGTTACAAATGTACACAAGTCAACAGAAAACTATGCAAAATACTGTATACATTAATCATTTGAGGCTGACCAACAGAAACAAACAAAATGGCTGTAAAATAGTAATAAAATGTAACAGGCTCACTCAACCACAGCTTACCTCAAGATAACATGTTACTGTATAGTCCGTGAATATAACATGACCTCAACATCTTGTAATGCAATTTCCAGGAAAATTAGGCAGAGTAGCGAGACTAGAAACTATTAATTAATAAAGATGCAGTCTGTCAAGGTCTGTTGGGTAATTAATTATGGATTTGACTCCAGTGTAGGAGCCTGCCCTTACACACCCTGATGTTCCTTACAGAAATAAACACAAGCAAAATGGACAAATGGCCTCTGGGAAATCAGCAGAATTTCAGTAAAATTATGTGTATTATTATTAGAATTATGTAAACTTATTATACTGTAAAATTATTTAGTGCCAAAAGAAAGTTCCAAAATGGAGAAAAAATATGAGAACACCAGTTTTATAATAATGTGACACTGATATATGAGTGGTGGCAAAATGTCATCATGACATTTTGATATTACTTACAAAGTATTTAGTATTTATCGCTTATAATAATGAATAGGTGTTTGAGGGACTGATTTCCAGACAGCTCACAGCTATAGTTCACTGGCATATTCTCTAGAGAGTGATAGATCGATATGACACCATTTCTACCATTTCTCCTAAGAGTTATGGTATGCATAGAAGAAAAGGATAAAGGTACAAGAACACACACAGACACAAAGATCTTTGATAAGCACTGCAGGCAAAGCCTGCAGCACTGAGGGTTAGTGACAGTTGGCCCCAGTGCAGGCCAGGCCTTTTGCACAGCTGCTGTCCAGTTAACACACACAAATATACAGTGAGAGGCGATTAGGGTCAGTGACAGGGTGCAAGCAAAGCCTTTTCTCTTTCTTTCTTCTTTTCAGTTTCTCCCCTTGCTTTTCCTTGTCCTCTGTCCTCACCCTGAGGTGCTGAGGCCCAGTGACAGTGGCCCCTGAGGGCCACGAGCCTGTCAGATACCGACAACTGACAGTCGACAGCGTGTCCCAAAGGCAACGACATTCTTACACATGCATACAGACCCCACCAATGTATATTCCTTTATGGCTTTTTCTGTCTCTTTCTTTGCCTTTCTCGTCCTCTTCCCTCTTTCTCACATTTAAACTGCTGACTTGGACAGTTTCTCCAGAGTTGGCTGTCCCAGTCAGTGCTCAGCGCCTTCCACTGGGGAGCTAAATGATTCTGACCGGCCTTGACGCCCTGGAGGGCGTAGAGGATGCGAGGCTGTGTTTGTGGGCTGATGTGCTGAAGGTCTAGTTGGAGGACTTGAAGCCTGGAGAAGAATTTGTGAAAAAATATTTGATTAGGTACAATGGTTGAAGGCATGAAAGCACACTATCGATTTGTCAAACCATCAGTTATCTATACTTTTTCTATTCCAGGTGGCCTAAAGCCTTCCTCAGCACTCAGTAATAGAGGGGGCGATCTATGTCTATCACAAAGCTGACAAATCCATATTTGTGTTCAAAGCTAAAGGAATTTTTACAAATTGGCAATGAAATTGGGTGAAATCAAAGCAAAAAAACAGAAACCAGTGCTGTCATATTAGTACAAAAGCATATGTCTATAAGGAAAAATAGATTCATATTAATCAGATCTCCAACAGTAAGCTTTAGTTTGGATGTTTTGTTCTTTTTATTTATTAGCATGTAAATAATACAACTCCTAACAGTAAGCAATCTTAAGATCTCTCTTCCTCTGTACTAACTGTCTAAAGGCATTATAAATAATTAATGAACGGCTACTTTTAGACAACGACTGTCAGAACAGCTATTGATGTTGTAAGATTTAAACCTGCGCATGCACATATACGCACTTACAGAGTCTAAACACATACACATAAAACAAACACTGCCATTGATAAATGTTCGACAGCAGTTTCAAGCAGCATGGTGAATAAATCAAAGACTTACTTGCTTACAACATCAGTAACGAAGAAGTAGCAGCATTTTATGTCAAGCACACACAGGTAATACACGTACAGACGCCACGCAGAAAGTAACATGCGTGTTTCTACAGATTCTAATGCATTAGAAATCTTTCAATCTGACGTCCAGAGATCCAACTCTGACAAGCCTACACAAGCTTTAATCACCCACACACACTGTTGTTAAAAATGTGAAATATTGTATCTGATGCCTCACACGCACACACACACACACATTTTCCTTTTAAATGTTTATAGGCATACGCAGACATAGAGAGCATAAAGAAAAGCTGAAGTCGGTGACATCAGTGTCGAAACTGCAACAGGGCTCAAGGGGTTTATAAAAAAAGGTTATCTTATATATGTAATAATTGGCATAGAAATCTTTATCGTATGAACAAGGCATGATCTGACAGCCAGACCGGAGTAGTGGTATTGTGTAAGCTCTGCTCTCTAAATCTCCCACTGTGCTTTTTCAGCTTAAGCCAGCAGTAATAACAGTATCTGATGTGGTTTAAGGACTAACACAAAGGCTACGCCCACACTCCAGGTCTTCACGCTCATTGCTGAACAACTGCTCATGTCTGAGTTTTCAGGATGACTGTTCATATCTGTTCTTGGATTTATGTCAGATCTGTTGTATGAACTGACAGCAATATGCTTAAGAACAGTAACAATATGTGTCCTATTTTATTCATTTATTTATTTATTTTACCTAAACCCCTTTTTTTTCACTTTTTATTGAAAATATTTGTCGTCTGAGCTTTGACTGAATTGAGGGATTGTGACAAATACCAGTATTTCCTCTTTATTTTCTCTTTGTTGTCCTGCATATTACCACATGCTAAGTCAAAGAGCCAATGCTAATTGTCATAGTAACAAGATTTAAGACTTCCTACAGGCCTGCAATGTATGTGACATTTCAGAGATTCACACATGGAGATTGTTATTTTAAAACGAGAACAGAAACTCTTTTTTTTTTTTTTCATGGGTCACAAAATGGTAGGGTATGCACATAACCAGCGTTCCCCCCGGGAAACATGGAACACATCAGTATGGGGATTGTGTCCTCGTGAGAACTTCTTTCAACACACCTGACAAAGCCAGTGAGACCGCGGCAGGCGAGGGAAGCCTCCCCTGGTGTCTATAAAATATGCTGCACAGTCTGTCTCATCACCTTAATCTAAACTGCACTTCACTGACAGCTGCTTCCTTTCCCTCAGCGCTGAGGATGCTTTATGAGCAGCAGCCTGTCTGGGGACAAAGAGGTGTTTACCCCCATGCAGACTGTTATAGCTGTGATTGGGGCCGTTGGTCTGATAGCGGCCATGGAGAGGCCCCCTCCAAAGGGATAGCTTTGGGGTTTTATGAAGTACTTCACCAACTTTGCTACAGAGCTTACACGGTCCTGGGAGGCACTCAAGGCCCCACTCTCTCTGCCAATTACCTAGTTTTTTCGACCTGCAGGGTGGATGAAACACTGGCAAGTCATCTGGTGCAGAGAGTAAATGCATCCAGCAGTAAACTTAGCTTCCCCAGTAAGCAGTGTCTGTTCTCTAAAATAAAAGGTTTTTGCGTCTACGGTACGGCACTGCATTGCTTCCATGTTGGTTCTTTCACATCCTCCTCTAAAATGGAACCGTGTTGACCGCAATCTGCTGCAAGTAATACACTCGCTCATTCAACCCTACTTCAAAAAACCCACGCTTTCACCACGTGGGCACTGAGCCTATACGTGCCCAGTAAATTTTCTCCAGTTGGGAAACCGAGAAATGACGCTGCTCAACGACTTTTACTTAAGTGTTACATTGAGCATAACATTAAACACCTCACCCCTGTTAAGCTGCTCAATAACCCGCAGCCGGAGACTGTATGTACAAATTACACTATATGAACCAGGATGTTGTTACAGAACAGAAAGCACACATAGTCTAGATTCCATGAATACATAGAAGTTATGAAGAAAGGATATTCAATTAAAATTAAACAGGAAAAACTGCTTTAAAAAGTGTAGCGTACACTTCCCGTTCTCTTCCAGCACCAGCATTGAGTATTTAAGCAGCTGTAGTGAAGAGAAATGGTTAGTATGCTCTACTGGAGCTTTTATTTCTGAAAAGGGATTAGGGCTTTTCAAAGTCAAGTATCAAACAGACCAGCAGCTGAAACAAATAGCTATTGGTTTCCTCTTTTCCTATTATCTGTCTTTTCACTTAAAGTAAGTATAGTTAGAAACGGTGTTTCAGAATCCACCTCACAGCATAATTAAAGAGGCCCTGTTTATGTTTGTCCCACTTGTTCAGTTCTTTATCCTTCTCTTTCGGCCTTAATCATCTTTCCTTTTCAGCTCAGTTCCTCTCTCTGTTTGTCTTCCAATCCTTTTTCCCACAATGGGGGTAGCAATACTCCACATCCTCTTGCCAGCTAGTATTTTCAGTTGTTTTTTTTTCAGGTTTATGTGTGGACGTTGTTTTGTTTTCAAAAATTTGCCTTTAGACAAAAGCAGGAACTGAATCATGGCTGTTGTGGTTGTGTGGTATGTGCCGTGAACATCAGGTTGCAATGATATTCTGTTTGACACAAGGTGAAATAGTTCAAAGTCTATGCTTAGAATTGCATCACACCTGCTCATGTCAGCTTGCGTCTGCCTCTAAAATTTGCTTTGCGATTAGTTTTACACAGCATTAAAGTATGAGCATCTCACCCCACATAAACACTTGCATAGTTAGAGTTTACTCCTAATTGAGACAATAAAGAAATGGGACAGATCAATGTGCTAAGCTTTATGTAGTGGTGAAAGCGTGACATTACCACCTGTCGAAACTTCTGTCGTGTACAAAGTAGTCACTGGAGCTTGAAGCCTGCTTTGGCACTTCCTCTTTGCTCTGTTTTCAGACTATAAATAAATCTAGCCAGTGACTGAATATTTTGGCCAATCACAGGTCTTTTCAGAGACGGTTCAACTGGCCAGTCGCTGTCAAGGCTGTGTCAGACGCGAGTCTGCCGCACAGACTCGGTGGCTATGTTTGGAATCACATACTCAATACTACACGCTGCATACTGCATATATATATCCTGGATACTACATGCTATTTTCAACAGCAGTATACAGTGTAGAATGCCGTATGTGAACGTTATTGAGTATTACACAGTCAAATGCCACCATGGAAATAATTACCTGTCAGCTGTTGGCAGATGTTTACAGGAGTTTATGTTATGTTTTTACATAAATCTCAGTGAAATCATTTGATAAGAATGACATGAGGTCTCCACCTTTCATTAACTCGCTTATTAACTCATTTGAATGTCTCAAACTATCGTAGACTATTTTTGCTGCAAATAATCATTTGCGTGGAAATATATCACGCCATAACAGTTGTACACTTGTAGTCGCTCGTCTCCTCCGCAGCACATTGACGATTTTGCCGACATTGCCTCAGCTGTATA
Organism: Coranthus polyacanthus; assembly: GCA_037367275.1. Taxonomy (NCBI): domain Eukaryota; kingdom Metazoa; phylum Chordata; class Actinopteri; order Kurtiformes; family Apogonidae; genus Coranthus; species Coranthus polyacanthus. Next base: position 11,858,200 of record JAPQRN010000008.1, on the reverse strand, counting down.
TCCATATTTAATGTGATCTCCGGTCCAAACTCCAGCAGAGCAGGTGGCAGTAATGCATTAATTACACTAACTGCGACCATGCCATGAGTTGAAAGAAGAGGATGACCATAATGCATTGTGGGGATTGAGTATATCAGGCAGATAGCTCAAGCAGCATACTGAGAAATTTAGCCAGATTAGTATACATCCAGGTATCTTTGGCATACTGCACATTTTTCTATGTAGTAGGCCATTTCAAACAGCCTGAGGCTCATCACAGAAGCAACATGGCAGCACCTCTGTGAGTATCTGTGCTATTTTTGCTTCACTTTTCCATAGGAACATGACGTTGTGTTGGGTTGCCCATCTTAATATACAGTCTATGTTTTCGACAGAGAGGAGGGAGCTGCAGGACAAATGTGTGTACTTTCAGATTGCGGCATTTATTTTTTACTGATTTCTTCCTAATATGGTTTTAAAATAAACCACATTAGCAAAATATGCGAATAAAGGAAGTAAATATTTGTTTGTTTGTTTTTTTTTTAATTGGATGGGATTAAACAGTGCTGTTGCCATTGTAATAATGGCTTAAAGGCTGGTTGTATAAATGCCAAATTCTGAATGTAATCAAAACCAATTTAAATGAAATGCATGTGCATCTTGCTGAATGCTCTGGAGAAATGTTCATACCGTGACGACCAGTTAACAGAAAGATAACACCTTGCAAAAAGACTTTTTCTACTTTTGCCTTTCATGCTAAGTCATGGTTGCGTTCCTGACCCCAGACTGAAAACCACTGGCTGTGTAAGCCACAAGCTTGTGGGTGATGAGCTCCTTAAGTGCTCCTCCAGGCTGCCAGCTCAGTGCAGTATTGAGGAGGTCCGGGCCAACAGTAGCAGTTAGCTGAGCCTTTATTTATGAAAGCGGATTTGCTCCCCTCATGTTAAGTATCTAGCAGAACAGCAGCCAAAGCAAATCACTAATACTTCCTTCCCTTTCCTCCCCCCCCTTACTCCCACCCTCGACTTGAAACTAAAAGAAGTTTGGTATCAGTGGTTTTGGCTGCTGTCTTCAAGCCCTTTACATTATAGACCACATCCATGTCGTGATTCATAAGAGAAAAGCTGAATGCAAGACTAACAAGCTACCAACGGGTTTGCTCAGAGTATAGTAAGGCTTGGAAAGTAAACTGCTCATCATTCAGTCCTTTCCTCTCCTCTGCATGTATCTCTCCTGCAATGCACTTGCTCTGCATCTCCTTAATTCCAGCTTCTTTATCTCCGGAGACAGATTGCAGTTATTTGTCTGAAGTATATTGTCAAACTCTCTCTACCCGGAGAAGTTAGCTAAAAATTCACTCTCATTTGCAGCAGCACCCCAGGGGAGGAGTTGCAAAGGATGACAAGGTTGCAGACATCTGTTCTCTCTATAGAACTATAGCTTTCCTTGCACTGTGCAGTCTTGCAGTGCTTTGCTCAAGGGTTGCAGAGATATTGTACATTCCCCAAGTCTTCCCAGATGGCTGGTTCATAAGCTTGATATAATAGTTAAGGGTTAAGGTGAGTAGATATTTCTGTCAAGAAATTACAGATATTGGCTCTCTGTTTTGTGAAATACGATGTTAATGAAAAAGCCAGCAACACTGAACAATTACAGTGATACAGTATATATATATATACAAGAAAAATAATGCATTTTGTTTCTTTTCATGCAGTTTGTTGCTTCCCTTCCAATTACCACCAACATTTCGTAGTTGTATTACAGGAAAAATGAAGTGACCAGCACCAGTACATAAAATCCCCCAAAATATGCACTTTTTGGTCATGGTCTGTGCAGCCATGGTCCCTGTTCTCGTTTACAAAAATAACCAAATGAATTATTTATTTCTCTCCATAACCTTTTTCCTGACCTACTTCCGTGAATAGACCTGTCAAGTAAAGGTTGTGACCTCAGGTGGTGACAGACAGACAAGTTGTTTCTGCAGATCCTCATTGGCATTCACAAGAGAAGAGAATCTGGAACCAGTGAAGATCGTTAATTCTACAAATTAGCTGACACTGCAATAACATGACCATTGTAAGGACTAAAATCTGCATCAAATCAAAACAGTGTAAAAGACTAAATGCCACTGAGGTAACACATGCACCACGCATGTGATTTCTTGCCTCGTTGCCCTTTAAACAACAAATGTGTTTTGATGAAGCTCAAGAATTTACCTCAGTTGCCGGAGAAAAAAAATTAAATAGGGGAAATCACTGTCTCTAGTTTTTGTTTATGTGACTTGGTATTACAACTAAATGTCCAGCAAGTCCTAAAAATGAACTGTTTAGATACTATTACATAGAACTCTTATGATTGCCTAGAAATATAACACACCCTTTAAATACGTAAAATGCTTTCTTTTATCATCTGAATAGTCCTGTAAATGTTGACCCTATCTATTAAGAGGTTGAGATCTCAGACTGTGAGGTAGATAGCAGTGTTAAAGCTGGGGATCGTTGTAGGTGTTTGGTCAAATCTAACTGTCATCCACACACACACAGATACACACCTCAAACCTGACTGACTCACAACAATACACAGGTATGTTGCTCTTTTTCTTTCTGCCTCTGGGCCAAACTTTTGCGCACACACATTGTGTGAAGGTTGTGTGCATGTGTTTATAGAGAAAAATATTTTGTTTTCCCATATTGGTTTCCAGAGTGTTTAATCCCACTCATACATTACAATTCAGGAACACAGAAGTATTTGTTACATAACTCTAAGCTGTGGGTTTGGCTATTGTACTTGAAAAATGTGTTTTGCGTGCATTGTTTCTAATCAGGGACTTAAACAATTTAAGTTTAGCTATAAAGTAAGTTTATTCTGTTTTAAATCCTTAAAGTGCTGTAGTGTGTGTGTGTTTGTGTGTGTGTGTGTGGAGGGGGGATCATTCTCTATTTACATAATGACTCCATGAGAAATAATAAGCCCTTACCTTTTCTTTCTTTGTTTTTCTTGTAACTCCAGGTGCTTTTCAAACAGGTCTTCTTTGGCTCTTCCCAGCCTCATTTAGTCCACGAAGCAGGTGAAAAGGGTCAATAAAATTCATAAAACCATCTTTGTTTTCATGCCTCACTTCCAAAATTTGGTTTTGTTGGATAATAAAACACACCACGAAGGGTAATGGTGAAATACATTAAGATTTTAGTGATGTGAGCTTACATGACCCCAGATGCTCTTAACGCTACATTTGTTACAGTTTGTAAAAATCAAATCCTGAAGTGTTGCCTCTGCAAATCTCTCCCGCAACGAATGGTTTAATAGGAAAACCTTCCGTGACATGCAACAGTAAATACATATTTAAATGGTTTAGAACATTTTACTATTGTGTGTTGACATAAAAAAAAAAAAAAGTGTTAGTAAATATGAATAAATAATCTTATTCTGTGAAGACATTATTTTTGCAATTTTGACTCTAGTGATTATACACCATCTATGAATGAGTGGATCAGTAAACACTGTAAACCATAAAAAATGATTTGTAGACCTTGTCAAGTCGGTCTCAGTCAAGTCACTGTGTTTCTTTGATTGAATTAAGTTATACTGAAGTAAACTGTCGCTAACCCTTAACTTGACATTTTTTACTGTAAAGAGTCAAAGCAGTAAAATAACTTTAGGAATCAAATAATTTTATGAACCATTTATTAAATATTTAAAATCTTCAGACCATAATATCTCTACATGTTCGGATTTCCACTAAATGGAGTGAATTGTTTGCTCTGCACTGCAAACCCCTCATATTTGTGCGATAACATTGATATTATTGATTTAACTGAGGTTAAATATTGATTTACGTGCTAGGAGATAATTAGTTGTCATAGCACGTGTGGTCACATGTTTTTGAGATCCTCTGCAAAAAGCAATGCCTTTTCCACTAAGATTGGCTGTACGGTCATCTGCTATAAACGGTCAGTTCTTTGACTAAAGTGTGTCTGACTGCATCTTTAGTGGGTCTACAACAGTGGCACCAAAGCCTTTGTTTTCCATATTTCTGAGCGAGGTAAATGCCTTGAGAAGCCTGTTAGTAATGGCCATAGTCCTATTCTGTTGTTTAAGTGGATGGAACACAGCAGCAATTATGTAGAAACAGTGTAGGTGAAGTACGGTGGGAGGCAGCCCTTGAACATGGAAGTGAGTGCCAATCGTAAGAGACACGCATACAGTATTCAGAAACACAATACAAATCTGACACATATACAAACAAACGTGCGAGCCATTATCCGGAACGCATTCACATGCATATAGCAGCAGTCCATGTTCTTGTGCAGATACAATGAAAGCACTTATGACCAAGGTAGCGATGCTCATTTGGTACAATGGTGAGTTAACGGCCATTTTAAAACTGACATAAAGAGGGTATTTTGTGTTCCGGGCTCATGGACAATCTCATTTTCTAATGTGCAACTTGCTGCCTAATGTGATTCTCTGTTAACGGTGAAAATCTGCGCTCACGTGTGAATGAGATCATGTTGGGATGCGTATGCATGTACTGCTGTGTGTGCATATACGTAGATGCAGGTTGTGTGAGTGTTTCTTTCGCAGTGGAAAATCATATTCATAGGAGTTTAATGTAGTGTAAGCATTGGTCATGGTATAGACGCGGCTCAATGATGCAATGATGATGTGACTTTTTAAAAAAATATATAGGCTGGAACTGTAGAGTAAACGTGGCCCTTCGAGTGCTTTCATTCATCATACCATGTGAATTTTGTTGCCAACGATATCTGGTTTAGACAGCTAAGGGTTAAAATCTTACAGTAGTCTTCTTGGAAGCCACACGATGCAATTTAAGCCAATGCTGGCCGTTTTATTACAGCAGACACATTTCACTTCACACCCATTGCTGTGACTCATATCAAAAAGCTGGCTGGTCTATTTTAACAAGAAGAGAGAGGCATTACATTGTATCTATCTGTACTGCTGTAATCCTACAACCTCAACCACATCGCAGATTTCAATTAGTTTATACATTTATTAAAAAAAAAAAAAAAAGCTGTTCAGGGAAGAAAAAATAAAATGTGGCTTGCTAAACGTCATGTCACTTCACAGTATTTATAGCCTTTGTCTATGCTCTGGAGAATATGAACACAGAAAGTCGTACATTTGTGTGCAAAGCCAAATTATGTTCCATAAGCTCTGTATGTTTGACTACACCAGTGTTTTTGTGTTTTCTGTAAACTGAAAACAATAAGAACAAAACAGGAAAAATTCGAGTTATTTGTAAGAATTCCCGGGCTTCTCGGGTCAAAGTCCGGCACCGAATCCATTCGCCCACAGCTTAGTTGTCGTGCTGATGCCACACATCACCTCTAACTCGACATGTTGTGTTTTTTTGTGCATGTGCTTGGGTTAAATAGCCTAACAGTCATGTGTCTATTTGCGTCACACTCAGTCAGAGAAAGGTGGACAGAGGTGTAACAGTCAGGTTAATGGTCTGCTTAATGTTTACTCTGCAGTTCTGAAAGTGTGTGTCTCTCCCAAGACAGGTTGGCAACCCAGCGAAAAGAATCCAGTCACACTAAGACAAAACAAATAAAAAACAGTTCCCCACCACTGACTATAATGACGGAATTTCTGTTTCTTGCTCACTTTCTCTCCCTGTCTCTGTGTTTCTTTTTTTCATTTACAATTAACCTCTAAATTTCGGCGTCTTCCTTATCCTCATTGCCTCTTTCTTCCTCATTTTCTCCTCGCCTTTCCATTTTTCTTCTACTTCGGACTAAATTTCTTTTTTCTCTCATCCTGTCCCTTGTTCACTTGCAAAAATCAGGTTTGCTAGAGAGACACTCTCCCTACCTCCCGCTCTAATCACACTCTCTGGTGTTTCTTTTTTTTTTTTTTTTTTTTATTGCCTGTGGATGTAACAACATGAAATTCATGCAGCAGTTGGCATCTTTCTGCCTCATCAGCAACATCACAGAAGCTGCACACTAAGTACCATTGGTCTGACCAGACAGTGTGTATGTGCACGCCTTTGTAGTGTGTGTGAGGGAAAAGTGGGAGAAATAAGCACATAATATAAAGGCCCATAGCCTCTACTTGAAATGGCCTGATAACACAAATGCAGAAGATGAAAAAAAATACAAGAGATATTAAAAATGGGTACAAAAGAGATGTGAGTATTGGCAGAGGGGTGGCATCCTGGCTGGATTTGATAAAATAATAAAACACAAATAAAATGTAGCAGTAAGGAGTAAAGTCCTGAATGTTCCTTCTCGATGTCTGCTATGCATTTCTTTATGTTCTCAACTCTCAACACACGCGTATGCACACACACACAGGTTTTTCTTTACTGCCTGGTCTTTATCTCGGAAGTGCAGCTGCAATCTGCCTATGTTACTTTTATTAAGACGAAAAGGGTGAGCTTGGTGGAAATTCCTATAGCAGAAAGTTATTGAATCAAGGGGGGATTTGAAAATGAATAGATGGTCTTTAATTCATCGTGTGTTACTTCCTCTCTCACTCTTTCTCCCCGTCGCTTTGTGTCCCCGCATGTCTCTCTCCCAATAGGTATAAAAAGTAGTTTAACTTTTTTTATGCTGCACTGTCTTTTCTCTCCCTTTTCTGGCTTTAAAAAGTGGGACAGTTCCACTGAAATACTGCAAAACAGAAAGGAGGGGAGGAGACGTGGAGGCAGGACGATATGTATAAAAAGAAGTGAATGAGAGCAGGGAAGAAATGAGGAGATGAACAAGGCTGAAGCAGAGGGATTTAATGGGTTAATTTAAGCAACCTCAACGGATGGGCTTATTTCCAATTGGCATCCTTGTTAACCCCATAGTTGTAGAGACTGCATAATTATTCCCTGTAGTCACAAAACATAAACCAAACTGGTGTCATAAACAAATAGACCTGTACAGGGCACATGCACAGCATTGCACCATTAGCTCAATAGGGGGATAATTATTAAAGGTACAATATATATATAAGATTTACTTGCATATGTGAAGTTTATGTTGGGAGTCTGTTTTGTGCTGGGAGCCAGGCATTTGCTGACATTAGCTAACTCCATTTCTAAGCTAACAACTGTCTCAGTTGTCTACATCCATGATAACAGCTACAACACAGAGATTTCTAGAGGACTGCATAATCTCACTCTCTCTTTTTCAACGCCTATCTTCTGCTCTTCTACAGCAGCGACAGTATGCAACACTACTGTTTGCTAGAAGTTAACATCAACAAATGCCCGGCTCCCAGCACAACACATGCATCACGTCACGTAAGCCCATGAGCATGTCTTACATTTTCAACCGTTACGTTGGAGACTGCTTGATAGGGGGGGGGGGTCTTTTCATACATGGTACATGGTTAATGTAACATTGTTATATAGTGACAAATAAATTAAAAGTAACCATTACTCAGGAGCTTCCTATTTGAACATAAGCACAAACCTTAGACATGTTTCCGCAAAGGATCCACAGCCTGACACAAAACAGCATGCAACTTAAATAACACATGAAAATACCCAATGGGAATGCAAAATTTTGAATTACAAAGTACCTGCAAATGGTTTCTTCTACCTGTATGCTTTTGCTAACAATTCCAGGAGGTTTTCCCTTGTGCAGCTTTAAGTGTACTGTTCAAGGTTACTTTAACATCTGCTGGTGCACACCCATGGGACTCGCCACAGTTAGTAGGTGGCGCATTTTTAGAGTTTAAAAAGGAATGCTTTCCAGGCATAGATAGTTTACACAATTTTCATTTCAAACATCTCCCTATTGTCCTGTAAGTGCTGCTGTAAGCGAAGTGGCTGCTTGAGTAAAAACAGTAAGTAACAGTAAGTTGGTTGGTTCTTCAGTCATCTCAGTTCATCACAGTCACTCCTTAAAAGGAAAATCCCTAAGTGCTCACCACACACAGATTTATCGCACCGTGTTTACATAAAGAAATGCATCAGGCATTCTGAAGAATCCAAATCCAGCTGCTCGCTGAGTGTTTGCATGTGTGTAGGTCATGTTGCATTGTTCAGCCCTTGTGTGACATTTTCAGCCAATTTATTCAATTATTTAGTGTGCTCTGCAGTTCTGCTGTTGTGCTCAAATGTACTGCAGCCTTAAAAAGGTTAAGTAGCAGTTAAAATGGGGACAGCACTGCGGACAAATTTGCTTTTGTGATGGGCTTATTCCTGCTCCATCTGGTGGCTAATTCTCAGGTCCAAACAAAACGTGTGCCTGAGAGATGTCGAGGACAGCGGCAGCTCACAACATAAAGCTGGAAGGGATTATAAGGCATTATCTGGTCCCCATTTCTGATTGAGAGAATCATGTTCAAGCATCATGTAAAATCTCAATAAACACTTAATATGACTCATAACAGCCTTCCACAATAAGCCAAACACCTCCTCTGAGTGCTCCTTTCACTGTAAATGACAGCATATTATGGCTCATTGCTTCATGTGTGAATGGACATAATGGGTGGATACAGATATAGTAAAATGCATTGAACAGAACCAGCCCGGTGCTCTGGTATTAATCATTCACGCAAGGTTGCATTTTAGAATAGGCTATGTGTTAGTCGTTTGCACTTTGAGTTTGACCCTAGAAAGTTTCTTTAAGATGCATTATACAAGACTCAAAATCATGACACATGGATTCTCATTAAACAGGCAACAACATGTCCCGGCTACTGAGAACAAGACAAAGCAAATTCTGTGACAAATGAAGCAAAGCCTGTGAGCTAGCACAGGCACCAAAGCAAGCATGACACCACACTTACATCGCCTGCTCCCTTCGCTGCAAAACATATCCAACGCACGCTTTTAATCATGGCAGCGTAATTAGGCTGTCAGTGCTCTGCTGACTCTTAGGATGCATGCTTACATCCACACCATTCACCTGAAAGCTACACTGTCACATGCTGCCAAGGCTGCTGCTGCTGCTGCTGTTCAAAAGCACTCCTCTACTCCAGCAGCCGCCCAAGGCTCTGAGAAGGGAGATGTAAGAACTGTTGCAGCTCCCTGCTGTGTTGAGCTTGGTGATTCCTTTTGAGGACCAACAAGGTCAGGGCTTAGACACTGACTCTGCTCATACGCTACATTCACAACATTTTGTGAATGGCTGATCTAACTGATGACTATACATAGTCAGGACTACATGTAAAATGTTCAGCACAGAGGCCTACACAATCAGATAGACGATGAGAATAAATTGTTAATGAAATATGAAACCAAAAGTTCAAGACAGCAACGGTAGAGATGGATAGATTCAGGAGAGATCTGTCGCAGCTCCCAGGTTCAGCAGACCCCCAGCAGACCCTAAGGAGATGACAGAGCGAAGAGAAAACAGGGAGGGAGGGACAGAATGGAAAATGAGAGTGAACAGGAATACAGAGTGAGAGGACTCATATGGGCCTACGAGAGGGAGGCGTGTTTAGAGGTGGCCCTGCTTATGAACTTCAGCTAGTTTGTAAGGTTTTGGATCTAATTGCAGAAATGAAATGTAGTATTTAGAATTATGTTTCCATTGTTAACTCTAGCTGGCATTTGTCTGAGAAATGCTGTCCACTTGGTATCTTGTACTAAGCTCTAAAGTATTTATGATATCATGAAGGACCTCACTTTCAACTACACCGTAAGGTCTTTAGTTACGCTGGACTTTGCTAAGTTTTGGCTGTAAAAAATGTAATAACCGTGTCTTTGCCTCATGTGTTCTGAGTCTTCATTCTTCAAGTTTCACCGTGCCATATCACCAGGTGAGTGTTCACATCTATAGTGTAATACTACAAATAGCTAGGGTTTTTACAGCTACCTTCTTATAAAATCCAAAAGTCTTCCAAACTTTGGATTTTAGATTTGATGGCACACTGTGCATTGCGTCTGCAGATACAGTTCACCTTACTCTCATAAGAGGTCAAAGGTCAATGCGAGTTTACATGAGACTGACCCGTGAGCAGAGACGCTGTGTAGAATTAGCAGCAGCGTTTCAGTTAGCTGATTCATAATCTCAAACCCTGGCAATCATTCGGTTCATGGTACATTTCTATGGAGTCAGGGATCCACATATTGATGTATTGATTCGTTGGTTTCAAAATCGGTTTCTGATTCATATCTGTGAGTCTTTACACATCCATTTAAGATACCATTAAATATCACACACTGAACCTTTAATGTTTTGAGGCAACCGACACAAAATTAATAAAAGGCATGGCCAAGCTTCGGAAACTATTAAAGGAGAAACAATTGACTCTGACTCAAATAGAGGACGTGACATTGCAGAATCTTCGACTATTACCAAGCAGATACATCTTCATTGTCGCGTTGGTTAACATGGTGAAGAAAAGGGGGAACACTACAACAGAATGGACTAAATTATGCTTTGTAAACTCTGAAGCTGTTGACCTTTTCAACTTAGAAAACTGAAAATGTCACAAGAGGATGCCCTCTCACTGGTGAAGATGTTCTAATGTTGTCACATTCCATTGTTCACAAGTGCCATCTGTATGTACCGTTATATCTGCAACATGGAGGCTTCTCACCCAGTTGCTTGTGAGTAAATGTTTTTGGAGAAACACAGAAGTGCATACTTGAGATGTAAGGACCCATGTATGCAACACCTCTCATTATGTAACAGTGCTCATCAGCAGCTTTGGAAAGCGCTGGCCATGACTGGTTGTTGCTATGAGACTTTGAAAAACATTTTTTAGACCAAGAAATCGAACGCTTTAAAATGCATCATCATTGATTTTCAGCTGCACACAATGTTTTTCTCTGTTTTCTGCCTTTATTTCAAAAGAAAAACGCCCAGCTCAGACAGATATTTTTTTTTATATATATATTGAAACAAGTTTCCTTTTAACTAAGACGCAGTTGCATAATCAGTCAGCTGGTCGTCATCGGTCATTCAAAACCTTCTTTCTTGTGTTACAAGTGTTACATTCATACATTTATTTATTTTATTTGATCCTGACTAGACAATGTGCATGAAAAACTACTCAGTTAAGTCCTAGCCAACTGGGATGGCCTTAAAAAAACAGACTATTAAGCTATTTTATCTTTTAACAGCTCTGTTACTTTCACCTTTGAGCAAAGCATTTTATTTTCAGTCGGTCCGATAGACCTGCTCATTGGCCAAGAGTTGTACCATCTGTGCTTGGTATAGGTGTGAATGAGGCACAATCTGAATGATCTGGCAATAAATAGGAAAGGCGTCTGGGACTTCTCAGCAGACTATTGCCAGGAATATTTTAATTTACCCCTTTCCTCTCGATACAAAAGTGACACACATGACATTTGTGTGTCATGTGTGTGACAAACATAACTAGTTTAAAATACCTTTGGATTACTTTCTCCTCAAGCAAAATTCATCTTAAATGATTTTTTCCTGCTCTGGGACGCTTGTAATTTGGGGACCGGTGTCCCACAGCAACTTACGCTGTTTATCCAATTACTTTCACTGTGTGTCACAATGGATGGAATAAAGTCAGTGTAGCCTTTGAAATGACTAGGAGGGCCTTTGTTGAGAAATATAGTAGTGTCGAGTGATAAATTGCTCAAAATTACAGAAGCACTTCAGGTATTTAGACAATTAGAACAAATCCAATCGCACACATGGAAATAATTTACCTGTTATAATGTTAGCAGAGCCTCCAAGCAAGTTCAGTCACCTCAGCTCGAGTCTGCTGCTACACTCACATGGCATCCTCCTCTCACTGCAACCTATATTTAGAAATGATACAAACATACCCCTAGGAGGAATAAGAGTCAAACTACATTTATCACCATTAAATTGATTATTTTGGATGTTTAGTGATGGGAGCATGAACAGTCTGTATTGCAGAAGTTAACCCTAACCCCCAACCCCCTTACGTAACGCTGCATTATACCACAGTCTTCTGAGTGATTAAAGTCATGTCCTAGGATTGGTTTCAGGACACTTTTTTGCTTCCACATATTTCAGTTTAAGTGTCATTTCTTTGCATTTTCAGGTAGCTACTTGTTTACCAAAAGCTGTATTGATCAATCAGCGGTAAAGAAAAAAAAACAAAAACGCCTCTTTTTATCACTTATACTTAAATGAAAAAAAATATATACTGATGTCACTAAAAGTGCTATTTTGACAGCAGTCTGGGAGTAGATATACTGGTTTTGTGTGGTGAATGCTACCTCCTGCTGCTTCTGCTTCTCGAAATGCCAAGCTTCTGTCTTGTCTCATTCGTGATGGATTCCAAAACTTTGTTGCAAAAGCACATATTTCCATTTTTAATCATTTTCACGGGGCACACTTCATGAAATTGCAGCCTTTGAGAGTCTTTCACCATCTCACCTGTCAAACTGCCAAATAAAAATGATTTCTCTCTCCAATTCCCCACATGCAGAGGTCTTCGATAAGATTTGCCAAGTCAGAGTACTATGCAGGTCTATAATCAATTAATGTACATCGCAGTAAGAGATGTGGTCCCTTTTTTAACTGGCAAAGAGCAGTTACTAAAGCATAAGTGCTTGGCATGATCAATATCTGGAAAGACTAAAGATCACAGAGATTTTTTTTTCGCTGAAGAAGAATGAATCAGCTATAGACAGCTAAACTTTAGACACACTGTTGTTATCATCCAAAATGTTTCCTCATTGTGGTTGCAGTTCTCTTTCGTTGTTTTTGTAAACCTACTAGAAACACCAAACCGGTGTGGTTTGCCTTATCTTTGCCTTATGGGTGGAGTTGGGAAGAGTTTTGGAGTCACTCTAAACCAATAGTTGTATCAACTGATAACTGATGATGACGACAACAACAGAAGAAGACAGTATGTTATGTCAGTACATGTAATGTTAAGAGTTATTAACACTTAGCATAGCTGCCGTTTTCAGTATTTTGCCACGTTAGGTGGGATTTCTTCCACTGTAGAAGCAAGCTAACTTCAGTTGGCATTAGCCAGCCTGTAAAACAATATCACAATATGCTTTATTTCATGTGCTTTACGGTAATGTCAGCTTACCTGTCCAAAAGGGAAAAAGCCATCATCGGTTTTGTGCTGTGCTAGATGCCCATCGTTTAGCAGACTCCATGGAGGATAACCATAGCTGCACTCTTGACTAATACTCTGTATAGAAACCAGTTGCTAGAAAGGGAAAACGTTGAATAATTCACTTTTAAATACCAATTAATAATCATCCGTATGCAATGAAGCTGAGTCCTTTATGTTTCATAACGAGCACATAACAACTAGACACAATTAGCAGTGCAGAAGGAACAAATATTATTGCAATAATGCAGTTTCACTAAGACAAGGGCACATTCCCACAGACTGGCAGCCTACGCTTCCCAACGTAAAATCAAAGGTCTAAATAGGACCTGTTTGACAGAGTATGCAAAGTGTATTGGTTCTAATTAAGGTAAGGTATGCCATTTCCGACATCAGGTGTCTCTCAATCAAAATAATCACAGAAGAAGTAGTTTGATGATTTCCTGAAGTATAGTGTGGGGTGATGGGAGTTGTTGTTTTCACTGCCACTGGTGATGAAAATCTGACGCGACTCGGGCAGAAATCACGTTCATACAAGGTAATGTATTAAATATTTACGCACATTACGTTTAGTGATGTAATGTCACTACATTAACGTTATGTCATTCCATTCTAAAGAAGTAGCTGCAGGTATTAACACCATTAGCAATATGGCACCATTGGCAGGCGACCAAATGAAAATGACCCATTACTCTGACTAAAAACATTACTGGAAACATTTAATGCAATGTAAGGACAAAATTCAACATAACATTTCCATATTTAAATGCAGAAATGTTACATCTTACAGCTTTAAAGACAGAGCTCTCTCTTTTTACACATTGCGAGTGGATCCTGATTTTGTAAATTGTATTGCAGCCGGCAGGTTATCTTGTATTTTTATGCACATAAAGTTTTAAAGCACACATCAAATTACACAGTGTGCGTTGTAAGGGTTTGATTGTTTAGTTTGGAAAGTAGTTACTGCAAAGAATGCTGCAGGCTTTTCATGCACACGAGTGATAAGGAACCTTCCGCATGCACTTAGTCTTCGCTCTCTCTGCACAAAGAGCACAAGATGCCAGACATTGACCCCAGTCTGTGTGTGTGTTTGACCGGAAACATCACAGAGACATGTCCAGTGTGATTAGCACTTGTGTAAATGTCAACCTTGTTTGTAGTGCAGGTAATGAACAAAGCTTCGGATCTTAAGGAGAGACAGAGAGGGGGGGGGGGGGGGGAAATAAAAAAGCAGAGTGGAAAAGGTAGAAATAGAGAGATAAGGTGGGATAATAAATACAAAAAAAGGGTACGGGAAAAGAGGAGGGCAGTGAAGGGGAATGAGTGAATGTTGGGTGAGATAAGAGCAGAGGAAAAGGCAGGAGTGGAGAGGAGAAGTGAGAAAAGGAAGGAAAAGGAAGAGAAGGAAGGAAGGAGATGAGAGCATAAGAAAGCACAGGTGCGTGAAAACAATATTAGAGGAAATAAGGGGAAAAGGTGATGAAATGAAGGTGGGGTGAAGAAAGAAAGGGAAGGCGATGAGAAGAGAAACAGAAGAAAGGAGAAAATGAAAGGGGTTTGATAAAGAGAAGGGAAATGGACGACGAATGAAGAGAAGGATGAAAAATGCAAGAGCAGAGATTGATGTCTGCAAAATATTCTGAAACAGCAAACTCTCCCAAAATCAATTCAGGAACTCATTTAACAACACCTCAATCAATACAGACATTTCCTCTTTTGATTTACTTTTTTTTTTTTTTTTTCATTTCACATCCAATCATTTTTTTTCAGGTTTTGATTTTGTCATTGTTTGTTTCTCTTACTTCATATAATGCCTGCATTC
>JAPQRN010000008.1:11808374-11829175 GCA_037367275.1 Coranthus polyacanthus | reverse complement strand
CGTATCTACGTGTCATGTATCTATGAATCTACATGTCATGTATCATGTATCTACGCCTTAGAGATGGAAATACTAACGGGGATGAATTGACGCTTAAAAGAGCACCGGGAGACAGCTTTGCGCAACCCTGCAGGTCTCCATAGCCCATCCTTTGCGCCAAACCGGTGCATTCGCCAGATGCTATTTGGGCTGATGGAGCCTTTGCACATCAGTGCAGAGCAGGTTGATTAAAGATCGGAGACAGAGGCTGACTTGGTTTATATAGGCCACAAGTAGATTTCTTTCTAAACAGGACAGGCACGATGAGTTGATTTTTTTAGTCTTAATCTTTAAATCTGATCTTTTTTTTTTTTTTCCTCCTGTGGCGTTTACGTTTTAAAGGTTAATCGAACACTGACAGGACTGCACACACCAGTCCCTTTATTCTGTAAACCAGGCACATATTTGACATGAAATGACTCGCTGATGTTTGATTCTCCTGATGTGACACTACAGACGCGTCGTTTTGTGTCCGGTGCACGGCACAGCAGGCAGGTACCATAAAACCTTCGGAGGCAATTCTTTTCCAGTTGACTTCACTCGGGGCTTTGCAGGCACAGGCTGTAGCTCATCAACTATGGATAGTATTTATTTATAACACCAAAAAAAAAAAAAAAAAAAAAAAAAAAAAAAAACCCACAGAAGTGCGGCTTTACAGTGAGCAGCGACGGAATTCATTATACGATGCAGTGGTATTTCTTATTTCAGTGCATCACAGCAAATATGAGAAAGAAAGAAAGTGTTGCTTTTTTTTTGTCAGTGCGATACCGCTTTCAGTGCTTTATTTTCAGCCTACAAGGTATGGTTGAAGGTTGGGAAATGTACAACAGACATACATACACATGCTAAGTCAACAATCAGTGTTTTCCAGAAGTGTGGCTGGTACAGTAACTGTTGGGTTTGTTGTAAGTGGCTAAGAGGAGACTGCGGTTCAAGATCTCAGTGTAGCAAACCACAGTATAGTAGGCTCCTATATGGACTGTGTTAAGTTTTACCATGGCCAGTCACTGGCTATAGGATTTAAATAGTCTTTATATATAATCCCCTTTTTCAAGCAAAGTGTTTGATTTCATTACTACAGTTTTGCCCCCTTCTCTGCTTGGAGCAGAACGGAAGTTAAGGTTAAAAAAATGGTTTGAAATTTTATATGTCAGGTTCACACAGTCCTGAGGTGTCCACAATATAAAAAAAAAAAAAAAGAAAAGTGACACATCCCATCTGTACCAGTTAGGGATGTGTCATTTTTATTTGGCGTGGGGGTGGCGGTGGGAGGAGATTTATGTTTGACTTCATAGAGACACGGAACTAATGCTGATGGCAGTGTTTCAATAAAACAAAGCGAAGCATGGCATTATTTTAGGAAAGTAAAGTCTGAAAAAGAGTTTTAAATAATTAAATGGTATACTTGTGGTTCACCCACTCATTGGCTGGTCAGTTTTTTTTTTTTTTTAATTATTATTGTTTTGGTTTGGGTGGAGGGCACGTGTTAACGATGACGTCACGACTAGTCGACCAATCGGCTTGATTATTCAACTTCAAGAAGTAATTAAAATGCCCATCCCTAATACCAATAGTGATGAAATGCCATTTATTTTTGTAAACTTATGTTTAAAGTGACACTGTGTTGTCCTGGTCCAGGTATAAACATATCAATCATTTTTCACCCAAATTTCTTTTATGGATTTTTTGAAAAACACATACTGACAAATTTCTAGACAAAAACTCAACCCAGAGATGTTTGCTAGATAGCTTAGCGACTAAAATAATCATATTCCGTCTGTGTAAAGATCTTTATCCACCGGCGGCCTTTGTTTTTTGTGTGTGATTAATTTGCACATCAAGATGTTTTTCCGGACTGTTGTTTATGTCATGAGTACTTTCACTTTCACGTTTCAATATTACGCGGCAAAAAAGCAATGTTTATATTCTTTTGGAAACAAGGTGCATTTTTTTTTTAGCTTTCGCACTGTGAATTAAGGCATCGGCCAACCAAGGAATGAATGTCACGTCACATGAGCAATGGTGACGCTGTTGATTTCTATCCAACCTGTTTTGTACAAAAACCGACACAAAAATGATAAAGACGGTGAACTGAAGGACAACATGTGGAGCAACATCACCAAACATCTAGACCAGAGGTTTCCAAACCCACTCAGCTTGAGACTCAAAAAATACTTAGTTTTTACTTCATTTTCACCTCGTTGTGTCTTTTACATCCCGTTTCATCTTGTTGCGTCGTTTTTACATCAATTTTACATTATTTCCGCTCGCTGTGTTTTTTTACGTCGTTTTCATATTGTTACGTCTTTTAAAGTGTTTTCGCCTTGTTGCGTATTTTACAACATACGTCTTTTTACCTGGTCAAAGCGCAGATTACACAAAGGAACAGAACACACTGGAGCACACAGATTGCGCCCTTTTTGAAACTGCCTTAAGGCTCGTATGCCAATGAGTGATACAATACCACCTATCGGCATATAGTTCAACATCTATTAAGGTAAAAGGTAGTCATCCATGTCACACCCAGAGGAAGAGTTAATTTATCATTAATCAATATTCAGATTGGTGGGGTCACTGTGAACTCACCATCCATCATAGGTCGATTCTAATTATGCGTATTATGCTTTGATATATGACCCACTGTCAAATACAATGCGCCAGGTTAAAACGTGGGTGTTCTGCCATGTTAAAACACAAATGAACTGCTGGCGGGTTTAGTGCAGATGTATAAAAATGATTTCTGTCGTCCAGATTGGCCTTGACTCTACATGTTTATTCCTCTTTTCCCCTGTGGAGAACAGCTGCTCTAATGTGACAGCCATCTTTAGCACTGCAGTGTGAAAGAAAACCCCTACTGCTCACATGTTGTCACATAAGGTCAGCTAGGTTGAAGGTGCTGCATATTACATATTTTAGCAACATAAATTCATGTTGATTTTAGTAAAAGCATTGTAAACAGAGGGTCTGAGAGAAGCATCTATTAGACGACACTTAATTGAATTATATGCATTGCCAAGGAACATATGATCGCTACACTAAGAATCTGTGTCATGTGTTTATTTATCATAAGAATTAACTGTACCGTCGCCACCAATAGAAACTGTGCTTTATCAGAAATATAACATAATGCACAGCAGGTATCTGTTCGGAATGAGAAGGAGGCTTCCATATGATGGCTCCATAAGTTATAGATTTTTCTTAGACCATTGCAGATAAATCAACAGCATATTTACATGTAAAAAGAAAGAACAAGTGCATGCATCCAATTTTAATGCGCATATGGATTTGTCTCATGTAGCCATATCTCCACAATGAATTACTGTATATAATCTAATCTATCTGGGGTGATCTACAGTCAAGCGTGCAGTATGAATATGGTTGTTTACAGAAAAGAGAACCCCCATTCCTTTATAACTAAATGCTCAGTGATAAAATATTGATGAATTCAAACAAGGTTACATGGTTAGGGTAGACTTGCAATGTGGTAAATAACATTATATGAGAATTCAGGCATTTCCATTTCATTCACACAGCCCCAGATAAAAAGAAATAAGGTCAGAATACCACGAAGCTAGCATGTCACGGCCTAAGACCGCCTATGTTATTTTTGGATGCCATGATAATAAGGACATTTGTATGTTTTGGTACATTGGTACATTTTTCATATTCTCAGTAAGTCTGACTAAGAAGTAGGTTATGAGAGCAACCGAAACTAGCTAGGACAGGGGGCAGGACATTGTCTTGCTTTAGCTTTATCGGAATCTGGTCAAAAATAACACATAACCTGTTTTGCTAGTTGTAAAATGACTGACAGCCTATCTATGTTTAGGATGAATTAAGCATTAAAGAAAAGGACATCAAAGTGAACTTTTCAGACATCCTTTAACATATTTTGTGTCCTTTGTCACTACCCAAACAGACAGATGGACACAGTGATAGACAGTAGAAGATACGTACGTAGATGGATTACAGTGTCTGCCTCAAGTGATCATTTCTTTCTCTCCAAGTTTAATAATGATACCGGACATGTTGGCTCTGCAGCCGGCTGTTTCGGACTAAGCTGAGCATCACTTTAATGGTGGTAATGCGGAGGCGTGTGTAAGTGTGTTTTATGTGTTTCGTTGTACACAGATATACACATGGACACACATGTTTTATTTCATGAGAATAGGTGAAGTAGAGGTAAGGTTTCTGTGTCTTTCCTACCTCACTCTTTATTCCCGTCTCTTCCCGTCTTCTCCTCTGAACATCTTACTGTCTTTCCCACCTCCTATGCCTTTAGTCTCTCTTTCTTTACGTCTCACCAGTTAACCACTCTATTTACTTCTCCACATCTCTTTGTCTCTCCTTTACTCACTGCTTTAAATTTTTTATCATTGCCTCTTGCCCTGTAGAGAGGAAAATGCATCTCAGGCAGCCTGCATATCGGAGCAGCAGAGTGCTGAGGTATTTCTTCATTTTCCCCTGCAACACATGTTTAAGTCCTGTGGCTCTTGTCATTGCAATGCTCATGGTCAGCGTTTACCCGCCTTAAATGATTTTACCACCATATCACATGTGATGATAATAATTTTCCAGCATGATGTAATGTTAGCGGTTTACAGAGAATGATTCCATGTCCTATGCACTTCTTCTGTCTCTATTTCCTCTGTTGTCTGTTGGTCTAATCAGCTGTTTTCTTGACACCTTTGGGTGCCTTTAGAAGCTCTTGAGAAGTGACAGTATTGGGGCAGATGGGGAACAGCTTGCCTGACTGTAGCACATGGGTTTCGTTTTCTTCATAACTGTATTGGGCTTTTGTTTTTGCCTCTGGGGAGTTGGATGTACTGGTGTATTTGTGTATGTGCAGTATGTTGCTTGTCTGATGTTGTGTTCCTTTTGAAGATAATCCAAGTTTTGAGGTCATAACAGTAGGAAAAAGTCATGGAAGGATTTATTTGAAACCAGATATTTCAATTACAAAATCCAAAATAGCAACTGCTTCTCATCATTGAAATCGAAGGGTAGACACAGTAGGTACATAAGTACACCCTTGAGTATGGTGCTCAAACCATTTTTTCCCTTGTTTCCTCCTATATCAAACAGCCACTCATTCCCATAGGATATGGTTAGCCATTAGTACAAACAAAACGGGTAATTATCTTAAGTCATCCAGGGTGTAATTTCCTGATAAAGTGTAAAGAAATCTGGAAGGTGTTT
Organism: Coranthus polyacanthus; assembly: GCA_037367275.1. Lineage (NCBI taxonomy): Eukaryota > Metazoa > Chordata > Actinopteri > Kurtiformes > Apogonidae > Coranthus > Coranthus polyacanthus. The sequence goes on along the minus strand of JAPQRN010000008.1, from coordinate 11,823,937 downwards.
AATGAGGATTTGTGTCTGTGAAGGTGGGTTTTAAATAAGCCAGAGAGGAAATACAGAATGCAGTTTTTGGCTTGTACCAAGTCTTTCTATTTGCACCAGCCTAAATCATACTCCTTTGCAGATTAGTTTTGATTTTGCCTCGTGAAACAAACTGACTTTGGCTATGAAAGTAAAGTAAAAAATAAAAAATAAATAAATAAAGTGAGGCATTCCTCCTGTAGATAATGTGCCCACCAATGCTGCGACCACCCTATTACTCCCATTACTCCCGTTACTTTTTCACTAACAAAAACCACACCATAACAGACGAGAAGTAGCTTATTAAACGGCAGGTTCATCAGGATGGGAATGGAGATGGAATGAAGGTGGATGACAGGGGTCCAAGGGGAGTACTGAGAGGGGTCAAGGAGATGGGATGAGGAAGGGGGGTGAATGCAAGCATAGAAGATGGATTTCAGGGCCAGAGCAGCCCAGGGATTGAGACTCAGAGTGGGGGAATGTCTCGTAGAGCGTCGACTCCTTGCCCCCTGGTTGCTGTAATGAGAAAGAGGAGAGGAAGTAAAAGGTTTTGGGGGAAGGGCTTTGAGACCTGAGACAAATGGACCAAAAGGGGTTTTGACACACCTATATAGGTGGCATGGGGAATTGGATTACTTGAGGTGTGGTCTTTGTTCTAAGTTTAAGATTTGTTGTACAATGTGCAATGGCAACAGTCGGAATCCCTATGCTGGCATAGAGGTAATTACAACATAACACGATGAACTCAACTACAAGTTGGCCAAAAATTTTATCGTCATTATTTTTTTACAGTTTAAAGGCTGATCTCTGGTCCTGAGTGAAAGTTGCAGAAACCTGACAGTTATTTGAGGTTTTAAATTATTGTTCATGGTCTGAACATGACGAACAGTGGAGCATTTCAGAAATATAGAGGCAGAACATTCAATTGCAATGATATCTTTTTTTCAACATCCAGTGAAATTAAGTAAAACAACAAAATATTTAAATATTTTGTGTTTTAACTGATAGTGTAAGCAAAATAAACCCAAAAAGACGAAAGAAAAATGTATATCGCAAAAAAATATAATTATTGCGATTTAAACCGTATCACCATAATTATTGTGTTATCACCCAGCCCTAACTGCACACATGATAAAACACAACATAGAACAGAGTAACACGGCAAAATGTGGGTAACACAAGTCCAAAAACTGCTGGACCAGCCCTGCTAAGCCCTACTTCTAATAAACTGAGAAACATCTAGCAATCATATTGCAAAGTGTTGGTAATGATGAAGCATACATCGGAGTTTGCTGCCTTATAGGGTGGCTTTAGTCCCCACATGTCCTTCCCTGATTCGTCACACCCCTGTCACCCTGTAACCCTTTCCAGAAGAAAATCCGCTAATTCTGCTCTTATGGGTCACATCGGACGGTACTTGGATCAGATATCTGATTCACTAGAATTGCTATCATAATGTATGAATTGTTTTTCTTTCTCTAGTAGAGTCCAATGTTACCAAGCGTATTACCCACCAGCCTTTTTATTGGTGTCGTACATGATCTGAACTACGACGGTTAATCATGATTTTATTGTGATATTTTACCTGGCGGAATCCTGAACTGCAGAAATACCCACCAGGTTACAAGTGCCCTGGGTTGGCAATCACTATATTAGAACATCGTACTTTTACAGTTACAACAGTCCAGTTTTCAAGACTTTTTGGACAACTGGCATCACATTAAAAAGACACTTGTATTGAAAACATGCTGAAATGTGCAAAGGACTGGTGTTAGAGGCATGCTCTTTAGTCATCAGCTTGTAAGAAAAATGACATCCTTAAGTGAAAACAACCAAATCCCAAAGCACACGGAATTATTGATTGCTTGGAAATGCCACACAAAGCCTTATGTGACCACACATGAGGGCCAGAAAAGGCAAGGAGCTCCTGGATCACATTAGCCAGAAGCAAAATGTTTGGTTAGGACTTTACTGAAATGACATTTAATTAAGTAGATGTGTAATTTTGTTTGAAATTGATTTTTTAAATGTTTGAGTAAAAGGCTTTCAAAGACACAGCTGTGTTCACGGAGTACAAGTGCACACAGTGTAAGAGTAGAGCTGAAAACCTGCCGTTCTAGTATAGCTAAATATTTGCATCTACTCCTTAATTTGTGAACTAATTATGCATTAAATAGCAGCCACCTGTCTGATTTGTGTGATGTGTAGCTCTGTCAAAATGGAAAAAGGGATAGAAAAAGAGATGTGGGGCATGGCTGGGTCTGTACGCACTCAGGTAATACTTTACACAATATGTAATGTCTTCAGTGGACATTTACACATTGATTACATCCCCAGAGGAAATGGATTCTCTGTTGTTCATTTAGCTTGAAATAGTGTCAGGGCCCCAGGGCTTTTAACACTTACTGCCTGTAATATGGGAGAAAATGTGATTCATATTGGTACCAGATTTACAGCTCCATCTACAAAATGAATTTCGTGTTAGGAAGAACAGTGGTGGGAAGAAAAGCAGCGAAGAACTAAATGTAACTATTGATATTTGGAAGATTCTGCTGTGTCTGCATGTAACAATGTGTATAGTTAATTATTGGGAAATGGATGTTGGCGTACAGAAATGTTGAAGTAGCTTGTTTGACGAATGTTCTTAGCTGATCTTTGTGTCAGTTTTTTGGCTCTTGTAATTGATCCCTGATTAAAATGGAGGTCAAGCCACCTTAACCATGTTTCAATCAAGAGGAAACAGTTTCATGTTTATTGCCTCTAAAAAAAACATCTGTCCCGCCTAGATTTTGTACGATTTATATGATGTTCTGTTATACATTTATTGTTTAATTACTTGAGTTTGATGTTCAGTTCAACACTAACCTGGTTTCTGACAAAGAAATGGTTAATTTCAGTCAAATTCAGTATTGGTTGACCACTAGTTTGCATCACTTTCGTACAGCTCGAACCATGTAGCAATCTCTGATGCAATGTATGGACGCATCTGCATTTGTGGTGCCCAAATTAGTGCCTTAAATCACTAATTTAGATAACAACATTTTGTAAAAGGAAATTACCTTATCTGCACAACATGATTCAGCTGAAAGCCAAATAATATTGAACTGGTGCTTCATCCTAGTCACAGATTTCTAATAAAGCACTACTTTGCACTACGAATGCACTTTGTGTGAGTACTTGCCATTATGCAAGTACTGTCCTGCTTATTTTATAGTCACTACTACTTCGAATAAAAATTGCGGTTGTGAATTATATAGCTCAAACAACTTTATCTTTCTTTAACTTTGCTTATACTTATGCATGCCATACCACACTGCATCAAAACGATGGGCTGTCTTTCATTCTGTCTATTGCTGGTAGGTTTAAATCCACAGAGAGCACATGGGTGCACATAATAAAAATCTGCTGGGTTCCACTGTTGTTCTATGTGCGATATCATTATCATATAACGATATCATGTATTTTTCTTTACCCCTAAGACCACAGGGGACGATGGGTGTGTGTGTTTTAGTGTTAAAAACATGAATTCATTCCCCATTCGGCTTCCTTAAGACCACCTATAAACACAGTCTGCAAGTACGAACACTAACACATAATCAGAACACCCACATATAACGAAGGGTTTAATTACATAAAGAGTTCTCTTTGCATCTCCAAGTCAGTCTGCAAATTATTGTTATATGGATATTTCCCCTTGGAAAATTACCTAACGGCACAGCCACAGCTTTATTTATTTTATTAAAATGGATTCTCAGCCATTTGTTTTTCTATCAAGTACGTTTGCATCTGATGTGATTGCAATTCTATGTTAAGTGCATAATTGATTTGTAGTCTCAGTGTAATAGGTTTTTGTGGTCCCTCTAAAACTGTCATATTTAATTGTATTTCTCTACCTAGAACTAGTCTGATATGTTGCTTTTATTGTGTCCACTAATTGTGCATTTCTATCTTTTGCTATTGTCAGTTGTCATCTGGCAAACTGGCTTCAAAAATATTGTTTAAATAAGACAAATTTACTAATCAGTTGTTGCTGACAGAAGTCAGATTCGAGTACAGCCGGATATAGAAGCAACAGGAAAGTGCTGGGTAATGTGGTTTTCAGAAGCAGTTACTTGGAAATTTTTCTAAAATTTTGTGGTTATTTGAATATGTTCCCACTAAACTGCTAAGAAAACAACTTACCTAAAGCATGTGCTTCTATTTTTGTGGTGGCCATACTTTCTCATGCCTCAAAGTCAACTGGGCTGTTTATTTTTCCTGTTTTGTGGAAAGCTGTTTTTTGATCAACTCATTTGCTGGACAGCTTGGGAAAGGTCAAGATCTGACTTGTCTTCAGTTTTCATTCCCTATCACTCTAATTGCTGCAATTCAGTATTAGGAAGTAAGTTCAATATATTAAAAGCTGGTGGTAGACTTGCTATGACCTCAACCACAACTGTCCTCGGTGTACTCTGGATAATTAGGTTAAATCTTGAGGTATCCTGTAATGCATCAGACAAAATACTTTAATACTTTCTCCTCTTTTGTCTTTAAAGGTTCAACATTAATATTGTCCTGGACTGAAAGTCAACATGGGCCGCTGGGATCATTCCTCTCTTCTGTCCCCTGCTTTGAGGCTAGCAGTTGTCACTGTGATTCTCCTCCTCAAGCTTCATCCCTCACTGGCTGGTGCCCCCCCTGAGCCAAGTTTGGACAGCTCAGTTTCAGCTGTTTCCACTAATAAAAGTGAGTGCAGCAAGGCTGAGCAGTGCTCAAAGGGGGTGATCCTTCCTGTTTGGGAGCCCCGAAATCCATCATTTGGTGACAAGGTCGCCCGGGCAACGGTTTACTTTGTGGCTCTGGTCTACATGTTCCTGGGGGTGTCAATCATTGCAGACCGTTTTATGGCATCAATAGAGGTCATAACATCACAGGAAAAAGAGATCACCATTAAGAAACCCAATGGAGAAACCACCACCACCACTGTCCGGATCTGGAACGAGACCGTCTCTAACCTCACGCTCATGGCTCTAGGCTCCTCAGCTCCTGAGATCCTGCTGTCTGTCATAGAGGTCGTGGGTCACGGGTTCCAGGCTGGCACACTGGGGCCCTCCACCATCGTGGGTTCTGCAGCGTTCAACATGTTCGTCATCATCGGGATTTGTGTGCACGTCGTGCCTGATGGTGAGACGAGGAAAGTCAAGCACCTCCGTGTCTTCTTTGTCACAGCCACCTGGAGTATCTTCGCCTATATATGGCTCTACCTGATCCTGTCCGTGATCTCACCTGGTGTCGTGCAAGTGTGGGAGGGGCTTCTCACATTCCTTTTCTTCCCCATATGTGTGGTGTTTGCCTGGGTGGCCGACCGTCGCCTGCTGTTCTACAAGTATGTGTACAAGCGCTACCGGACTGGCAAGCAGCGTGGCATGATCATCGAAACTGAGGGAGATCGTCCCCTTCCTTCCAAGGTATATTTAGATGAACTGATACAACTACCCATACTACATACATATTCATTCTACTACCACAGAAATAACAAGTTATTTTGTTTTGTATAAGTATTAGGCTGGGGCTGGTTGTTTGTTGATGTTAGCCGACTTTATTTCTAGTCCGACACTAGTGAGGCACTGAAGAGGGGCACTGAAGAACACGGGAGCAAGATTTTCATAGAAAAACCTATCCGAGTCCTGGACATAGAAGTCATTAGTTTGTTTGTCTGTCGGTCAGTCTGTTATCTCTGGATGTAGACAACCCAGACAGTTGATCGCTCAGAAATGGAGTGAACTAATGCCAACAACCAGTTCCAGGCTCCAACACGAACTTCACATACATACACACATCTTATGGAACCTAGTGAAACTTTTAGGGAATTAAATCTCACATACTGAACTTGAAAGTAATAGTACATCAAGTACTTCATTTAATCAACAAAGAATGCTTCCTTGTATCATCTCATCTACGCCTGATATAACTCCACGATGGTGACGACATCGCCAATTATACAAATGGTTGGGCCTTTTCTGGAGCACATTTAAATGTGAAATTCCTCACAAGCATTCAAAAGTTTAAATTATTAGTGGCTTCTAAAGATTCATTTCGATTAGTTAGGGAACAGTCAACCACAAGAAATTAATTAAGCAGCTCTCAGAAAGAAATGTGAAGAAACCAGCAGATATGATGTTTTATGTAAGAGGGAGTGAGTTTATGCAATATAATGTGTATTTGAAACATTCTTTGTTACTTAAATTGAATCTGCCAAAGTTCACTCAAGTTTGAAACCATATTACTGCAAACACACCTGGGGGGATATTCACATTCAAATATATTTAAATTTATAAACGAGTAGGTTTAATCCTATGCTATATTTATTCTCTTCTTAGTTCATCTCAACACGTCCTCTTCTGTGACTTCTGTATTTTTTTAATTCTTTAATGATGATTATCAGTGAACTTTCAGTACATGAAGAGCACTTCCATTTCCATTTCAGTATACTTCAATATTGCCTCACACTGATCACTGATTGTTTTTCCCATGTAAGGTGGACATTGAGATGGATGGAAAGATGCTGAACTCTCATGGTGTTGACTTCCTGGATGGTCCACTGGGTTTGGAGCTGGATGAGAAGGATTTGGATGAGGAGGAGACCAGGAGGGACATGGCCAAGATATTGAAGGAGCTCAAACAGAAACATCCTGACAAAGAGGTGAGTGACAAAGTCAGAAGGACCTCACATAAATGCCACAAACACATACTGTCAGTATTGTTCTTATCAGGATTGTTGGTACAGTGTATACTCACCTTTATTATTACAGTGATTATGGTAGCCAGCTATAAGAATATATACTGTAAGAAGCCCGTTACAGTTACCATATTGCAAACCAAATTAAGAGTCATTAGTTTTGTAGTGTCTGCTGATACCTATACAGTTTTATTGTGAATTCAAGCAGATTGGAAGGAAGACAGCAGCTGGATATGTGATGTAATATGTAGGTGGCTGTTTATTGTGAAGGCCTCACTCTGAGATCACATCATAATGTTATTATGTTTTGATAAAGTTTAACACTCAAAATAACAATGGAAAACCCAACAGAAAGCATAGCAGGGAGCCTACTAAAATAGATTGTTATAATTTGCCCTCATCCCTACATGAAATAACAATAAAGGATTTTGTGTTATTTTGTACTGTATGGAGCACAGGAATATAAAATAATTCAATTGAAGCAACTAAAAAAATTCTATGGAATACATCATACCTGACCAGTGGCATATTCGTGTTTAGATTTCAGACCTTTTCTCAAAGTTGTCTCTTTTTCTAACTACTATTAATTGGCTAAGATGTTTTGGAAAATAGCAACTCACAAGACGTATTTCAACAACTCAGTAAAAATACTAATGTTTGGGCAGTTTTTGAGGGTTTTTTGTAGGTTTTTATTCAGGATATCCACATCCACTTTCTTCTTTTCTTAATAAGTTGTACTGAGGTATAAAAATCTGGAAAGAAAAAGGTTAAAGACTGTGCTTGAGCCTTGATATGCTTGTTGAAGGAGGACTGTGATTTTCTAAATTACCACAAGACTGCTTGAATTAATTTAGAATAATCTGTTGTTTGTTCTTTGTAAACAACACAGTTGATTGAATTATCATTGGTTTATACATCGCAGCATGACTTATCACTGTTATTTGACTGTTTCTAATGCTGAATCCAACAGCCTGACACACCACTGTAAAAAATGATTTACCTAGACAAGTTAGATATAACTTTATCCAGACAGCATATCATTGTTCTTAGGAAGACACTTTATTTTTAGGGCTTTACTTGGAGCATGATGTCAAAGCAAGTGCCACTTTCACTAGTCATGCCAGAGAACACTTTTTTGACATTTTTTTGCGTGTGTCTTCATGTTTTCCTTTACTAGGTGGAACAACTCATTGAACTTGCAAACTACCAGGTCCTGAGCCAGCAGCAGAAAAGCCGTGCTTTCTATCGATGCCAAGCCACCCGGCTGATGACAGGAGCTGGAAACATCTTGAAGAAACACGCAGCTGATCAGGCACGAAAGGCTGTCAGCATGCACGAGGTCCGCTCTGATGCTGGTGACAATGACCCAATCTCCAAGATCTTTTTCGAGCCCGGCTCCTACCAGTGTCTAGAAAACTGTGGCACAGTTGCAGTGAATGTCATGAGGCGTGGTGGAGACCTGGGCAAGACTGTGTCTGTGGAGTACCGGACAGAAGATGGCACCGCCAACGCAGGCTCAGACTACGAGTTCACCGAGGGCGTGGTTATGTTCAAACCTGGTGAGACGATGAAAGAGATTCGTGTGGGGATCATTGACGACGACATCTTCGAGGAGGATGAAAACTTCTTGATTCACCTTTCCAACGTCAAGGTGTTGACGACAGAGGGGGAGGAGCCAGAAGAAGGCGAGTCAGCTAATCACGTGGACTCAGTCGCATGTCTTGGCTTACCCTCCACAGCAACTGTTACCATCTTTGACGACGACCACGCCGGTATCTTTACGTTTGAGGAGCCTGTATGCCATGTAAGTGAGAGCGTTGGCACCATGGAGGTGAAGGTGCTGAGAACATCGGGAGCTCGTGGCGTCGTCATGCTGCCATACAAGACATTGGAGGGAACGGCACGAGGCGGTGGAGAAGACTTCGAAGACACTCATGGCATCCTGGAATTTCAGAACGACGAGATCTTGTGAGTAACATTGATCAGTCTTTAAACTGAATTATCATATATCTTTGCATAGATATTCGTCAGGCTCATTGTAATTATCTGCATGTTTTTCTTAACTGTTTTTGAAGTGTAATGTCAGAATGATATTTGCTGATGATGTGAGATATTGAGTGTGTGTGAGTGTGATGTGGTGGTCACGATGAGCAGGGACGCTAACTGCTTGTTGTGAGAACTCAACAAAATCAACAATCTTACCCACCTTCCTCTACTTTTTCAGCTGTCTTCTGTTTGCCTTTTTGACTGCATCCTTCTCTTCTTTATCTTCATCACTTTATTTGTTCATCTTTGATTTGAATTCTGTTCTGCTGCTACAGCCCTCTGTGGGTTTTGTTGCTGCTGTACAGTCAGTACAGTTTGTAGGTTTAGCTTCAGTTGGGTTTTTGTCTTGTCTTTGGTTTGAATTTGAAGTAGGTGGAAAGTCTGAACGTGGAAAGTAAATGAGGGGGGTCACGCTACGGAGTGCACCACAGTTTTAATTAATTTGGGAACATAAAAGCGAGATGCCCTTTTACGTGGGTTTATACTGCGAGAACATCGCCACAGCAACGGGTAATGTAGCCAGCTAGGGAATGTTCCCGTTGTGTTTTCTGTGTGAAACGAACTTTAAACTCCATTTAAGGATACCCCATTGTGCAAAAGTTCAAAGCTCTTCTTAGCCAAATGCAGAGGCCTTTATTATCTGATGGTGACTCATGGTGAGGTCTGCGATTGTTATTTGACCACGTATCAGGAGGCCTTTTACCACAGCGGTGACTTTGCTCACAGTCATTTGGTGTAATGTTCATCCTTATGATGAACAGCAGGGTGGAAATTGAGCTAGTATTAAGCTAGCACCAAGTATTATTATCATTACAACAACAACAACAATGATACTACTACTACTAATAATAATATCAATAAAACCTCTTATGAGTAAGGATGTAAAACTAAATCTTCTGACCATCACCATCAGCCAATATAAGCCTTGTTGACTGACACCAGCCTTAACCAAATACGATGCAATTTCACAGATGGCAGTGGTTAATCTGTTGTGTTATATTAAAAGATTTTCCTAAATTTGTTTGATTGAGTTTGTGCTCATTCAAACATGATGTGATAGGCTGAAGGGCTCAAAGACTTAAATACAGTCCAGGGTTTTTTTTTTTTTTTATAGTGTAGATTTCTCTGTTTCCTCAGCACCAAAAGGGACAAACACAAAATAACACTGGTGTTGGCTCTTCTGCATTTTTTTAAAATTTTAAACTATTGGTGCATCCCTGCTTATGAGCGAGCTATTATAAAGCAGAATAATAGAAATCTCAACTTTTTTGGGATGTTGGAGGGATCAGCGTCAACATGAATCACACATATTAGATGTAAATATCCACCCCATTTAACCACAGTCAAACAATTAAAAAAAAACAAACAAACAAACGGAGCAAATTTAATGTATCGTTTTCATCAGACTTATAACAAACAGTTCATAAGCAATTCAAACAAAATACAGAAAATGTGTTACATGAGAATAATACAAATTATGTTGAATAAGTATGTTTTTCAAGCTTTAAAAGAGGCTTTTCATAGCCCTAACATATGAGTCTGTTCCTGTATAAATCTACAATGGTAAAAAGTATTTCTGCTAATGAACACAACTGTGATGATCATTTTCTCGTGACATTTACATCATTACGAGACAACAACTAATCATACGATGCGCTGACTCAAATGTTGACTGTTGAGTCAGATGTTGTGATGCTGATAGAAATTTGTCCTAAATGACAGCTAATTTAGTTAAATGCCAATGCTTTAATGTGCTAATGTGTAATGTATTAATTTATCTCAAAGGTAGTCACGCTCACAATATGAATAAGCTGCAAACAGGCTCTTATTTCTCATATCCGTCCATACTCAAATCAGTCAGCGCACATAACTTTACCCAAACACCCTCTTGAGGAGAAACGGCGTATTTTTTTCGGTTTGAGATGTTTATTTTGATGTATATGGCAGCTAGATTATTCAGGAGAGGTTTCTATTTTAGAAAATTACCCCACTAATATAAATTAGATGTTCATTTTCATTTTAGATTCCTCAGTGTTTGCGGTTCATAAAAGTGAGTAGTTTCACAGGATTTATTGTCCTTACAGATGCAGTCGATGCGAGTCTTGTGTCATTAGTAAGCAGACCCAAGTGCATGCTCATGCTGAAGTAGTGGCATACTGAAGTATTAGGGTCATTTGCTGTTACCAGACAACTGTTGAAAAGCTATTTTTACTCTCACACATATATGCACACGTGTAAAATGGACTCACACACTTCTTTTCTCCGCGACATTCTCACAGTAACAGGCAAAATTGCTAATTTCCACAAAACACTCAACAAGGTGAAGCAGCGGTTTGCGTGCAGAATAGATGTTTAGTATAAAACAATCAGGTGGGCTTTTGGTCTCCCTTTAATAGCCATGCAAAAGACAGCCTGGTGGGTGTGTTCGCAATGTCACCACAAATTACTGTTTGCGCTAAAGCCTTCTCCTGATGGCCTGCAAGACTGTTGGGCTTGCAGCTTTAGTGAGAATACAATAAACTTCACATCTTTCAGCAGATGTTGTTTTAACTCTTTTAAGTCTACTATATATGCTCCAGCCAGGGCTGCGTACTATTTAATGGGAGCACACCCAAGAGCAATTAACATCTTTTGACCAGAAAACTTGATTCATAATTAATTAATCAACACTTGTTAGAATTGAATCCCACAGTTGCATCAATCTCGCTTTGCATTTCCTCCGATTTGTCCCTGTGGTGTAAGATCTTCAGTTATCCTGGGGTGTTCAGGACTTCTGGATGTAATGCTTAGCTATTGAAATAAAACGGAGCTGACTTTAGATGTCTAATAGGGAAAAGACACAGAGGTTTGCCTTTAGCTGGCACGCATTGGTTGTTAGTTGCAGTAGCTCGCCTTGGAAACCAATGGTTTGCTTACAGTGCTTGTATAAAAATGTTCAAATTATTTGTGAGGCCGGTTGTAATGACATGAAACAAAGTATGCTCTCTTGATGAATGCTGTCTTAGTAACAGTAACCTAAAACTCCTTGTGTGTCTCGCTCTCTGCTGTTTTTGGTCAGATTTGAAGCAGATGTCTGCAGGGCCGGCTTTTTCAGCCTGTGGCGGACTGCATAGTTTCCATAGCTTATAGCTCTCACAGCCAGGGCTAAGTGGGTTTTAATAACACTTTGTCCAAATCAAATGATGGACAGTCCTTCCGGCTATCATGGTTACTGTGTGTTTACTGGTTGACACATGTTCGGTATGTGTGTGTGTTTGTTAAGGAAAAGACTGGGTCATTTCAGAGGTGGAGAAGACTGACTGGAAACCAGAGCTTTGTACTTGCAATGAAAGACAATGAATGAACAATTTACTTCAATAATAAGTCCCACATTAGGCTATTGCACTGATTTTGGGCTAAACTGAATGTTTTCCTTTGCCTAATATAGGGGAAGATGGCTGTTAAAATATGGGAAATTAGGGATCTTATCAAAATACGTATCATTAGCATCAGTTCACCCACTTACATAGTGAGATTATTTGGATTTTTAATGCTTTATAAGCATGCAGTACATACTGTACATATAAAATCAGCAGACTGCACTTTATTAACACCCTTAATGATAAAAATGGCTGCTACAGAATACAAATGAAGGGATTGTTCTACAATCTGAACACTAAGAGGCACTAGATTAGAGAAATACACATACACTGTTTGTAATTGGAACTGGTAACAGTACGAAATATCCACCTACCACACAGGATTTATGGCTTAAACTAAAATAAAGCACTTGTCTAGAGATAGTCTTATACATTTGTCATAGACATACACGCTTTATGTCATAATTTAACACACGAGGTGTGGAGTGTGTCCCTATGGGGAAAAGCAGAGGACGTTTTTGCTGCAGAAAAAAGGAATTACAAAATAGCTGATCTAAATAGGATTGCCTCTAGGCTAACTGTACCCTGATTATGTTTCTCTGATAAAGAGAGATGGGAAGAGGGAGGGAGAGAAGTAAGGAGGGTACAGTAGTGGAGATAAACGAGTGTGAATGGAGGCGGTGATGAGAGAGAGATGGAGTGGAGACAAATGGGAGGGAGCAAGAGGAAAGTTTTAGACCTCATAAAGTTCTTTCTAGACTTTTCCTCACTTACCTTTTCTGCTTTTATTCCACTTACCTACCTTTCACTTTCTCTCCGTCCTACAAGACCTGTGCAATTTGTCTGCAGAATAGTACCTGAGGGCTTGTCTGGTGTGTTCTGTGATAGATGGAAAGGTGTGTGGTGTACCTGTGTGGATGAGTAACGGAAATGTTGAGACAGCTCTGCAAGCCTTCGGGGATGTCAAATTATCTGCATCCTCGTCTTCAGTGCAGTATGTCACAAAAAATAACAGCTCACTTCAGTAAACTTGTGTATAAATGTACTTGCCTGTGTTGTGTGAGTACACTGCAGCAATACAGATGCGAGACTTCTCCAGGCCTGCTAAACACCTGTTTTTCATTTCTGATCTGATGTAAATTCAGATCCTAAAGTGTCAGTGCACAGTCCTTTACTTACTGCTGCTGCTTCTTCTGAACCACATAACTATAACTAAGTCATTGCTATTGCTATTAATATTCCTGTTGCTGCTGCCATAACTATTAGTAGTGTTTTTATTGTCATTTTTGCCACACCAACTTACTGCTAACACATCTACTGCTCGTGTGCTGTCGCTCTGTAGTATAGATTATAAAGGCACGTTAGCACCAAAACACAGCCATTGTTTTACTTATCTTTTATCCTGAAATAATAGCTATCCTTCTCAAATACGAATTTAGCCTGTTTGGAGCATAGGAATGTGAAACTCCTGGGCTGGATTTGCAAGTCAAAAATCAAGTATCATTGTCTTGATTTGGTGCTCCGGTGTACTCTCTTCTCATTTGAAAATCATGACATTTATTTCAAGAAAATGACTGAGGCAAGGGAAGCTGCTCTGGAGTTATTTTACAATGAAGTCAAAGCTGGATATTAAAATAAAAATAAAAAAAAACATAAGATGTACATATTTTACACTGTACTTTTTTAGCTGGATGGCACTTCCAATACACATCTACCACCTGTCATATGATGACAAGATTTATTCAGAGCACCTTCCAGTACCCCAGTGGATCTAGTTTTATTTTGGAGGGTCCTGATGGAATTACCAGACCACTTAATACAAAATAGGCCAGCAATTTAACTTTTTTCCATATCTGTTACATTGAAACTGTATTTTTAGAAGGAATATAAGACAGCCAGGTTGAATAGTGAATGAACCCAAACTGTTACGGTTCTTTAGTTATCAATAAAAGAGCCGCTTAATGTTTTGTCCACATGAACAAAACATAAAGGAGAGTAGAGAACACCAAGTAGGCAGGTTGTTGCCTACACACTTACACAGGTACATGCAGAAAAAAAAATGACACACTCATAAAAGTAAAAAAAAACAAAACAGGAAAGTAAACTTGCAACTGATTAGTTTTTGTTTGGACTTCTTCTTCTACCCGTGAGGTAGTAAATACAAGGATTTCACATGCATGCACGCACACGCACACACACACACACACACACACACACACACACACACACACAGCCAATTATGCAATTTCCATAAACAGGCAGCCAGTGGAGAAACATGGTACAGTCGAGAATCAAATTAGACTTCCTCCTACACACAAACACACACACACTCACACACAGAGCAGACCGGGGCTTCACACTCCAATAACCAGCACAGATAGGCCTTTTGAGATTCATGCTTAGACGCTACAGGAATGTGGGATGAGAACGTGTTGTGTATATGTATGTATACACTGTTTTTGTTTGCATGTGGAAGGAGGGAGTTTTGACTCTTTTGGATTCTGAAATGCATGTTTTGTTGAGCCTTCAGGTATTTCTTTTAAGTATACCAGTAGAATCACAGAAGAGCTCGAGGTTCACCAAGTTGAGTTTTTTGGGGGGGAACGGGACATCCGACTTCCAATAAGTTAGCATGAACAGCATTTTAATGAATAGCGTAAAATCCAAATCCCATCAAATTCCCAAAAGGGTCCATTTAGTTATCTGAAAGTAACTAAAAATTAACTTTATAGTTAAAACTAAAAACCAAAAGACCCAAATAACCTTTTCTATGCTTGAAAACTAATTTGAAGATAAAAAATTGGTCTGATTCTCCTGATAAATAAGAATAAGAAGAGTCTTCACAGTCCAGTGTTACAGCGATGTTTCTGTCCCTCAACAACAATCTTTAATCAACTGTAGATTTAGACTCCAGTTTGCAGACAGCACATGAACCTGCACAGTCTTTCATTAAATACACAATGCATAGTAACTCATTAATACTGCGATGATGGGAAAAAAATGTAACTAATTAAAATCTAAAATGATAATGAGAAGATTACAACTGATATAAAGAGACCACAGATGACCTGACTATTGTTTCTGTCTTTAAAAGAATGAACAACAAGGATCAGGTTCAGATCTGTCACATTTATGACAAACATATTTGATATTTTTGCATGAGCTCAAAGCGAATATTGAAAGAGTTGAAAACACACAAGACATAATTTAGCTATCGCACTGAGTCCAATGTAAACGCACGCATATACACTGAAGTGCTCATTTACACGCTTATACCACTGGGCATAACTGTAGCTGTAATGAGGCTTGATGAGGTTTAACCATCACACACACACAGACAGACACACACACACACACACACACACACAGACACACACACACACACACAGACACACACAAGAACTCCATCCTTCTCTGACAGC
>JAPQRN010000008.1:11733616-11743678 GCA_037367275.1 Coranthus polyacanthus | reverse complement strand
CGACAGATAGAAATGTCTTTTTTTGCTTTTCACTCTTATCTTCCTGCTTTATTGCTTTGTTTCTTGCTGTTCTTTTTTGTCTAAATGCTTTTTACGTTCTCTCCCTTCAGGTTCCTGTACGTCCTTCTTTATTATTATTAGTAGCTGCTCGTCCTGTTGTCTGTTACATGAACATGCAGCCTGTTGTGGATCACCTCATCTCACCACATCCACTTCACCACTAAGCAAGTGCATGAGTGTGTGCGTGTGTGTTTTTTTCATGTACATACATTGCCATGTTGTTTGTTTACCATGCATGTTTACCACGTCCCTTTGTATGTGTGTGTACGTGTGTGTGTGTGTGTGTGTGTCCTATACAGGAAGACCATAACCATTAGGATCTTAGACCGGGAGGAGTACAATAAGCAGTCGTCATTCTACGTTCTGCTTGACGCGCCCCAGTGGAGACGGAGCGGGAAGGAACGGACAGGTGTGACAGCCAAATCAGCTGAGAATGCACTCTATGCAGCTTTTGAGTGGATCCCAAATCAAAAGGCCGAACCCAAAAGTAAACTTTCTGACATTCACATGAAAAAGGCGGAGCTAGCGCCAGACGGCCAATCACAAACACGGACAGGTTGAGATCAGGTGCATGTTTCTCACAACAAGAACAAACTCAAATTTTTTTTTTTTTTTTATTTAAAAATATAATACAGACCAAAAGCAACACAGCTGCAGCAACCAAAGTTTGGAAGGAAAGAGACGACAAACTGTCCACTGTGTGAATGTGGGACGTCTAATTTCCCTTTATCTGATGTATTCGATTTTGATTTTATTCGATAGAATTCTATTTTCTAAAATATGGCACACAATAGTATTTAAAATATTATATATTAAATTAACATTAAATGAGCATGGAGTCTGAATCACTATGCCTGCATAGCAGACTGTAAAGGTGTTTAAACTCATTTGATCCTGCGACCTTGAACTTTGTCCTTTTGACCCCAAAATTACTGTTTGACCAGGGTGGGTCATCGTCAACATTACTGAGGACTCTGACCATCACCTCTATTTGATAAGGAGTTGTGGTGCTAATATTATCATAAGCAAACAAACACACAGACAGACGAACACCGACCGCCCTTCTAACGAGGAAGAGACCAGTGGTGGTCGACCGAGCATGAGAGTGCATTAAGAGAGCGAGTGCCAATAGCAAGACAAAAAGCCGTGAAATAGAAAAATAAAATGTTATTTCCTGATTCTGTCATAGTGGTGAAATTGTAAAAACACAACTAAACACCCGTACCTTCGTAAAATCTACAGGAATGTTCTAGAGGCGATATGCAGCCGAAAGAGCCGACTGGCCTCGCTTCATTTTCACATTGTTCCGTCTGCACACGCTGTGCGATGCTGTTATTGAATGGACATAGAAACACACGTGGCAGAGATCCATGCCCCCATGGACGTCCCGTACACAACAAAACAAGAGGAAAATAGAAAATACAGGCAGAGGGCAGGGTCGCTGCAGGTAAATACACCACCACACACTAGAAGGATTATTGTTGGATAAGCCTACATTGTGTTTTTTTACAAAAAAATGTTACATATTTTGCCTTTAATGCACTGCTTAGATGCATTCTTAAGGCATGTTAAGACAATTTGAGAACTATATCTTTTCACTTCAACCCCGGTGCTGTTAAACAGTCTGAGAGGAAGTAACGAACAAATACAAAAAGTAGAATTAAAAGCATAAAGTACATTCACTGTCAAATATTATATTATCAACAATTCAAATGCTTAAGTGCCAGAATCACCCTCTGTTTTAAGATGATATAGGCTGTAACACAAAGGAAAGTCAAAGAGTTCAAACGGTTTGTCGTCGCAGACAGTTTTTTCTTTTACTTTCTTTTCTTTTTTTATCCGCACTCCAAGGTCTACATGATCTTCATGGACAATTGATTGGTCAGTAGTGGTCAGTAAGCGGTGCTTTTAGATGGTGTTTCGATGTTTTGATCTGCTATCTTGAACATAACCTGCTCCGGAGCAGGTTATGGAAACACATTAAGGAAAACAGTACTTCTCACGCTGTTTAATATCGGAAAAGAGCAGCACAGACACAGTATCATACATTTTGTAACTAAGAATATAAAGACAAACAATTTCTTTAAATAGCCAGCTATGGGGCATATCTGATTAGAAGACATCACACAACAGATGTAATGTTTGTCTTAGTGCACTTAGACATCTTAAATAATATTTACTTCATACAGAAAGCACAGCCAGGAGCACTTTACAGTTGGCCAAGCAACAAGCACTTTACTACTGGCAGCACTGCAAGTAATAAACCAACGCATCAGCTACACTTCATATTTTATCACATTTCTAAAGTAACAAAACACAGAGCTGCTCCCTAATCACTCATGTTTTTACAGGTCTGCTGATTTGGGATCCAGGTTGAAGCTACCCTGGAGCTCACTCTGTTGCTCCCTTGTGTTCTTGTCAGGGTTTTTTTTTCCTTTCTTTTTTCTTCTTTCTGCTTCTCTCCAGAGGTTTGTACAAAAACTGAGTGGGAATCACACCTGTCCCCTCCTTTTTCTCCTTTCTCGTCCTCTTCCCTGTTCACTCATTTCTCTTCATCCTCCGAGCTTTGATTCCTGTTCATAGGCAACGTTGAAATGTCACTGCTTCCGTAAGCAGCTGGGTTATGTATTATTGTCACAAAAAGAGCATATAAGAATAGGAATGCACCTATGAGGAATTCTTCAGGGGCCACGCACACCTATATTTAGGTATTTATCCGTATTTACGTGGTTATTTTTGTTTCTTTGTAGAGCCAGAGGAAGGTACTGTAATCACTGAATGGCAAGACTTTTATATCATCAAGATACACCAGACCAGCATCGTGGCCATGCCCTCTTTTGAGGGAAAACAGATTCCATGGACTTTAATGCAAATTATGGAACAAAACAAACAGGATTAAATTAGCTTCTAAATTACCCATAGATACCATGTAAACTTCATATATGTTGACCTGGCCTGCACTGGAAGGCACTAGATATATAGAAAAATGTAATTTGATCCATTTGTAATCATGTGCTTTCAAGTCTCCCAGAATCATGCTCTACATGCTAGCTAGCATTAGTTAACAAGATATAAAGGTAGATAATGTAGCTGTTTACCTTGAGCCCTAAGCCTTAATAAACTACAAAGAACCTGGGACCTGCAACATCTTCATCAAAATCGTCGTCTTAATGAGACAGGAGGCTATGATTTTTTTTTTGAGTGCACACAAGCTGCCACTGTCCTGCTGTAATGCTGTGACTGACAAGCATCTGAGTTACAAGCATTAGACGACATGTAGCTGTTAATAAGAAATATGTGAAAGAGCAATTCAAGCAATTAATATGCGTCAGATACACACCAGATACGCAACAGCTATTCAGCATTTTTACAACACTCTTTTCACCGCTTCTTCATAAGCTGGAAACACTTAACAACTGGCTGAAGCAACAAGACGGGACACGAGACATTTACAGACCGGTTCCAACGAGTGGAGCGGATTTTTATATCCCCGGAGTCAGTCCACGACACAACACGCTAACAACCGGTCAGTAATGACTGGTGTATCCAACCCCCGACATCTCTGTCTGTTTTCATTCACCAATTAGAGACACTAATCAAATACATTAAGCTATCGCTATACTGACATAAGCCACGTCACAGTTTGGTAATTAGATATGAGAAAGATTCACAATCACAGCTGGCATGACAGCTTACTTTCTACATTCAAAGCTGTAGCTCAGTTTCTTTCCTTGTCTTTTCTGTGTTGTATGTTGAACAGACATTCGCTCTTTTGCCAGCGTTCAACCGGCTTTTCATTCGCCTCAACCGGCTTTTCATCCAGTGTTGTATCTTGTACTTGTCCATGTCCACAGCATCCATCACGTCGATCTGAACACGAGCATTTCTGCAAACAATTTAACAAGCTAACTTAGCGCCGCCAGTGTGTCCAGTGTACTTTTACTTCCCCAACTTTTCAGCTCGCCGTTTCTCATCTTGTGTGTGGTATTGTTGCGCCATCACTGACTTTATCTGTCGACTGTAAGCGCAGACTGAGCCCACTGCATCTTATCGGCCTTCATCTTCAAATTACAGTCGTGTGTCCAGTTTTCCCTTAAAATGAAGCCTAGTGTAGCTGTGACGTAATGCCAGTTCAACGTATAGCATCCTGCCCTGAACATTTTGTCATGATATAAAGTGCAGGTGCTGCTAATAACAATAACGACGCGTCTGTGAAGTAGCCAAGTAAGTCTGGACAGTGTAATAGTGAACCAGCTTTGTAGAAGAAGCCGTTTAACTACATAACAGGGTCAACATGTTAAAGGATAGTTTTCATTTATTTAAGGCCTTCCGTCATCTACCAGGCCACCCTCTTCCACTCTAAAGCAATTCATCATTGCTTAATCTGATCAAATGACTCCCAGTAATAGTGTGCGATAAAGTGTCGAGGTTAACAGATGCTCCCAGGTCTTCACTGCCTTCTTCATGCTACTTATTTCATGAGATAATGATTTAATGATTTATTTATGGTGAAACGCTACAAAGAGAGAGATCTAAATGAGATTTGAAGTGATGTTGGGGTTCGTTTCCAAAGCTGCTCTGTGATAAGGGTTTTCACCGGGGCGCGTGTGGCTGCGTATGGGTTTTGTGTGTGCGTCTCCCTGTCGTCAGTCAGAAGTTGCATCTGTGCATCTGTTTTCCACTGTTTACCCATTACCATGCGAGCTACTCATCACCCCCTCTCCCGTTGAATGCAAGGCAATCTAAAATTGTCAAAAATTTGACATTGCGTTTCCAATCAGAAGCATTATCAAATCCAAACATAGAGGCAAGCAAACACATTAATGCTTAATGGAAATATGAGGCATAAACTCTGTCGAATCAAACAGACAGAATACATTTCAATGTTATTACAAACAGTCAAAGTAGGTTTTATATATAGCCCGATACAACCTAAAAGTATTGGAAGCAGTGATTAAAACTATCCCTGTCTGTTCTTTCTCTCACACACACACACACACACACACACACGAGCAGAGCAGTGCTATCAGTGTGTTAATGGCAGCGTGTGTTTACCAGGCATCAGCAGTGTTTATAGTGATGAGGGGATCAAAGACAAGGGCTGGATATCACATTATCACAGTCAGGAGATCAAACACACCTCCGGGACAGGGACACACACACGTAGACACAGAGTTTAAGAGCTGCAGTAGATGTGTGTGCCTAATGAGTGTACTTTATGAACCGACGCCGCGGTTCTCTCCGTGCTACATTAGCCTTGCACAGATTTTTATTGCCTTAGCCCATAACGCTGTTTGTGTTGGTGTAAATGTGTTTTTTTTTTTTCCTGTGTGTACATACTTATCTGCAAGTGCTTGTTTGTGTATGCACATGCATGTGTCCTCATGTGTATGTCTTTGAGCTGAGCCTTGTGTGTGGTCATTACCCTTTGGGTTTTTTCCAAGCATCTGCTTCTGTCATTTACTCTTGTGGCTAAAAACAGCTTGAATACAGAATACAGAATTGAATTTAATCTTCTCATATATCATTTATAGTGTGTTATATATCAATTACTCGGCAGAAATAATTTGAGGGCACGGCCAGAGATATACTTACTTGATTTTTTATAATGTTCACATAGACAACAGGATTTGTCATGAATTGTTGCATATTTGTCTACGTAGCATTTGTTTTACTGGGGGATTCCACTAGAAAACACACAAGAAAACTCATGCCGTCTCCTCAGTAATATGTTTTTGTTCTAACCACAAGCATCTGCACCTAGCATCCAAAGTTTTGAAGACTTTTGAAAATGCTGCTGACCCTGTTAGTCCAGGGTTGTGTTGTAATGAGGACAGACAGAAACATTATGCCCTTTTTATGTGACCCCTTCGTCAAGAAAACATTTAAGATGGATACCCAGTCCTGTTCTTGTTGTCTCTGTTAGCAGCTGTTGTGCAGCTACATTCTGCATTTTATCAGGCTACTACTGGTTACATTTGAGCGATTTGCAATAATTCCCGTATCCAGTGGCGTTATCAGGCCCCCAGTCATGTGTCTGTAGACTATTTCTGAAACTCTGCTAAAATGCTAATGTGAACAGAGATTACCATTTTAAAATGCTGTTTTAAAATTAAAACGCCTCAGACCATATAGAACTGCCAGAATCACATGATATAACCACAAACATTGTTTGATGTTTCACATTCTACAAATTCATTCGAGAAACTGATGTTGAGAAACAGAAACAAGTCAGGATGTTGCTGATAGACCACGACTCACACAGTAAGTCAGTTCAGCAGAGCAGAATGCTATCACCCTCAGCTTTAATAACAATATAATAATCCACATATTGTGCTGTTCATGTGTCATTAATTTACGGGGGTGTGTAAATGCGACGCTCCAAACACGTTACGTACGGCAGCCACCATGCGCACACAAATATATCTCCAGCCTAAAACTGACACGGTGTTAGGTATTGTCTCAGTAAACTCACTAAGGTCCAAGTTGACAGGTCTCCGATGACAGTGTTTCATAGATCTTTTATTGAGCCTGTGCTCACTTTCTCTTGTATCTGCAGGTCTCAATCTCTTAAGGTCAAACACAAAAATGCACTCAATAAGGTGGTTAATGTCCACAGAAAAATAGCTTGCACTGCACAGGACACTCTGCAGGGTCTCGGTTACTCTAAGAAATCAGAATCCATCCTGTATCATTGTTCCCATCCTTTAAATCAACAGTTACAGTTTCTGCCATCTGTGGTCTCCTCAGACTTCCAGTTGCTAAAACCAATACATTCAAACACTCCTTGATACCCTCTACTCTTTTTCTGTGTATTTATGTGTTTTTTTGCCCCGTGTTTTATGTGTGCCATATGCATGCATAACCAACCATAACCACTGGGGACAAATAAAGTTATTGAGTGATTATTGATTGATTATATTTCCTTTGTATGGGTTGCGCCTTACTAAATTCACCGAGTTACAGCGTTGAATAGACTTTTCGCAACATGTTTTGGTACAATCTGACATATTTCAAACAAGCTCTTAGCATCCTGCAGAGCAGTCGATAACAGAATCAAGGAAAGCTTACTCTCTAATGTTTCTTAATGTGCAATTGTGCTTTAAAATGTGAATATAGCTGTAACATTCATGGAGTGTAAAAGAGAACTGAGTGAGATTTCCTTATCAGGTTGCAGCAAAGACCTTTTTTTATCTTCTGTCAAACAACTTCAACAATTTGTGAACTGCCTCTGAGCCAAAGATAAAAGTCTATGTTTTTTTTAGTTGGTTGATTGTTTCATTTTGCAATTTTTATCTGTAGCTAACAGACTAAACAAGCATCTGACATTTGTTTTACTGGTATGATTTGTTTATTATTGCGGAGAATTTGACATAAGGAGGGAAAGCTGTAGTTAAGCTGTTTTTGATGTAGCTGTTTAGAATGACTGCAGAAAGGATGAGTATCGCGGCTTTTTACAGGGTAGTGGGACTGAGGTGACAGCACGTACTGTATCTATGTATAACATTCTTTTTAATACTTCACTTTTTACATCCAGTGCTGTACAAATTCTATTATAGACCCTTATCAGCCCAAACAGTCTGCATATGTTACATGTTCAGCATATCCAAAGGGTTAAATGAGCCACACCCTTGCCCTTTGTAACATGCCATAGTCTGGCTCACAGGATGTAATCTGTTGGAATAATCCTGCCATTGGGCAACTATTTCATTTGGCATTCTTCTCCTTTCTGCTATCTTGTGTTACTGTTTTGAAAGTCCCTCTTCCTACATGAAGTAACAACAACAACAACCTCCACGCTGCAGGTTTTAACATAGACACACATCTTTCTATGTGGCATTTTCCTTTGCGGGGATTTAGTCATTTTAATACCACGGCTTCATTCCCCACATGCAAATGTTCCACCAAAACAAGTTTGCAAAGGCAGTGTTGCTGCATCCTGCTCGTTTCCTGATTAGTTTAAAGATGTGTTTCCCAAACTTGGGGTTGGGACCTGTTTTTACTGGGTCGCCAGTTGGCAGAGGAAATTATATAGCAACAATATGAGATGTGAGTTCATTTTCCTAATTAAAAGTAAAGTGCTCTCTAGAAGAGTTTACAGACGTTGACCTCAGCAAAGTTGTGAAATAAAGAGGAGAGGCGCAAAACAAGACAAAAATGATGCAACAATACAAAAAAATGAAGTCAAAGAGTTAACAAAAATTATGTAAAAGGTTTAACAAGATAAAAATGGTGCAAAAGATGTAAAAAAAAAAAGACATACAGCCATGTTTTGACCATGGAAGAGTTAG
The DNA here is from genome assembly GCA_037367275.1 of Coranthus polyacanthus. NCBI lineage: Eukaryota > Metazoa > Chordata > Actinopteri > Kurtiformes > Apogonidae > Coranthus > Coranthus polyacanthus. Next base: position 11,735,327 of record JAPQRN010000008.1, on the reverse strand, counting down.
TAAAAATGTACATCTATGGTAATTCATTACATATTTTTTGAAGTTTGGGTTCCGAGGAGATACCGAATTTCTCTTTTGGGTCTCAAGCTGAAAAAATTTGGGCACCACTGGTTTAAAGAAATGCAAACTATTCAAACAACCAAGTTTTTTCCCCTGTTCCAGACCCGTTTCTGGTGCTGGCACAGTGTCAACAAAGTGTGGAGATAGGCCTGGCTATGGGAGACTAATTACAATGATTAAGCTGTAATTTATTTGTAAATCCTATACTATCATTATATACGCCACAAGCACTTATTTTCCTATTGGTGACAGAGTAGCCTCTGATACTGTAGGCCACATTATGGTGTATAATATTTCATGGCCATTTACTTAATCTGTCCACTGAATTCTCCTGGACCTGCCCTTAGAGCTTCTTTGGCTGTGTCTGAAAATATTTAAAAGGCATACAGTAGCTTGGTTTGTTTGTACATGTGTGCAGTCAGAGTTTTTTTTTTTGGGGGGGGGAGCATTCATGTGGAATCTTTTTCATTAAAATCACTAATTTGATACATGTTGTCAAAGGTGACAAAAACTTTCTCAAAGTACAACTATATTCTCTTAAGCCTTAAGTATCGTTTAGATGACCCTGTGATATTAGAGGTTTTAGATCGAGTCCGGAGGAGCCTCAGGACAGAGGGGGGGGGGCAGAGGAGAGTTCACTGCAGACCATGAACCTCCGTCAGTCATCAGGACGAGAGAAAGTGCAGCATGAGGAAAAAAAAAAAACGATGCTGAGAGGGAAAACAGCTGAAAACACACACGCCCTGCAGAGGGTGACGACCCCATGTCCCAATACATGCTCCCAGAATCAAACACGCATGGACACACACAATGCACACTCAGGGGGGGAATATACATTGCAATATGCGAATGCATCTGAATGTCTTTGCATGAATATAGTATATGACAGTTTGTCTCACAGCGATGTCCTCGTCCCCCTCTACTTCTCTCCTGTGCCTCTCTGTGTTTGCATTTGTATTCATGTGCTTTGTTATGTAACGCACATAACATTGTCATTAACCCTGAAATTAATTAAGGCCGTGCATGTGATAAAACAACATAAATTAATTGGAGACATTATATGTTATTATGCCTGTCAGGGTATCTGACCGCCAAGGTCTAGTCTTATTTTGTTTGTTGGGTTAATTAGTGCAATAAATACAGCACATTACACTTCTGTTGTGTACAAACTGAATGGGTCTTGGGTCTTCTGGGTCTTTTTTAAACAACATTAATAACATATTCTAATGAGATGGTCTGAAACAGTATCATTAACTTTGTCATTAATCAACACAAATCACCAAACAATGTAAAATAACATATGTCTTTATTACAGAACAGATATCAGCAGCATTCACATTAATACTGATTCATGTTGATTGGAAATTAATGTCCTTGTTTATTTGATCTGATTACTTTCATTATACCAGTAATTTCTTGCAAATGCAGAGATAGAGTAAATAAGCAAGTAGATGGCAGCATAGTCATAATATTGATTAACACGTAGACTCATTTCATTCAAATCCAATGGCTCCTACTCATCATCCCCCGATGTAGTGTTTCTCAACGGGGATGGTACTGCCCCCCAGGGGACAATGAGAGATCAAAGAGGGGCGATGGAAGCACAGTGTTTGGAAGGGAGGCGTTTGGGTGCTCTTGGAGGGCATTTGTT
>JAPQRN010000008.1:11696512-11731572 GCA_037367275.1 Coranthus polyacanthus | reverse complement strand
TCCTAAAACCTGCCAGTTCAGTGTATTCACGTGACTAGATGTGACGGTGTATTGTTTCCGTCAGCTCTTTGTCGCACAGCTCTATGCTGCCTTCACGGGCACGGGACGTCAGAGTATCAGCTTTTAGAATTTGACCAACATGGCGCTTAATGCAACAGCTCAGGCAAAACTTAAGCTCTTCTCCTCTGTATTCCCTGTGGAGGAAATGAAGAGTTCCTGACTTTTGAAAGTTTACATTTTTCCCAATTAAAAATGTAAACTTGCACAATTAATTCCGAATTTAAAAGAGAGACATTCCATCGTCAGACCTCAAAGAACTACCTTAAAGTCTTAAATTAGACATTTGGGTAATAAGCTTGTATTGGATGTCAGGGTACCCAAGTGTCACAGTGAATATCTATCAATACTATGGGCTAGAAATCTGAAAGTTGAAGAGCGTGGCCATGATAACCTGTTTAATAAGGATTAAACAGTTTCAAAATGATCGAGATTGGGGAAGCTTTCATTTCGGTCACTTGTCGCTGTTCTTAAAGTCTTAAATTTGACATTTGGGTAAAAGGTTGAAAGCATCTTACTCTCGGTCAAAGACAGAGTTTAAGCTGCCATCTGACCAGTTGACTTAAGGCATTGCCATCTGACCCTGCTTGTGTCCAGCTGAGAATGAGGAGCTTACAGTAATAGTTGTGTAACGGACCATAGTTGATCCGTGAAACATTCGGATCTCCCCCCACATGTGATCCACGGACAGTTTAATCATCATAGTTGAGGCTGGGCCAAACAAACCACAAAGAACACATTCATTAGAGGTGTTTTAGGTTAAATGAGCTCATCTGCTGCTGTGGTGTTTATCTATTGTAACATGCAGAAGAGACAGTGAGAGAACACACCTCCACCAGGTTCACTAATTCAACCAAACCACATGAAAAAAAGGCTATTTACCATTTTTGTTTTTTTGATCTGCGCCAGTATTTTATGGGTTTTTCCCTGACCCACATTCTGACCCATGAAACCTATGCCCATGTCATTATATATGAGTTATTACCAACCTAAACTGGTCACAAATACACTGTACTCAGTTGAGTTTTTCATAGTGTTTCAGTTGCAGTTTCTCGGTTTTTACCTTCTTATCTACCAGTTTACTTATCCAACAATATACTGTAATTTATCTATTTGCTGGGTAAAAACTTTGTGTGATTGTAAAAGAAAGGGTTGCCCAGGCTTTAATATAATATAATATAATATATAATATATGTAATATTTATCGATCAGTGTCTTTCTTTTCCTTTCTGCTACTCGATGTGAATTCTTTGAAAGACTAAAATAATACCTACCTTCCTCCTACACTCCTTCCTTCTCCTATTTTTTTTTTTCCTCCTCTGATGAAACCTAAAACCATCAAACATGACAAGGTGTGAAAATTTCTCCTCTCAACTCCCTCTTCATTCCTCTTCCTTCACCTATGAACCGACTCCATGACAGATGAAATGTAAAATGTTTTCCCCTACACCTGTCCTCCTCTCAGCTGCTCTGTCCCTTTCCCCTCTTCCTCTCTCTCCCTTGTCTTCCTCAATCATTTCTTCGGATCAGGGACTCCATCAAAGCATGACAAGGTGCAAAAGCACACACGTACACAGCTCCCGTCAGCACGTATCGACCCAAACCTCATGCAGACAGAGAGATACGCAGAAACTCCAACCTTTGTTGAACTGATATTTTATCATCTCTTTGCACAGAATTCCATGTGCACCATCCTTATGTATTTCATTTCCTGCACTGCCAGTTGGACAGTTATGTTCATGTATTTGAAGGTGGCAGTTTTAATTTGACGGCTGATGTTGTGTTGCATAAAGTGTTAGTTTTCTACCTTACATCAAAAGACGAGTCCTTTCAGAGAGACAGGGAGAGAGGGAAGAAAGACAGAATTTAATTCAGAGAAGTGAATGGAGACGAGAGGATAAGATGACATAAGGTAGATCAAAAGAAAACCAAGATTAAGAAAAAAGGAAAAGGGGTTAAAGACAGTTATGTAACTGACATTTAGGGATTTTGTAAATGTAGATTATGTTCTGTTTGTTTTTTCTCTGCTTCTAGAAGTCTTTAAGTGCAGTTTTTATGCATACAGATAAAAACGCAGGGCCCATTTTGAGTTTGATAACATTTTTCTACCCATTCATGCTGAATTGTCAGTCCAATTAAATACTTCGGAAAGAAACGCATTAACTTTAATTTACTTAAGTTCGGCTGAGAGAAGGACACCAGAGGAGAAGAAAAAACATCGAAATGATAAATGGTACTAAAAGTGGGGTTGACAGGAAGCAGCATTTTACTCTCCGACATTCAACCTCTGTCAGGTCAATTTACACAAAGACACACACATACAGACGACTAGGGAGTGTAGCCAACAAGGAGACTGCCAGGTCATGTTCATCCCACATGAGGCTTTTGTGCTAATTGAGTTCATTAAATCACCATTACCAAGTGTGTGTGTGTGCGCGCAAGTCAGAGCGATGCTAAACTAAAAGAGAAATATGAAGGCCTCGTGCCAAATTATCCTTCACCTGACAGTTTTGAAAAGTTGCGAATAACCTTTAGGTAAGTTAAGCTCATTTATTCAGTCTGTTTGGACAGTAAACCACATGTAGTCACAAAGGCTCTAAAACTGTTGTGTATCACTATAACTCTTTCATCGTGCATGGGTGGAACATTTTAATGGTTTCCCTTATGAACCGAAATGATATTGGATCATTTCAGCATTTATTAGCATACGTCTATATAAATGATGTGTACCTCTCCATCTTAAGCAGCGGGAGATGTTATGGGAGATTTCATGCTGCACTGCCGATTTTACGCAGCTATAAATTTTTAGATATGTGAAAGTATAAACACAATGTTTTTATTCTGAACTTTGAGGTTTTTTTTGAACAAACAGTTTTAGCAGGAACAGGTGCAACTCATTAAACTAATCATTGAATGTCGAATCAGTTAACATTTAAAAATCTTTAACTCCCGATTTGACTCGGTAAAATTGCAGCACTTATGTGTGTCGGTGTTCGCAGTAGGTTTTGATTTGGACTCTATAGGCTGTGTGGACCGAAAGGCAAACCATGCAGCCAAACAAAACGCTGGTAATGGTATAAACTTTGACCAAAGTGGTCCTGGCAGAAATTTGCATGGATGTATGAGTGTGAGTGAGCTATAAGCTCCATGCTGTCACTCAACTGAGGGGAACAAACGACAATTGAGCAAGTGCTGACCCACAATCCACTGCACTATAATGGAAGGCAATTGCATGGATAACAATTCCCACATGGAAAATTTGATCATCGTCTCTCCCTTTTTCTTTTCTATCCCTCTTTGATCCCAGCGGTGTGTTCAGCACTACAGTGAATCTCAATTACTGACACACACCGTAAAGAAAAGGAGAAAGAAGCAAAGGGAGAAGAGAGGAGTGTGTTAGAGAAAGATAAGCGACCAAGAGGCCGTATAGGCACTGATGATATATTATCATTTAGTAACCATTGAATATAGCCTGTCAAGCCAATTATTTTATTTCAGACTCATCTGGTTTGATTTGAATAGAACATAAATGAATGTGCCCCTGTAACAAGAATCATGGCGTCTCAGAAGTTCTTTGAATTTTTATTTTTTTTTGGAATAGTTATAAACGACTGCATTTGTCCAACATTTTTCCGCATACATTGAATTATATTTTCAAACTGCCTTCTAAACTATATTCTAAGACTGTCTTTTTTGATGTAACATTACAAATTACTTCAAAATAAACTAAATACCAGTTGTTTTTCTCCCCCTGCTGGAACGATTGTAGGCTTCCTTGGTCCCATTGCCGCTACATGCACCTGGTTCTTCTCCGGCAATAATGTCATATTTTTTTGTGGTGTTTTCAGAGGAACAGCAAAAGGAAGAGGAGGAGGAAGAAGAGGCTCTGACAGGAAAAGACGAAGAAGAGCGGCGCATTGCAGAGATGGGCCGTCCCATGCTGGGAGACCACGTCAAACTGGAAGTCATCATAGAAGAGTCATATGAGTTTAAGGTAAGACGGGGTGTGTTTGTGTGTGAGTCATGACGATTTTATGTCTAGTAGAAGGTAATCAGTTTAGTGTAATTGGAAGGTGCGTATGATTTTTTTCTTACGGTATGGAGTCCACCTGTGATGTTCTGTCATATTTACATATATATAAGTGCGTGGCCTGTTGCTATGATGACATTTATCTATGATTAGCAATCCAAAACACTAATGGATTCTGTATGTAGACCTTAAAAACTTAAAATGGTAATTCATTCAAATCTATAAAACGTACTCATCGCTATGGTAAGCAGAAAGACGCGCATCATTTAAATTTATCACACACCAGGGTCATACAACAGACAAATTACAACGCTAGCTGCCATATTTCTGCAGTATTATATGTTTTGTCCAATATAATTGAAACACCCACATGCACGATGCATAACACCTAAATCTCCTCTTGCACAAATAATAACCTCACATGTAAAAGCTTAAACTGTAATCTTTGTGTGTGCTTACTTTCCTCGCTCTCCGTCTCCCACACAGACGCTTAAGAAAAGTGTAGATGTAATTACAATCCATGCAGCATTTTGTATTCGTACGTGTGAGTGACTAATGCATGTTCTGTACCCTTGCGTTCCCCTACAATCTCACTTTAGACAGACAATTAATAACACCCAGTAACAGCTCACCACTTGACAGGATGCTACACTTTGAAAAGTAGTTTTGTGACTGTATCTTGTGGAAAGCAACAGTGTGAATGTCTGACATAGCAGGAAAATGGACTGAAATGGAAAAGTCTGAGGGAGATAAACAACAAAGGTTTGAAGTAACAAAAGTATAACGGTGTAAACAAATCACAGTATAAATGGTGGGCAAATTGTGATCGTGTTTATGTGTGCCTGCGTGAATGAAGGGAAGGATGTTAAAACAGGTTAGAAGGAGTCAGGTTTGGAGTCTTGTTATTATCTGAAACAAAAGTGACTGTCATTGATTTTCATGAGTGATTGTAAAGCAAATAAACATGAGACATGTATACTTTCATCAGAAGTGTAAACAACTGCAGCTGAAGGAAGAGCCACAGTGAATGTCATGCTGCTCTTCTCTAACTTGATGGAGAAGCTGTTCTCCGCTTGTTACCACTTACTGCGTAACCATGGTAACCACAGAAACCAGACTGAGAAGAATGATTCGGGAGCTAATTTTATTTGTATTCAAGTTCCCAAATTATATACCTCTTCATCAGCAGAGAGGAAACCAGTCAATCAGATCTGTCAGCAAATGCTGCCTCAAAGCGACATCAAGAAGTTTGAAGTTCGGTTCTTGGGGCTTTTTATCGGTCAGGTAATATGTGACAGGTGGTTTGGTTATTTGGCTACAGTATGTGACAAGTTTAAAGTAGCTAAACAGCAGCAACCTGCAGCATGTTGCCAGTTGGATTTGAAGTAAGCTGTAGTGACAGTCAGAGTTGCACCCGCTGCCGGACATTCAAAATGCAGATCCCTGCTTTACCCTGGCAACAGATGCAGTAGTTACCAAACAAACCGTCTGAAAGCATAGTCTATGAACACAGCTTTCTCTTCAAGAGCATTTGATGTAGCTGCTTCTCACACAGAAGTAGTTGAACTGCACACAGTCAGCCAGCTAACCTCCACTTTTCTCTGCTTTGTACACAACCTTGTATTGGTGCAGTGGTGCAGGCATGAGATCAGGAGATGAGAGAGCAACAAATATAATTCTATTAAATGATATGATTGCAATTCAGGCTGCAGGGAGATAAAAGAGAACTTCAGATGTTACTTTAAATGAGAATGAGAGCAGACAGAAATGCATTATGGTGTCATTTGTCCCCTTTTGCTGGGCTGTGATGCGCAAATTGAAGAACGTAGATGTATTCATATGTGCTGTAGATACATGCACGCACATATGTACATACGCATTTCAGTCCAGAGGGATCAAAATAATCTACAGAGAAAGGAGGCGACGAAAAAACAAAGGAGGTAAAAATAACAGTGTAACATGGAATGACAAAGACAGCAGAGTGAAAACCCATTGTAGTGATCACAGTTACAGTGAGTAACTGCTTATATGAATGAAAAAAAGTATCATCCCTATACAAATGCTGTTAAAATGCTTTGCTTATACTAGTCTAGTAGTCAGTCTACAGTGTCCATTTTGTCTTTTCATACCTGAGGCCTCAAGGTTTATGACAAACTGCTGAAAATGAGCCAAAGCAATACAGCAGTGAAACTTGGTGTTCCTCAGGCTATACCTTGTGTCTACAACGAGAAACAGTCACGGGGAGTAGTGATGGAGACTGGACACTAATGTGCCCAGGCAAAGCACCTGTAGTTGAAGCCACCTCATCAAGTAGATTAATAATAGCCGGTCGCATAATGCGCCCTTGAGCAGGCCCTCTGTAAGTGAAAAGGGAGAATAATTGGCAGGGAGCCTGGGAGAGGACAATTTAAAAGTTTCCATAGCCCACTCTGAGTTGGAGGTACCAGGATTTTCTCACAGTTATAACAACTACCACTAGCAAGTAAAAAAAAAAATCTCATTATCACTAATAAAACTGAGTATTAGACTTAAGGAGGGGTGAAAATTAAAGGTTTGGTTATAATAATCGTCTGCTTATACTGATCAATTTGACCCGTACCAATGCGATCACTATAAGCAGTTTCCACTGTATTACGAAAACCTATTTGAGAACAGATAATTAAACACCTTGCACACAGTAGGCAGAGTTAAACCTGGTGTTTATGTGCGTATATGTGTGTCCACAGCAGCAGTGGGGCACTATTTACACCCCTAAGCACCATTCAACACAATTAGCATCTCAGCTTCCCTCTGAAGTATAGAGAAAGGGAGAGAGGAACCTGCAGTGCTCTGCTAATTAGTGTGTAATGTGAATGTCTGGACATACGTGAGTGTGTGTGTGTGTGTGTGTGTGTGTGTCATTGCCTTCTGTCAGACAAACACAAAGAAGTTTAAAAACAAGAAGGGAAGGAATGAAATTCAAATTCGGTTCTGTCTCAGTTGTCACTAAAAATGTCAGTCAAACAGATATGCAGGTAAACGAGTATATTCTTTAAATTAATATTAAACAATAACCTGTGATCTCTGTTATGGTCATGTCTCTAGCGTCTGTTCGGCTTTTAATTATTCTATTTATGCTTATGTTTATGTGACTTAGTTTTTCAAGTTATTGTATATAATTTAGCCTTTAACTGTATGTGTTTCTTTTGCCTACCTCATTGTTTTTTTGTATTTCCATTCATGTAAAGTATTAATTTCACCATGGGATTAATAATGTACGGTATCTGTTATTTTTATCAGGCTCACTCTATACTACCCGTAACCCAATTCCAAGCAAATCTTTTTGTACACCACTACGTGTATTTTTTTAGAGACTTGTATTTTGTTATTTGCATTTTGTTGTTTGTATCCTCTACTGATCGATACTACATTAGAGGAATTAAACCTTTCAACTTTTCCTCTATTTCCTCATTTCCACCATTTCTTTTCTCATATATACATATATGTGTATATATATGTACTGTTTCTTTATCTATTAACTTTTTTGCACTTACACCCCACACTTAATTGTATTTATTTGCTGCCTACAGACAGTAAAAAGCTGTTATTAGTTAGTTATTGACAAGTACTGATGATCTTGGTTGGTGATAGATAATCTAGGATTCACATGAATGTGTGTTCTTAAATTACTTTTGTCTTATTTACGTCTTGGAAGTTGATTGCAGCTTCTTCTGGGGATTGCACAGTAAGCTCCTCAACACATAATTTTCCTCTGTAGTTTCAGTTCCGTTCTCAGCGTTAGAAGGTTCCCTCTGTATGGTATCTTTCCATCATGTAAACTCCAGCTCGTGTGTCTGTATTCCCCTACTCCTCTGTCATAGCAATCACAACTAGGATTGGTACGTGATGTCTCCGTCATATGGAAGTGCTTCGGTGTATGTTGCTATCGGCTGCATATACATCCATGTATGGCGGCGGCATCACATACTCATCCTTCGTTTTATTTCAGACCGCAGCAGAAAGCGCCATTGTGCTTTGAGCTTCAGAAATGCTCATGAAAAATGTAGTTTGTGTGGACGCAACACACACACACAAGACTTGATCAAAAGAAGTGCTTCGCTATTGAAAAGGCATTTGACTCAGAAAACAGTCACGTTACCACCAGGCTACTGAGAAAGGAAGTTAACTTGTAATGTTGCTACTTGCAGTGATGCGCCGGCACAACAGTGTATTGTTACAAAAAGAGTGGTATTATTGCATATAATTTATTTACAGAGATTAACATTAAATACGGTCAAGGTCCGCCTTCGTCACATCTGTATAGTTTAGTGTTTCTTTAAAAGTGTAGCATACATATTCCATCCACGCTGTTTAAAATGGATTAACATTTATAGTCCTAAGTGAAAACTCAAAGCTGTAACTCGGTTTGCTATAAAAGAACAGCACCCTCTTCATGTTTTCTGCCATTAAACAATCCAACAGTTTTCTCCACCCTAACAAACAACAAATGGCTAGTTTTCTTAATGGCCCCATTTGATTGTCCTAATGTCCTGAAATGACTGATTTTATGAGGTTATGTGGTACTTTAAAACAGTCAGTGGGCAGGCCGGTGTTTCCCATTTTAACCACCGTTATTCTTCTCTCCCATGACAGAACACAGTGGACAAGCTGATAAAGAAAACCAACCTGGCTCTGTTGGTAGGAACCAACAGCTGGAGAGACCAGTTCATAGAAGCCATCACCGTGAGTGCAGGTAAGGACACCGGAGCGGAGTGTGTGTTGAATGTGTGCGTTTATCATTTTAATAGTTCAGGCATTCTGCAGTGGAATAAACTGGACTCATCTGCGGTGGTTGACTGTGACATAAATTCTGTTTAGTATGAACAGCTGCAATTGCATAGTCTGCTGCATCCTGTGGCTTGCACAGGATCAATATAACCAAAACATATCTGAACTCTTACACTGAATGTGAGTGTGTGTGAGAAAGAGAAAGTGAAGGTTTGGCTACTTTAACTATGTTGGTTGTGCCAAATAATAATGGACTGTGCGTAAACTGAAGTGGGGTGATTTCATGTCATGGTGTTATAAAGTCATGTGTGCGTTTGGTTGTTTATTTGTGCATGTGTTTATAGTTTTAATAGGTTACTGGGAAGTGAACTGGCCTGGTTTGATAGTTTGGACAGATAAACACTGACCAGATGGGGGATTATGTTGGGAGCATTTGTGGGGGCATCTGTGTTTCAGCCCAACCTTGTGTCCCATAATTCACTTCTTTTTTTTTTTTTGTATGACTAAATTACAAACCCCAACTACTGATTGTTTCAAACTGTAATGCCAGCGGCTTTGTGTTTTGTATCAGCATAATAGGATTATGTTGTCAGTTAATGGAATTTTGAAAGTGGTGAAACTATTAATCCAGAAAAATAAATGTTCACAGAACCTCGGAATATAATCTGTTTCTAATTACGGTGAAAACATAATTGGAGTTGCGATTTAGTCATATTTGATTTCTGGGAGACAGGAGTGTTCGTGCCACATATGGTAAAAAGTTGTGTGTTTGTGGAGGTGAAGAGACAGAGACGGACACACTAATGTCATGTTCCAATCGCTTCCTATGCTCTGATGTTAATGCACGTTGAAAAAGGACAAAGGAAGCAAACATGCAAACACTTTCAAAATAAGGAAACCTGCAGGGAGACAATTCATGCTAATAGAAACGCAAAGAAAGGGAACGCATGAAGAAAGCGTACAAACTTTCTGGGAGAGAACAGAGATTATGCATATAACACATACAGGCGTAATGCACTGACAGAGATACTGCATGAATAAAATAATGGAAACAGTCAGAGAAAAGAATGCTCTTAAAGCCTCACCGTCTAGACATTCAGCCAAAGACAGACATTACTTTTTCTTCACCTGTGTCCAAAATATAAAAAAAAAAAAACATCAGACCTAATAAACTTTTGTAGCAGCCATCTGATAATGAAAAACTTCCAGCCTGCAGAAACACTGCAGCTCATATTGTCACCAGATGCCACGAGGCAAGAAAGGTAAACAACTGCCAACCTGCATCTCACCACGTTAGACTCCATGTTTAATGCATACAAACACTACATATTGCTTTACTAATATTATGCGCACTGTTCAGTGAACTCTCCTCACTGCCGTGCCTTGGAATCACAATTGTATTGTCATGTCATGCCAATAAAACAAAGTGACACTGAAAATTGAATTAAAAATAGAGAGATTTCGGTAAAGCTGCTGGAAGAAATATGGAGAATGTTAAAAGAGAGATCAGTGAGAAAAGTATATGGGCATTTTTTTCACTGCAGAATCTCCACAGTTCACTGCCTGCCGGTGGTAACTTGCCCTCTGGAGGCAACACAACATTACTGCAGTTCAGACAAAGCAATACTTTGAATACTGTAATTACTTCTGCTGTGGAAGTATCCGCTGCAAACTTCTAAGGCATTCACTTTTAGTCAAATAACCACCATAAAGCTTGATTTTTTTTTCCCCTCTGTCTGTGCAGGCAGTGTGTCTTAAGGCTATTGATGCAAAAAAAAACAACCCAGTTCTTCTTCTTTTCATTATTCCCAAAACCTTCAAAAACATGTGTGTGGCTTTTACCTGCACAAAAGCTGCCAGTCGGACATATTGTTTACTTCAAAAACAATAAGCTTTTACAACCTGCTTATGCGTGTTGAATAGCTGTTAAAAAGGGGCAAATTACTTTAAGAAAGAGGCCAACCATTTGACATTTGTTTTGCTGCTTATTTATACAGAAATGCTGCTGATTATCACTGTGAAAAAAAACACCCAATTTGCTGCAGTGTCTGTTTTGAAACTGGATTTCTGTTGGTGCTTTGTTTGTCTCCAGCCTGCTCAATCACTTTAGTGCCTTCAAATAACTTTATCCTGCGTGTGGGGGTGTGTGTGTGTGTGTGTTATGTTTGCTTGTGCTTTAGTTAGCCCGCCTGACAGCCAGCCTTTGTTGGCGAGCTGATGCCATTAATGAAAAGGCCTGTCTTCATTCTCTTATCTGGGATTAGCTTGTCGAGGCTGACAGAGTGCTCTCTCTCTCTCTCTCTCTCTCTCTCTCTCTCTCTCTCTCGTCTGTCTGTCTGTCTGTCTGTCTTTCTGTTAAGGAAACCTGCAGAAATATAGTAAAAGCAGTTTCCACATAGCAGTCAACATTTTTTTTGGGGGCGTGGGCCTTTAAACCTGAATCTGATTTGCGAAAGAGCAAATTGGAGAAACACATCCCCAAGCCCTCGGTAACTGACAGTTAGAAAGAACAAAAACGGCGACAGATTAAACAAGAAGATCATTAGTGCACGTTCGGAGAGAAAAGCAAAGAAGGAAAATGTTGATATAATAAGAGGAAATCTTGCAGTGACACGGCTAAAATGAAAGCGTGCGGAAAGAACGATAAAGAGTTTCATTGCAGCGACAGGGAGCTGAGATCAGTCTGAACTCAATTACATCTGCAATAACCACCACTGTCGAGGTTGATCCAAGCATCGTTTACACCCAGCGTGTTTTTAAATGCTTATTTGATCTGGTGTTTCTTCTTTCGGCTCAGTTAATTTGACAAAGTTAGAACAACACTAGTTGAACGCCAGCTACATCCCACAAGACCTGCTGTTTTGTTTGCTTTCTGTTGTTTTAGGGTTTTTGCCTTGTCATTTTCAGAATTTTAAATGTCGAAAGTCCATAGTCAGTGCTTAGGTAGGAATTAGATTTTATATTTAGCCTCATTCAACAACTATTACAGTCGTTTAAACCGAACATGTCTTATTTAATGAATAAAAGCTGCTTAAATGAGTTTCTGGGGCTTACACTTCATTCATTTCCTGACCTTCTTTGTCTCTTTCTCGCTTCATATACTGCACTCCCTCTTTCTAATAAAGTCTCCCTCAGTCTGCTTCCTTGGACAAAGGTCAAAGATTAATTACTGTGCCAATTCAACAGAAACTCCATGATGGTGGCATGAGGAGGAAATGAAGAACATACCGTATGTGACCAGGTTAATTCTGCTGGCCTTGCTTTAGCTCGTTTCGCCTTCTTGAATAGACGGGCAGGGTGGAAGTGGGCGCGTGCATCGATGAACGTTCTAATAGATGCATAAATACGTGGATGAATGAACAGGTGGATGGAGGCATGCGTGGATGGATGGGTTGCAGGGAAAGGTAGGAAAAAAATGGATTATAGGAAATCATATAAGTGATCTATAATTTTGTGTCTTACTGTGAGCACCACTGGACTTGACACACACACACACACTTTACACTTATGGACAACACACACACACACACACACACACACATACTAAGCCTAAATGAAGACATGCTGTGAAGTTGGCAGCTCATCCCTTAAAGACTCTTGCTTGTTCAAGGGTTTGAAGAAGTCCAGAGCTGCCGTCACTGATACGATAGTGGATTTAATGCACACTGATAAGAGAGCTCCATCTAATCTCATCTCTCTCTCTCTCTCTCTCTCTCTCTCTCTCTCTCTCTCTCTCTCCCCAATATCGTCCTCTCACCCTCCCTCATCTAGTCTGGAACACACGGTCTTAGATTGAAATCTAGATTAAAATTACTTTAAAAAGAGCCTCCATCTTGACCGAAGCATTTCTCTACAGTATGTCCCTCTCTCTCTCACATTTCCTTCTCTCAAGTGTCAGATTATGATTGTGATGTTAAAAGGCTCTCAAGTAATTATTTTGACCCCAACTACAGCCAGAATCTTCCGTTGCTTAGCAGTTTATCAGTTAAATGAGCGGAAGATGCGGACCAGCAGGGGCTTTTGAGCTAACACGACAGCGTTGAAAAGACATTTAGAATTTGCAGAGGCTTAACCTACGGGTCAACGCATCATAACACCAGTTTTCCAATCGACACACATGTGCACACACACATGCAGAGAAAACGCTGCCTGAGACCATGACGTGACATTTACTGTATCTCCAAGCAAGAAACCGGCATTAAGACAGCCTCTGAAATGTCTGTGTGTGTGTGTGTGTGTGCACTGTTTTCCCTTGCGTGTCTTTTTGCCTTTGTTGCATCATGGCTAATAGAGAAAGTTCTCTAGATAAGCTAATAGGGAGAGAGATTAAGTGCGTATTCCTTGATATATGTTGATGTGAGCACGAAAAAATGTGACATGTCTGCTAAGCTTTTGTTTGGTGATAAGCCTGAATGAACCTCCCAGATTAATTTGTTGTTATGTACATGTTCATTTTCTTCTACATGTTATTACGTTTCTGGATTTATTGTGCAGTGTTGCCCATTTATATGACAAATCGAAGAAACCAGCGTCAGAAAACACCGTTCTTTGTTTGCCGGGCTGTGCAGATGATCTAACATCATGGACTGTTCATTCCAGTAAGAGCTGCTCTGTCAGCGCATATGCCAAAAGTGTTTTCTCACTTCTGGGTTTACTCCGGTTGATTGGTTCAGAAGAGTTGTAAGCTGTGCCTCAACACCCAGACTGAATCCACAGACGGAGAGGCAGAGCTGTGGCTCTGAGCTCCTCTTTGAAATCTGTTTAATCAGTCATTAAGGTTATTGACAATGACCTGCTACTTAAAATATGAGACCTCTTGGTCAAACTAGATAAAATATTTAAGTCCGTCTCGTATTTTTTTAAAGCACTGCGTTTGATTAGCACCATTTTACATTTACACCCATTTTATTTCTTCTCAACACTGCAGCTGGGAAGTACAGAGAAATTAATCTGCAATGTTAAATCCCAGGTTTACTTACAACACCGTGTGTTTCAGGTTTAACTACCAAAAAGAATTTATGTCTGTGTCGCTTAGGGGTCTATATATTCTTGTTGAGCTACATACACTGTTTGACTAAAATTGCAAGCACGGAGAAAGTAGAGCGGGATGAAGCGAAAAACAATCAGTGATAAAGAAATCAAGAAAGAGTAACAGTAAAAAGAGATTCTTAGAGAAGGACAAAGAAACGTGTTAAAGGAAGAGAAAGAGATTGATGTCAAACCACCCCACTGCTCCGTAATTACTACGTCCACATTGTGTTGTTCATCCTGTGCGCGTGTGTATGTGTGTTATTTATGGACGTATGTGTTTCCACTCCTGAGAGAACGACAGGAGGATAAGACAAATGCCATGTAGCGTGAAAGCTGTTGTTGACGTTAGTCGAGTTTACTGGAGGATTTCGTGTCAGTAAATACCACCTGAATATATAGAGGAGGTGGGGGAGAAGAAGTGGCCCATGAATGAGCATAAATCATCAGGTTTCTGTCATTATTGCTGAGTGAATTTGTGGCAGGTGTATATTATTCATTCATTCATTATCTGTAACCGCTCAATCCTCTGGAGGGTCGCGGGGGGGGGGGGAGCTGACATCGGGCGAAGGCGGGGTACACCCTGGACAAGTCGCCAGTTCATCGCAGGGAGGTGTATATTAGTTCATGTTCTTTAACTTACTTACCAGGTTATTAGGTAAACCTAGAGAATATGCAGCTTCGTACACCTTTGTTAAGGTTATCATATTTTTATTTACTCGACTTTATATTGAGGTATTTCAAGGTATTTCTTTTTTTGTATTAGACTGTATTCATTTGGTTGACCGGATCGCTCACTAATAGGCTTACTAGTGGCAAACTGTGAACTTAATTCATCCGATCCTTTTTAAATCATTAATATGTAAGTTAGAGTGTACTTTTGGACAGAATGAGACACTGTTCGAGGTCGAAGGTTCGTTGATGATTTCTCTCGAGCTGTAGTTTAGTGAGAAAAGGTTTAGCCTGGTTTAACTGTCAGCTGTCTATTTGAGCTCTTCAGTGACTCCAGTGTGTGTCTGCCCGTCTGATGTGTGTGTGTGTGTGTGTGTGTGTGTGTGTGTGTGTGTGTGTGTGTGTGTCTCCAAGACAGACAGGCTGACAGGGCCAGCGGAACATGAATATAAACATGAGCATGTCAGCATGAGTTGTGACAGACAGATACGCACACACACACTCACAGCGGTCATACTACAGTTGAGGAAGACTCCTAGAAATCTGAAATGTGGCTGTTGTCACTGACGTCATCTTTTTCAGTCTGGGAATAAAGCCGTGATGCGCGCGTCTTGTAAAAATGGTTAAAGCTCGGATTCAATGTAGGGATTCAGGGAAAGAATTTCTTTGATTAATCAAAAATAAAGACTTAGTAGAATAGATGTGTCCTAAAATTTTGGCTTGCAGAATTAGCCAGAATTGTTACCTCTCCTCTAATAGAAAACAATGTTTATGTTTGTGTATGTTTTTCAAAGCCCAGTGTGTGTGTGTGTGTGTGTGTGTGTGTGTGTGTGTGTGTTTTTGTCATTTTCACCAAATTTGCTGCAGATGCTCTTCATAACAAGTCCCATAAATATTATCAAATGGACTTTAGATTTTCCAAACCATTTGTCTTTTACAGCCAATAAAAACATGCAGGGAAGCCACAAAAGGAAGTGAGATCACATGTCAGTAACTGTGTGATGTATTGACATCCATCTTGGAGTATTCCTTCATGCGGTTGTCCAAAAAACCTGCATAATTTGACAGCTGGGTGGTGCTGCCTTTTTCCCTAATACTGTTGGATGTGCTGACCTTATGAAGTACAAAGCCTGTCAGGTTGACCACATTTTAGTGGAAATGGGTTCAGTCAAAAACCTTATAAAGTTTTCAGTGGCCACAAACCTTGTTGAATCTAAATTTGGCACAGGGCATCTTCAGATAAATCCTCCTAAAGGTTCTCTGATGCATTTTTGATTTTCAAAAATGTTCATACGTTACAGTTAAATCAAAGGCAAATGACCCAAATAGGACATGAGCTCATACCTCACTGACAGTGAGCGATCAATGGATATAACACTTGTTATCAGTGTTGCCATGGCAACTCTGCCCTTGCAGCTACTTCTTTTAGTCTTCATCAAGTTTAAAAGTTAACTTGTTTTATCATTTTGTGTCATTTCATTCTATTTCTTTTCGCATTTCTTCAGCTCTGCGTGATTTCAAACTGCTCGTTACATTATATTATGTCTTCATTTATTACGTGGCTTCCAGCAAGACATTCACTCACTGATCACAGTCATGCACAAAATGAAGCGAAGAGATTGACAATGGCATTTAGAGTGTGACAGAAGGTATAAAAAGAGATTTAGAGGGATGAAGCAGAGAAAGTGATGGAGACTATTCAATTACATAAAAGTCATATCAGCAAAATGTGACCGAGGATGAAAAGAGTGAGAAAGATAGAGAAAGAGAGCAAAGGAATTACTTTTGGATAACCGCTTTATCAGTGCAACGCGTAAGTGAGCATGGAAATAAAGAGACGCAGAGGGAACAGAGTGGAAAAGCAGACATAAAAAATATAGATGTAGAGGGAGTGAGGGATGATGGAAATAAAAAACAAACCGGAGAGACACCGAAAATGCTGAGAAAATGAAAAGAAAGGCAACAAAGACAGAGATCAATAATGTTGTAAGAGAATATACATATATATATATCATAGCATGTGCACGTGTTTCTGTCTATTTGTACGTTCATATTTTAAAAACACTGATATGTTCCGACCTTCTGCTGCTGATTTATAGTTGATGATTTGGCTCATTTTAAGGCCTGACCCTGACTCAAACAAGGAAACATTTGTGATCACATTCAAAAAGATGTGTGACATTGTAGAGGGACTTAATTTACAATCGTGACCCCTTTGGCCCCATTAGAGTTTGTTAGCCCATGTCTTAACAATCTAAATATGCTGTGATTGAATAAAACCCGCTAATAAAGCTCGGTCTTGAGTTGTGACTTCTATTAAATAAGTTAAATATCAGGTCATTGACTTTATTACTCATATAAGAAGGTCAATGTCTCAACAACTGTGCTGTTTTTTTTGGGTCTGACCATTATGGTGATAAATGGTCATTAGCTGAGAAGTTTAAAACATAATGCCACTTATTTTCAGAGGAATTTTACAATTCCCACGATGACCCGCGTATAATGACTCTGCTGCCTTAATGGAATCAACTTCTGATATTTAGACACTGAGTTTCTGGACACTGTTAACATGGGGTAACGTTTTAACTGGTATTAGTAGTAAGTAATCCTGAGCCCATGCGGTTATTTCACTTTTAGATAAATGATACTTCTGTTGTAGTGGGTTCTCGGTGATCAGAAATCACAGGTGTTCTGCTTAGGTTTGCACCCTTGCCTTTTTACGCACAGAAATTCTTCCAGATTCCTTGAATCTTTTAATTATGTTATGCGCCATCGAGAGTGAAATATCCAAATTCCATCGTCCACAAAGGAACATTGTTTTTAAACCTTTCAATGATTTTCTCCTGCAAGGCAAATTGGCAATCATTGGCCCGTCTCTCCCTCTGAAGGACTAGGTCTTTCCTGGATGCTGCTTTTGTACCAAATTGTGATTAAACTCACCTGCTGACATCAGCTGTTTCAAATCACGTCGTTATTCAAAGTTTTCATCTCATTACTTTTCCCAAATTGCTTTTTTCTGGAATGCTCTACAGGCCTGAATGGCAGAAATGGATGTATATTTACAATACAGTACAAATAAAATGAAGTTGACCAGACAAAACATTAAATATCCTGCGTCCATACTGAAATAAGTAGTAAATAAGTAAATTGAGAAATCACTGGTCTGTTTTTATGTGCCTTTTCCTTTGAATTGCGGTTGTGCTTTTAAAAAAAACATAAGTGAAGGAGTAAAATGCTTTTTACCTTGTAATTGGACACTTTAAAAATTACCTCAAATGTGTTTCACTTAACATGTAAGTAACATCAATTTAAATATGTTGAAAGGCCGCCTCTCCTGTGCCTTGTCCGCTGTGGCTACAGGCCACTGCTGTTTCTGTTTGGTTGTTTTAAACATTTAAACATTACATTTGAATTCACCAGCTTTTAGAAGGTTAAATATATCGAGTAAATAAAGCAGGCAAAATCAATAAGAGATCATGGTGTCTGCTGGGATTTATCCTGTTTGTGTGTTTCAAGGCAACAGCAGGTAGTCCCGCTTATCAATTCATTTCACTCATTTGCATGAAGCAGAGCAAACGCCAGCCGAGAGAGACGAACAGTGTAGGTGTGTGTGTGTGTGTGTGTGTGTGTGTGTGTGTGTAGTTCTTTCAGTAAGCAAGAAACATAAGTTGCATGCCATGCTGCCTTGCTGTCATGCAAGGATTATCCCGTGTTTATCAGATTATTTGACTCCTGTCCATGTCCTGAGGCAGTGATTAGACTAATCTTTGTGTATCACACACCTACCATGGGTCAAGCATTGTGTCTGTCCAGTTATTTTAAACTCTCAACACACACACAACACACACCGGCACAGTGTATAGTGCACCATCTTCATTATACAGGATCTTTGGTTTCACTATAAAAAATGTTACCTAAAATTAGCACGTTCACTCTCTTTCCTATTCCCTCTGTAGACAGTCCACATTGAACACAACTCTCCATCCAGGATCTCACCCAAACTTTATTTTAGTTTTAACACAGATTGCTCTGAAAGTAAACTGCCGCTTGACATCCATGTTTGCTTCGTTTCTGAGGGTTTTGCCGTCCACCGGTAGAATGTCCGGTTGTTACTGACCAGTGTGTGTCGCGTGTTGGACTGACTCAGCCTTTAGGTTTCTGCTCCTCTCTGACTAAAATGTGCTCCAGAAACAGTCTGTTCGCGTGTCATCGTATGTTTCAGCCAAGCTTTAGGTGTTTGCAGTTATTTTTTTTTTTTTAGATTTACAATGACGTGTACTGTATAGGGTTTCCATGGCAACAGAGGCACTGTTACTCTAGGCGCTCGATATGCAATTACAGATTTTTGCACATTGCTGTACAGATTTCTGTTCAGATTTCTGTTATCAACCAACTTACAAGATGACATTTCTATTTGAACAGAGTCAGTCACAGAAGTCTGTTAAATGGATGTTGTTGGATGTCAGATATAATCATGACATTTTGTAACGGCACT
This sequence comes from Coranthus polyacanthus, assembly GCA_037367275.1. Taxonomy (NCBI): domain Eukaryota; kingdom Metazoa; phylum Chordata; class Actinopteri; order Kurtiformes; family Apogonidae; genus Coranthus; species Coranthus polyacanthus. The sequence continues at coordinate 11,712,523 of JAPQRN010000008.1, read as the reverse complement.
GAGGTTTTACAAAGAGCCAAGAGATTTAATTGGATTAGAGTTGAGCACTATTTACTCCTCAGATCAATAATTTTTAACCTTTCAATCTAATCAACCTAGAAATACCAAGTGTTGCTCCACTTTAATGCTATCTTTTCTTAACGGCAAAATATAGTAAACTGGTTTATTCATTGAAACATGGACACTCGTGACATCAAAGGTTCCTGCAAACAGCTTTACATTAATAATATAATGTGCTTATTCGATGCACGTGAACAATTAGTATTTAGTTCAAGGACCTCTTTGCAAGTGTTGGACTTCCACACACGCTGAGACGCCATCAGTCTCATCTTTAACCTTGTTTTTCCCTTCCCCCTTCCTAAACCAGGTGAGGATGACGACGACGACGAGTGCGGGGAAGAGAAGCTCCCGTCATGTTTCGACTACGTCATGCACTTCCTCACCGTCTTCTGGAAGGTTCTGTTCGCCTTCGTCCCACCCACAGAGTACTGGAACGGCTGGGCCTGCTTTGTCGTCTCCATCTGCATGATCGGATTGCTCACCGCCATCATAGGTACGTCGACGGCAGCGGATGCACAAAGAAATGAGAAAGCTGCGGATACACAGTATGCATGCAATCAAGTGAAGTCACAAGTGTTTATATTTTAGTTATAATGACTTATAAACTACGTACTTCACTCACATGATGACAAGGCTTCTGTCACCTGTGCGCTTCATAGCACAGTGGTTTTTAATGTAATTATGATAATATGTTTTGTCATTACAGGGGACTTGGCCTCACATTTTGGTTGCACAGTGGGCCTGAAAGACTCGGTAACGGCAGTAGTATTTGTTGCACTGGGAACCTCTGTACCAGGTAAGCGTGTGTTTAAAAACATCCCTTATTTCTGTTTGTATGTAGATAAGTGTGTTTCACTAGTCATCCCTGGCTGCCGTTGTCCTCATTATCTAAGATGTCTTATTGTTGGACTTTCTGTCAACATTAATCCAGGACCTTTGTTTCTTCAAATTTGGCATTTAGCGTCATATGGGCTTTGTGAATATAAAATACCCTGAGGGGTTGAAGTTAGGTGTAGATTTATGTTCATCAGTGATCTTCACAGAGTGCCTTGACATTTTCAGGTGCTTCCCTTCTTATCACTTAGAGCTGTATTTGTTCTGTTTCTTGTGTGCATTATTATACTACAGAATATGAGACGCTGCTTGCGTCCCTCGCCCCCCAGATTACTGTCTCATAAGTGACGCATAAAAGATACTACTCTCTTAAGACAGAAACAAAAGCAGCGTCAACAGGCAATAGAAAGAAGAATAAACTAATATATAGAAAGTCGGCACACCAGAAACCTTAAGCTCATCTGTCGCTGACGAAATTCATGCAACATTCCAGACATAAATGTTAGTTACCAACATGTACAAGCAAGAGTAAAAATGGTTGCTGGTCATTAATGATAATGATCATTGGTACGTTGCACACGTTGCAAAGTAATTTGCATATAATAATGAAATGCATGTATGTATTCAATTATCATTATATATGGACACATATACACCAGCTAAGATAGCACCAGGTGAAACATGATGCAGCCACATTAGTTAAGAGGAAATTTGTCAATTCACCTCATGAGCAATACATGAATTACAAGAGGGTTTTTTTTCATTAGTTGACAACATTAAATAATATTAAACGGCATTAGATATAGGTTAACAAAGTTAGCTTTTATCGTTGTGTACGAGCCAAAGGTCTTACTGTTCTTACTGAGATCACGTCTGACATTATAAAGCACTACATTTTAAAAAAGTTATCCTGCATGAAAGGATTTATCTGCAGAGAAACAAAAGCATAAAGAAATATACGACTGAAACGTTTTCTCGTATTCTCTTTGCACATTGATTAATCATCTGTAAACAAATACTTTTTATTCTATCGCTCATGTTTTTCCACTCTATCATTGCTAAGGAAGATTTTACCTTTATTGACCCTACAGTTCCCAGTCTCCCCGGTGTATTTTTAGATGTGGGAGCCTGTTAGAGACAGTAGAAAAGGCTAATGACAGCATCGTGGATCATCGTCTAAGTGTGAAGAATGACCGATGACGATCAGCTAAATATGTTTTAACCTTGGCCCCTGTCTTCCACCTCTCTCCTTAAGTACACACACACACACAGAGAGAACACACTTGCAGACATACAGCACCTTCTTATGTCGACGCATTATCAAGACAGGGCAGACACATGCATCACTGTGCGCGAACAGATTCGTGCACTTGCACACATGTCGTACATTCCCATGTGTGCACCCTCACTCTCACTCTCACATACACACATACCTGAACTCTGCCCAGCATGTGTTATTAGCATAGGCCTATTTGTCATGTCAGGCTTAGGTGGTGTTTGGGAGCTCTGGGATAAAAGTGATATATTACTCGGTATTTATTGCACGCATACGCAAACAAATATTCGTACACTTAAAGAAATGTAATATGTGAACACCGACACAGAAATAAAAACACACTCAATAACAAAAGCGCATTTGCACAAACACTTTCAGAGACAGACATACACAAACATGCGCTCAGTGTTTAGAGGAGCAGAATGGAAATAAAGTGTCTCAACCTTGCCGAGGCTCTCAGCCTTATTAACACAGCCTCCTGTGGCCCACTCACACTTACACAAAAGAGAAAGGCCTCCAGTTCTGTGTGTCTGTTACATTTAATAAAACCCATCCTGTGCTGTGGTTCTGTGATGATTAACGTCATTTATCACAGTTAGCCGGGGTACCACACACACGCAAACACATGCACAAACACACGGATAGCTATGCTTTGGAAGAAGACGGCATGACTGTAGGTTGGCAATAAAGTCAACAAACTAAAATTTGTTGTTAATTTTGTAATACGGCACAACCTCTGAGTGTCATCAGTTGAAGTAAAGCCTGTATTACAGAAAGACGAAGAATAATTTTAAAACCGGAGAAAATTAGTGTACAGTAAGATTATTGTTTGGACACTATTAGAGCATATTTTAAGCCTTTAAGTAGAATTTAAGTGTATTCAAGTATTACAGTGTTTTATCAATTTTGTTTAAATTTACCCTAGCACCACAGTCAGGTCAAAAAATTCCCCTTAACTGTAATTCAGTCTTGAGGACATACACCACACACATACTAGTGGTTGTGTGAGGATGTTCAATGGCTTATTACCATGCTCACTGAAAATACTAATATGCTGCTGTTTAGTGGGTAATATTGACCACGGTTGTCATAATTGAATTAACACTATATCATTAATTAACACTAACCACACGGTGCAGCTGAGGCTAATGTGATATGAATATAATCATTTTGCAGGTGTTTAATCATAAAACCTGACATCAATATCTTACACTTAACGCCACAAATTTCAAAACCGCGCTGGCACTTTAGGACAAAGTCAGGTTATCCTCAAAGTAATCTGGACACATCTGGTTGGTGATATATTTCGGTTTAGTGGAATATGCAGTGTCATTTATGAGGCTATTCCTCTTGCTTGATGAAAAACGGATCGATCTACATGAACACCTGGGCTGCATTCCAAATTGCATGCTTTTTCTTTTTACTTTTAGTGGTGCAGGTGCCGTTACAAAGTACATACTGTTACATGCCGTGTGCTTAGAGTAGGGACATTCATACGTCATAACTTTGCACCTTGAACTTTGACCTCTTTCTCGGACATCCGTTTTCATATGTTCTCAAAAATTTGAAGGTGAAAGAAGCAGTATGCAATTTGGAATGCAGCCACAGCTTCACACACTCAGCAGCTCGGTCGATGTGACATATCATCTGATGTGCAGAGGATTGTGGGTAGGAATGGCCAGAATAGTATGCCGGCTTGTATGCTGAAAAATACGACTGACTGCATTAGGGCATTATTGAAATACCGCATTTGACGTACTATGTATTGGGACATGCTAAATTTTCTGCCATATGAAATCATATGGTAGTGTGGGTATTGGAGCACCGGGGCTGCTGTGGATATTCACGCTCCTCAAAGGATGCGCTCTGTCTCTGCCACCAGTTTCTATGTGAAGAAGGATTACAGTGAACACATCAGTGCTCTCCAGTGAATCCTTCGATTTTAAGAGATGGGAGGAAAGAGGGAGCAGGCAAGAGAGGAAGTAGAGGTGGAGGTAAAGAGAGGAAAGATGAGGTACAAAGAGGAGAGAGGGGAGGGTTGATTGGCGGAGGGGGAGAGGAAAAGGGCAGAAAACTCTCCTGGGAGGCATACTCTCACAGAAAGAGCTGCTGAGTGGAACCTGTTCTCACACGCACACGCACACGCACATTTCTGTGCTGCTACTGAACATACAAGCACCCCCACACTCACCCACTCAGTCAGGCTCTCAAAAAACCAATTGATGCACGCACACATGCAGAGGACACCGCCAGCTGGTGGAGACATGGCATCAGATTGGATCCAGGTGGCATCATTCATCAAAACACACAGGCAAACATAGAATGTACATGCACATAGCGAGCATTCAGGAACACACGAGCAGGCAGACAGACTCGGATGAACAGACTCCAGCCACACACACACATTTCAGCTCAGCAGGTCTGTCCTTGAAGCTCTTAAGGTGTATGTGGAGATTCATCTTCACCAGACTCCTTCCTTGGCCCGTTGCCCTTTTTCTGCTCTCTTTCCTTCTTTCTCTCCATCCTCTTCCAGTCATCCCATCATCCTCCATTTCCTCTGCCAGTTTGGCTGGCGCTTAAAGAAGCATCTCTCCTTTACTTCCCTACTTCCTCTCCCTGTTTTATCTGGCAAGACAACATGAATCACTAATGAAACAAATGTGGCCAGAAAATTAAAGAGAGAAAAAGGTGCTAACTGACCAGTTGGCTGTTTGTTCAGTCTTTGTACTCTGGATGAAGAGCCTATTGTTAAGATTGGCAGGGTCTTGCTGCTCCTTTCAGTACAGGAAATAGAGTCCCTTTGGAGCTACGGTAGTTTGGCAAACATGAAACCAGAGGACATTTTTGGGACTAAGCAACTTAGCGACGCAACACTGATTAATTGTCAGGCCAAGATTTGTTTGCCCCTGCAAACTGAGACTGAGCCTTGGAAATAATTGATCTTGGACCAAATCTGGGCCAAGCTGGCTGCCAGCGACAAAACACAGTAACAGGATTAAAGACTGTGGTTTCTAATTTAAGGTTCCCTTTCTAAATGGGGAAAACAGGATTTGCACAGTGTTGTGTTTTAATAATTGTAAGTGTTCTGCATTTATCAAGAGCAATCTTCTCTGTCAGTATGATCTTAACTGAAAAAAGGCTGCCGAGGTCAAGGGTTCAAGTGTAAATCTCTTTCTACCTTTCTTGCATTTTTCACTGCAGCATTGGTCTATGCCAAAACCTAATCATCTAGCAAGTTAGCCTTTAATTACTTAGTCAACACTGCAGCTGTTAAATGATCGAATGGTCATTATGCGAAGCGAGAAAAAAATTATTAAAATCGCCAGAATATACTGCTAGCGTTGGGAGGATTTCCTTCAAATTATTTATGTTAATAATGCGTATCCCTGCAGTACTCCAATTCACAATTAATAAACATCCACTGAGAAGCGCCTGTCAAAGAAAATGCCTACCATGCATAATCTTGATCTTTCTCCCACTCTGTCTCCATCCAGATACCTTTGCCAGCAAGGTAGCTGCTATCCAGGATCAGTATGCAGACGCCTCCATCGGAAATGTGACAGGCTCCAACGCTGTCAATGTGTTCCTGGGCATCGGGGTGAGTGCAAGCTCATTTAAAAATGGATTGATTCATTGGTAGCTGTAGTCAGTGCGGTTGTGTTTTCGATACTGCAGTCATAGTGGCAGCAGTATTTGTAGGATTAGCTTGTCATAATTACAAACATGTTCTGTATTTACAATAATTGATTAGTCATTTTTTTATTTGCAACTACACTGTTATTGTTGCTTACACTGTTGTAAACAGTTAGTACTTGTTTTGAGCTCCCGTTTAATTCTGATAACGTTTGACAGGTTGCATGGTCCATTGCTGCAATCTACCACCAGAGCAACGGGGAGGAGTTCAGGGTAGATCCGGGCACACTGGCCTTCTCTGTCACGCTCTTCACCATCTTTGCCTTTATCAGCGTCTCCACGCTGATGTACCGACGGCGGCCAGAGATCGGCGGTGAGCTGGGCGGGCCCCGGACTGCGAAGGCCCTGACCACCATGCTGTTTGTCAGCCTGTGGCTCCTCTACATCCTCTTCTCTTCACTGGAGGCTTACTGCCACATCCAGGGCTTCTAAGGGATCTGGTGAAAGGAAAGGCTGGGACATCAGGAAGCAGAAGAAAACCAAGAAGAGGTGTATGAACGGAAGGATTTGGAAATGAAGGCTGCCTCATTGATCTATCACTCCCTCCCTTTCCGAAGTAGATTGAATGATGGATGAATGGATAATGTACAGATGAAGGAGTGAAGGACGCATTTAAGCAAAAATAGGATGGAGGGAAGAGTAGATACATTAAAGGACTTCAACAAGCGTCGTAAGAGCTGACGAAATGGCTCAGAAGAAGGAAAAAGAAATAAACAAGAACAGTTGGAATCATTTGTTGATCTATAAATCTAAATCACTCAATCTTTGGTTTAAAACCCTCTTTAACACATACAGAACTAAACTTCAAATTTGCAAAATAAAAATACACACTGTAACACACAAATAGACATGATACAATACGTCATGGCTGGTTCAACCACACTTAAGTCAAATCTTGGATTGCAATCTGTAGGTGAAAACAGAATAACACAGAAGACAACACTCCTGTCCATCCTCCTCATACCATAGCAGTGCTACTCCTGTATCCAGTTTCAGTAACTTAACACCGACAGTTAGACAGAAAAAAGACAGTATAACCGTAGTAGTCAGACAATACTGAAAAACACTCGGAAAGAAATCGGATATTCACCACAACTGTTTAATGACAACAAACTGTGTGTATGCTGGCGTGTGACTGTGTGTTTATGTGCTTGTGTGTTGTGGAAGATGGTCAAGTACTGTGAAAAATGCATCTCGTTATGCTGTTGCTGCGTGAGACGTGAAGTGAGGTCTCTTCGACACAAGCTCTCCCAGCCTGTAGAAATGCTGAGTAAGACTTTTGTTGGAGGGCATGTTCAATGAAGAACCAATGAAAGAAACGAAAATGTAAATACAAAGAGCTGAACGTACATTGCAGCTTCTTCTGAATGTCTTGGTTATGCCATGTGCTCCGGAATGGGCCCTCTTTTGCTTTATTCTGTAGATGTAAATGATTTAAGGTCTAATTTCAATCAAGAAGGGGTTTGTGTGCATTTACCTTTAATAAGGCCATGTCTGACAAGACAAACTGGCCACTTTACCGTTAAAAACTGTTAGAGAAACTATTATCATTGCATAAATATCTAGATGAATCTTTTGTGTTTTTTATAAACTGTGGAATTCTGTTACCTGGTTTTCCAACAGTGGGATTGCCACCGTCATGTGTCAATCGTAACTTTGCAATAGACTTTGAAAAAAGTAGGTACCGCCGTCTGTGAAATCTCATAGGCTGTCTGCTTCTGACAATGTGTATCTGACGTCAATGCCGCTCTCCCATTGGTTCACTCAGCAGCTTCTTTCTTTCTATCTTTGTGTTTTAAGGACCTCCCCCTGGCTGGTCGGTGGACCAATCACAATCTTCAAGGGCTTTGTAAGAAACAACCACTAATCCCCTGACCTCTGATTTATATTTCCTCACACAGATTGGACTTTAGGGCACCGTATAAGGAGGGTTTTATTTCTAAAATTAACATCGTACCAACTGCTTAGTTGTTAGAACTTTTGTTGGCTCTAAAACATAAAGACAAAAACAAAACTAAATGAAACAACAGTTACATGGCTTGGCCGAGGACAGTTTATGAGATTCTAAAAACATTGAACGAAGTGATCCAGTGAGTGTAGTGTAGAGTGTTTGGTCAGGTAGGCCTTATCCATTGTGGCCAGCCTTACTCCAAACTAATCCCTGCTATGTTCTTTCCCAGGCCGCCTCCACTCATCATTGTGTTTCGTAAATATTTCTTAAATTAGCCATGAAGCATTAAATGACTGGACTGTGAAGGCTTTAACCCAAAGAAGTGCAGTGAAATTTTGACTTCTCATTCTTTATTTATTTAGGGACAAGTGTTAGTTCTTGAATAAACAACAAATAATGTAATGCGTGTCAGTCAATTCTGTTTGATGTGCTGAAAAGCCAGTCCTGGATCCCGGTCCAGGTTTCAGTCTTAACATGGAAGCCATCAGACAACAGAAAATAGTGGAGCCCCAGACTGACGAATAGATCTGATGATGAGTGGTGGCTTAAAAGACAACTGGGCGGTTGGAAAGCACTTGATGTGTTATTTTAGTAAACTAGCAAACAAACACAATTTCTGGCATTTGAGGTTGTGTCAAGTGGTGGGTTAGCAAGTAAATATGTATCAGTCCCTGTGTTTAGAAACATAATATGAACACTAAAGTGAAATTATTGTACATTGAGCAATCAAATGCAAAAGCAACAGACTGACATCATCAGACAGTTGTTAGTCGAGAACAGACAAGAAACGTTGCAAATAGACTTTTGGAATGATTTTTGGCTAGACTTGCATCAAACAAATGAAACTAGCCCAGAAGCCTTTCCTGAAAGATGTGTAAAATAAAAGTCTTTTAAGCCTGTGTTGATTGTCGAAGACGTTTACACTTCAGACTGTTAACTACTACTATTATTGTTTTAGCCAGATCACGACTTACATAAAACTTACTGTAAATGTAGGCATTCGAAAAGTCCATAGTTTGTAAAATGGCACTATACTGTATGCAGCTCAATTGGCCAGAGTTTTCCTGCTGATGTTGTGTTTTTTTTTTTTTTTTACTTGATGTATAATATAATAAGTAGTATTTAAACATCATCTGTAAAGTAAGTAGTCTGGGCTAGATGTAATCCATTTAAAACTTGGCAACAATCGTATTTCAACCCCTGTGAGAGAGAAGAGAGCCCTTGATTGGATGAGTTTGGCAAATCCATAGTATCGTGAGAATAATAAAATTAATATCTTGGAGTTTGTAATGCAAAATCTATTTCTAATTTTCCAAATGATACACCTAAAATGGAGAACCCCTTCAGAATGATTTAATGGAAATTTAAGCTGTTGCATTGCTTGTTTTTGCCAAACTCTGCACAATGTAGGCTGCAGCTCTCCGTTAGAGTAGCTGTTCTCATATGAAAGCCTTGGAGTGGCAGTTTACCCCTGTTTTGCCAAAGGGAAATCTTTCTATCAGAAACTATTTGCAGTCCAACCTATAAAGGGTTTTCTAAACAATGAATCTTTCTTAAAACACCAAATATTGTTCATATTTCATTGACACTCTGAAGAGAGACAAAAAAAAAAAAGACGACGTTTTAAATGTAGTAAGAATCTTTCTATTTACATTTGTATGCTTTTGTCTCTTCACTGGCATGGCGCTGAAGGTTTATACACTGTAAAAAAAAAAAAAAAAAAAAAAGTTATGTTAGCTTGTGCAAAAAAAAGAAACAACATTGTCAAAGCAGTTGGCGTCACATTTTGAGTAAGTTCAACGGGTTAAAAACCTTACGTATCGCTCAGTAATGTTGGATTTACTTAAAACGTGCCTGCTGCCTAACCGGTGAGCGAACTTTGGCAGGAATGAAAAGCTTGCAATAATGTAGTTGTTTGCATCAAGTATGCTACACATTTTTTCCGGAAGCGAACGTTTTTATTTTAAGGGAAGTTTGCTCTTTCACTTCACCGGCTTAGCTGCAACACTTTCCTCAGTGTACCTTGACTCGAGCTAGTCCGATGTGAAGCTAATGGCAGATTACCAACAGCTCTTTACATTTTAGCTGTAGCCAGCGGGTTTGCCTGGTTTGTCTGCCACTTACTTCTCTTAACCATCTAGTCCAGGCAAAAAGACAGAGTAGTTATTGAATTTGACTTCCTGCCCTGGTTTGGACTCCTGATATTTGGAGAGTTAAGGTTTTACCAGGGCAACGCTGTAAATATAACACTAAGAGCAACAAAGGAGTAGAAACGAGCTGTAGAATAAAAGATTTTTTATTAGCTTTAGTGCAGATTGAAACGTGGACAGGGTTTTAAATGAAGGAAAAGCACTGCACTGGTCTTTGTGGAACAGCTACGATGTTGTTTCTTAAACATTTGCAAAGTTGCTTCTGATGTAAACGACAACAGACTTTTTTTTACACAGATGTAAACAAAATAACGTTGAACCTGATGTAAAAAGGAAAAAGGAAAAACAAAACAAAAAAAAGGTGTTAAATCAGTTACGAACCATTAACGAGGTGGCTTCTGATGTAAAGGTCGACGGCGCGCGCTTGTCGCCTCGTTCACCTCTTGACTGTCTGAGAGACTGGGAAATACACGAATGCAAACACCAAACAGACAGACAAACAAACGGACGGACACTGAGACACTGCTGCAGCAATTAACGTACTGTTGGGGGTAAAAAAAAAAAAAAACAAAAAACAAAAAAAACAGTACCAGAGTTATTCACTACCCTTAACATAACATTAAACAAGTACAATGTAAAAGGGTGATGTTAAATAAAGGAAGGAGGAGAAGGAAGACGAGGAGCAACGAGATTAAAAATGAAAGAAAAAAAACAAAAAAAACACGAAGTTACAGCCATACATTGATTTCTGGGTCAGAGAGACTGAAACGGACTTCTCCTGCCCAGCATGTGTATTGTTATGGTGTCTATCTGTCCCTCTATGTCTCTCCCTCTCTTCCTCTATATTTCTTTCTCTCTCCCTCTCTCTCTCTCTCTCTCTCTCTCTCTCTCTCTCTCTGCTGCCAAAGTAACCAAAACAGGCAGCGATCGATTTGTTCCCTGTCTTTCCCTCCCTCCTCTCCGGCCCCTTTTTTACCCTCTGTCTCCCTATGCCATGTTTTCCATATTTTGGAATGTCAATGTGCTACTTGTTGACACTGTGCATGAATGATAACATGTCTGTATATAGTTATAGAGAATTGTATCCCATTTCCCTAGTGTTGACAAAAAAATGGTTTGAATGTTGTACAGATTCAGGTTTTCCGTTTATCTTTTAGTTACATTTTTATGTATGTAGAGCTTAACTACATTATGTTTTTAATTTAAACAGAGACTATGTCTTTTGTTTCGGAGTAACTTGCACATTACGGATTAATTAACTGAAGTTTTGTTTTGGTTTGGTTTTTTTTTTTTAAAAAAGGCAATATCTGCTGTTATTGAATGAGAGATGAGATCCCAAGGAGCTATGTATCTTAAATAAATATTCTATATGGGATTTGCATGGGTTATTTGTACAAAAAAAAGACACTGCTTGCTACTTCTAATACCGTGGCTGTATTCTCTGACAGAGGGCGAGGAATACTATATGTACATCTAAAGGTTATTTTGTCATTAATGAAAGAATGAAAATATTGTGTATATACTGTACAGTGTTATAAGTGAGATGGACTATATGGCCATCACGCTAACCATAGAGAATTAATCCTACATATTTATTTAAAGGAAACAAAAGCACTCACTACACTCAAGAATGACATATATTGCCTTTTTGGAGAAGTTGTAGTTTGCTTCAAGCTTGTTTCTCTATCTTGGCCTTTCTCTTTTCTTCTCCATCATCCTTTTTTTCGTAGTTGAATTTTTCCCATCTCTCTTCCCTCCTGTGTTGTTTTGTTGTGCATCCTCCCTCCGTTGGAATCTGACTCAGATGGTGTCGCTCTTTCTGTTTGTCTTTCTGTCTGTCTGTCTGTCCGTCTGTCTGAAGTGCATCTGGCTGCGTTTTCACGCTGATTTAATGGTATTCATCTTTACATCTGCATCTTCTCCATACATGTTCGCATTCCCCCTTGTGTGTCTTTGTATACATCCTGAGTTATACGTCGATGTTTTTCTGTGTAGGCTACCCGGCTCTCAAATGATTATTTGTCTCTAAATGAGTCACCATCTGCCTGATTCAGAACCTGAACATCTGTCATTTTATTTCCTTGCCAAATCCCTCAGCTTTTTTTGTCTTTTTTAATCTCTCTTTGCTCCATCTTGTCTTTTTCTTCACCTCTGGATGCCCCTGTCACATCCTTCCCTCTTCTGCCCATTCATCTTTCCTTTCTTTCTCTCCCGTCTCACAGGGTGTAATTGGAAATATATTGTTTGTCAACTTTATTTGGTGTGCGTGTGTGACCTTTTTAATTGACACAATAACAGAAATGATTATAATGTTGGTAATAATGAAGATAATTTTCTATTTTTTTTTCTTTTAACTGATGTCTTTTCGTGTGTGTGTGTGTGAGCCTGTGTTAATTTTTCTTTTCTTTTTTTTTTAATTTTATTTTTCGTTTAACACCAACTGATAGGAGGAAAGTTGTTGTATGTGTGTTGCCACTAACTGTGACTGCTCTCCATGGTACATGGTACTTCTGATAAAATGAATAAAATAAAGTTTGGGATACCCTGTTTCAGAGACCTCACGAGTCTACTGCCTTTCTAGTGTAGTGTGTGTGTCATGCATCTGTGATGACAAGCTTTCATATAAAAGCCTAATTATTATGCAAATTTCCATTAGACTTTACAGTTTCATTGAGCGCATGTAAATAGGAATCGCACTCAACTGTTGTGTGCGTCGTGTTCTCTCACAATCTCACATTCAAACCAGCACCAACAAGCATTCATTTTCTTTTATATGTTCAGACTGTTGATGATGAAAATGACATTTGTCTGAATGGCTGACATCTCATTAACAGTCATCAGACGTGGTCTGTCATTGTGTCAGTGTTTGAAACGACGGCTGCTGCAAAGCTGATTTATTGTGCTTTTTCTTTTGTTTGTTTAGTTTTTTATAGGTCCCATGAAATAGTAATGACTGCATTGTTTGCATTTACTTTGCTTCTGTTCTTCCTTTCTGTTAACACAGAAATTTACAGGAGATAAATTATTAATTTGTCGTTAATCAAAAGCCCCCTTTAATAAGGACATAACAGAGAATGAAATGTTTTACTAATGGGCTAATTAAATCTTGAGACGATTGACAAATTAAAAGGAAAGCCAGAACAGCTCTAATGATGCACCTTGGTATTGATTCTTCAAGTCTGTGAACTCTACTGGAGGGATGAACCATAATTCTAAAAGATGTTTCCTTGTTTGGTGTTTGTCTTCCAAAAATTACCTTCATAGAACTAAACTGCAACTCAAAACATAGCTCTGCGTCTATGTTTTGTTTCATCGTGGTAATTAAATGTTGTTAATAAACATAATTGCAAAATTGCAAACGTGTTCACAGACACTGTATTTTGTGTGTTTAGTGCCAACAGACCTGGGAACTTGACTGACAATATTCTGCTGGCTGAGACGACAGCATTATGAAACTTTTTGTGGTTATAGGTTCGGGTGCTGGCAGATAGACACTGGGCTTTGGTTTAATACGGGAAACCTAACCAAACCCTACTTTTTAATCATGGCAGTCGGGATGCAAACTCCGCTTTGTGGCGTCAGAGTCTAATATTTTGTATTTCTGCCGTCCATCCCAGTCACCTACCTACTGAGGAAAGGCAAAAAAGTAGCGGATCCTTCAATGACAAATGATGTCACTTACAACAAAACTTTCTAACAAAACAATGCGGGCTGCTTTACGTTTTTTTTTTTTTACAAAACACAACTGGGATGATGACTGTAGCTTTCTGGAAGAGGTTAGTTAGATACAAATGGAAGCAAACTGCCTGGAAACTAAAAAGAAATCTTTGTTCCAAACTGATCGACTGGAATGTTTACAAAAGTCCAGCGCAGACACATGAACATTACAACTTGTAATTCTTTTGAATGAAACGTACATGGACACAGGTTATACAGATTGTCAGTCCAAAGCCTTTACCGTCACATGATATCACACCCGTCCCCGTGACTGATGGGAGAACGTGTTCTGTTGTCCTTCTCCTGTGCTTCCACTGTGATGGATCATTCCCATCCTCTGTGTGCAGAGTGATGGATTCTTCCCATTACAATTAAACGCATAGCGAAGGCTGCTTCACGTTTTATAATCAAATGTGTCTCGTATATGCTAATTTGCACACATATAAGACACAGGAAAATGTGAATGCGTTTACTATAAAACTATAAAAATGTGGTATTTTAATTTTATGTTGAGTCCTTGCTGAAATATATGTGTATGTGTGGGTGAGTCCTTTGTCGGTTTGTGCTGTTTTTCCTGTATACAGGTGTTTACCTAGACTCCTTTTATTAACTGCGGCAGCGTCTGTCTAAAATCTCATTATGCTGTCACATTTGATATCTATATGGGCACTGAATGGCCCAGTGCTTGCATTGTGAAGCCGGTTAGCATGCTTACAAATGAATGTGACTTTATGTCAGAATGTACATGCTTCATTACGCCCTCAAACACAACAACTTAGCAAAAGAAAATAGGACTCATCCTGAATGTATTATTATTTTATTTTTAATTTTATTTTATTACTGCCAATCAGGGACCAATCTAAACATTAGGTAACAGGATATCTGTTGGCCTTACACAAGTACTAAGTTATTTACTTTCTGTAAGATGAAACTTGAGCTATACTTTGTAGTGCTTTTTATTCAATTGTGGTGACTTCTTTGTAAAATCCCCAGATATTTACTTGTGGAACATTTGTGGCATATGAAATGTCTATATTTAAGATATCAAAGTGCATTGAACAGAGTGAACTGTCTCCAATCGTCGTTTCGTTGACAACATCCACAGAAGTGCAGCTGTGAGGACGTTGACAGGATGAAATGTTTCCTCCGGGACTAGATAAATTATTTTCACTGGTGAAAAGATTTGTACTTAAGGCAGAGATCATATTCAGTTATTATTTTAAATTATTCCTGCCCATATTGTCTACTTCAGTGGATTTTTAATATTTCTGTCCTTTTAGCTTAAATCCAACCAGATGTGCTAAACAATAGCGATATGTGACGTGTAGATATGTCGCGATATATTCTGCAACGTTCAAAATGATGCAGTCAAATATGAAATCAATTTATTTGTGGGATCATTGAAAAAAAGCAGCTAACATTTCTAACATGACGTTGACATGTGTGTGTGATGTGTGGGTGATCTTTGCATCTTTTTTTACTGTTTTCCTGCACAGTGTCAATGCCTCAAGCGTTGCCTTTCACAAGCTGAAAATAAACCTTCTTTTTAGGTGGTGAGTGTGTCTCTTCGTATGCATAGTACAAAGAGAGACAAGCCATATTCCTTATTGTAGCTCCATTCTTGTTTTTTTTTTCCCTGTTCTTTGTTAATTGATACTCTTACAGCCCTTAACCTCAGAAAACAAAGAGTTTAAGCCAGTGAGTAAACGGTGAACAGTATTTAGCAGCTGAAAAAACAGATGAAAATGATGAAGAAGAAAAAATGATCTTTGTACTCATGTTCTACTATATCTGTCTTTTCTGTCTTTCACGAACCCTGATGTCCCTCATTCAGCAGTTCAAGTGGCATTTATTTTGAAAATGTCAAGGCTTTTGCAGTGAGAGAGACAGAAGAGGGGAGGATGGGAGGAAGAGGCTGTTTGAATGTCTGACCAGGGCAGAGGGTTACTTTGTAGTAATGGGACTGTCACATCTATCTCTCGCCACTAAAGGTCCAGGCAGGAACACGTAAAAGCACCGCACCGTCATAAAGCCTCAATACATGCCATATTGCAGTTTTTACTTCAGTCGATGACTTGCTGCCTGAGTGAAGTGATTGATGACTGTCACATGTTGTGTGTGTGTGTGTGTGTGTGTGTGTGTGTGTGTGCATACAGTAAGTGCAGCCATGTCAGAGCAGGTGTTTCACACACATTGAATGGATTGAAATTAAATGTCAAGCAAATACCAGAGCATGAACTCAGCCACAAATCTCTGAATGTGTGTGTGTGTGTGTGTGTGTGTGTGTGTGTGTGTGTGTGTGTGTGTGTGTGTGTGTGTGTGTGTGTGTG
>JAPQRN010000008.1:11625633-11636915 GCA_037367275.1 Coranthus polyacanthus | reverse complement strand
CATTAAGGTTAGTTTGACTTTGGGTCTCTCCTCTAGAAGTTTAACAAATAAAATGTTAAAGTTCATGTGTTTTTTTTTAAGCTGTTGTGTTTTTCTGTGCT
Source organism: Coranthus polyacanthus (assembly GCA_037367275.1). Taxonomy (NCBI): domain Eukaryota; kingdom Metazoa; phylum Chordata; class Actinopteri; order Kurtiformes; family Apogonidae; genus Coranthus; species Coranthus polyacanthus. Next base: position 11,636,814 of record JAPQRN010000008.1, on the reverse strand, counting down.
AGTTTAAGTTTGTATTTTGATTCTAAATGAGTAATCTGTGCATATCTGTGCAAGTTCCCCACAATAATCGCAATATGACTTTTCCACCAAATTGTGCTGCCCTAATCTCAAGGTGCTTTAATTACCTTGTAGAGAGACACCAAACCAATTCCCCTCGAGCGAACAGAACAACAACACAGCTTGTGTCTTTTTCTCTGTCATAATACTGTGTATGTGACTTTCTTTTGCTGCAATCAATACGCCTTGCTCTTTTTTCTTTTCTTGTCAGAACATAGACTTCCCCTTGCCATGTCCATTGGAGGTCTTTGAGATGTTGGTGGTCCCGGAGCACACTTACCCTCTGATCTGCGTGGCGGTCAGTAAAGGCACCGAACTCAACCAGGTTGTCCGATTTGGCACCGTCAACCCCAACTCTACCTCCTCCTGGTTCACAGAAGCGGGTAGGCACAGAGTTTCCACTTCTGTAAAGACAAACTAATTTGGAAATGTCATACAGCCAGCATAAAAGGTTATCGCAATGGTGGGAATGTCCACAAAATGAGTCTTTTCTCCTCATCTTTGTCTCCGCAGATACACCACAGTCGTGTGTGATCCACGTCACTCAGCTAGAAAGAGATACCATCTTAGTCTGCCTTGACAGTGAGTAACACACACACAGAAACCTTTCAACACTGGCACATTGTGGTTGCAGTCCACAAAAACATACTTTACTTTCTCCCTCGCTCGTTCATTGAACTCTTTCTTGTACTCTCGTTTTGCCTCCCTCTCTGTTTCACACAGGATGTATAAAGATAGTGAACCTCCAAGGCAGGTTGAAATCCAGCAGGAAGTTGTCAGCCGAGCTCACCTTTAACTTCCAGATTGAATCCATAGGTAAAAGTATAAGCTGAAGATCATAAAGTTTGTATTTTATACGTATACAGAGTCAGATCCAAACCCAAAGACCCTGAACTCAGATGTTTTCAAAATAAAATGCGTCTGGAACTGATATGCCTTTTCTAGTGGATTTGTTGAAACTCATTCCTGATTCTTAGACACTGTTGTGGTTACCGTTTCCTCTGTCTCTTTGCAGTTTGTCTTCAAGACAGTGTGCTGGCCTTCTGGAGGCATGGCATGCAGGGACGGAGTTTCAAGACCAACGAGGTGAGACCGATACTGTGTGCCTATGTTTGCCTGTGAGTGTGTTCATGCCTGTTTGGCAAAAAATAAATAAAGAAATAACCACAGCTTGTGTGTAGAATGTAATAAAATGTAATTCTAACTTTGTTGCCAGGATGTTTTTTTTGTCATGTCATAGTATAATAGGAATTTGTTTTAGGATGTTGTTAATAGTTTGACTTGACCAGTTTTTACTTAGTTGCTTGTTTTTATTCGTGAAATGAATTAGATCACCCAGGAGATCTCAGACAGCACACGAATCTTCAGACTACTAGGATCAGACAGGTGAGATGCGCACATCAGTCACAATTCATACACACACACGCACACACACTCCACCCTCGCTTAACATCCTCTCTGATGTCTTATTATCACTAAAGACGTGCTGACTCTAGAGATCCAGACACCGAGGACAGAGGCCTCACTCTGCCCAGGTACACTCACTGTTCCCGGGCCACGACCAGCCCAGACTCTGCCTTTTTCTGTCGGGACTCTTGAGGTCTGCTTGGCGCCAGTTGTCATTTATCAGGAGTATTAAGAAGAGAAAATGGAGAGCATAATAAAGAGAACACACTAAATGTTTGAGATTTTACCTGTTAAATAATGAGAGTATAGACACCAGAGTCATTCACAATTTTGAGTTCTCATTAATTTGATGCCCAGCGTAGTTAATATACATTATAAGCATCTAAAAACAGGGGAAAAAAAGAAAGTTGTAGGAGCATAATGGAAATGGAAATCCTAATTGCGGTGTCTATTGTCCCATTATTCAGCAGCTACTGTAAGTGTTGCGAACCTTGGGTTAAAACATTATTAACATCTTTCCCACAGTTCCTCTCAGGGTTAAACAGAATGTATTTTAGCTGAATCTCAGATCAAGTCTCTGTGCAGTCTTCTTCCAAATAATAGGGCTTTCTCAGGCTTGGACCTTGACATGTGTGGGTTGCTTGGTGTCTGAACATGATGCTACAATAAAACCTGGATCTTTAATCTGCCTTAATACATCTTATTACTCAGTGTTTTATGCTATTTTATTAGAAAAAACTAACAACATGCTGGGAAGTGGTGGCAAAAGTAAGTGCTCAATGTCCTTCATATGAAAGTGAGAGTGCGTGTTTGTCTTACAGGGTGGTGGTGCTGGAGAGCAGGCCTACAGACAACCCGACAGCCCACAGCAACCTCTACATCCTGGCAGGCCATGAAAACAGCTACTGAGACACACGCACACTCACACAAAGAGACACAGACACACAAACACACTAAACAGCCTACCACTAATGCAAACCGGGGAGTGAGCGACTGGGAAACACACTCACCCCTCTTCCCCTACACCAAACACACTGCTAAGTACTCCCCAACCTAGCCCCCACCTTCTAAACCAGCGACTGGCAGATGAGCGGTGCAGGGGTGTCAGACGTGGATTTCTCAGCTGTGAAGGCACAGCAGTGTTGATATGTCAGTGATGTAGAAGAACGACGCAGTACGGCATGTGTAACCTGCAGCATTTTTAAAAGGCTGCGATGTGACTTTAGGTCAGTGTTCCCCAAAGGGCAAAGGTTAAAACTGCTGGTTTGAGGCCAGTGTCTACTCATAAGGGTCGAGTTTGGGCGTAGTAAGCTGGAGAATCTGATGTCTTCTCAACCCAGAGCTCTTCCTCGTACCATCCCACCTTCCCCTGCACATTAGGAAAACCCCATCCAGCACAGAGGTTAAACTTCTACACTACTTCTACTACTACTTCTGCACATATTACTACTGCTACTGCTACTAGCGCTAAGCTTCACAGAAGAGCCATCTTGCACAGATAACCATGTTTCTGTCCTTCATTGTCCTGTCTCCTCCTTCCTTTTTTTCTTTCTTCCCTTTTGTTAAATGACACCTTTATTTATTGTGGCATGATGTAACTGTAACAACCAGGATGGCTTTCCTGTTTTATTAGTTTTTAAAAAAAAAAAAAGGATTTAAAAAAAAAAAAAAAAAAAAAGAGAACAGACTAAAAATGCTTCGCCACCTCTGCTAGCATCAACTTCTGATACCCGTCACCACACAAGTGCTTGATTGACCTCTATTTAATTGTTGTAAATATAAATGTAGTATTTTTTTGACAACGAACAGACGAACACTAAAAAGACTGGTTATGTAGATAGGATAGGCGTGTGTCTAGTTGCTCTGTACAACTGTGGAGACAAACGGAAATAAACAGACAGGTGTGAAGGAGCGACAGGGCATAAAATCATCTTCCTGGTTCCCCGATCATGTGACAAGGAAGCAGAGATCCGTGCTGTCCCCTGAGGTGAACAGCTTTAGTAATCGGATGTTACTCTAATAACGATGTGGAGCTCAGGATGAGGCTCGGCAAACACGGGATGCAGCACTGATTGGTGGTTTTCATTCTGCATGCGTCACCATCGTAACCTCCTAGTTGTGTGCACCATAGCAGCTGTCATCAGGGCAGTGGGTGTTATGTTCATTTGTATTTAAGTTTGTTTCCCTGTTTCAGCAGAATTCTTTTCTTCTTTTTTTTTTATGCTGTTTTAATCAGAAAGCTTAATTTTTTTTTCTTTTATTCTGTTTTTATTTTTATTGAACCACTGGTGTTAAAGATTTTGCACAAGGAAAAAGGTATTTGATAAACAAATGTGATGTCATTATAATATATGACCTTGTATGTATGCACGGTGTGTGCGTGTGTGTATGCGCGCGTGTGTGTGTAGACGAAGAATATGCACAAGTACAAGTGCATGATGTACAGATCTGGTCTTTAATAAGTTTCTGCTCAAGGCTGTCCTGACGAATTTAAAATAACTGGGAAAATTGATTTATACAGAGGAACAAGTCATTTGTATTTATGTTTATCCAGTAGATTCTATCCATGCTGTGCATTACAAAGAGAGAATTGATATGCACATCAAAATAGTTGCACGGCTATCGAAAAATCGTTGGGGGTTGCGTACTCCTTGAAAAAACAAACCTGATAGAGATCAAACTGGAATTGAAGTATCTAGTTGAACGTGTAAGATCAGTCCCGGAGTTAAATCTGTTGTGAAATGCCACAAGGATGCACCATTTAAAAGTAGAGGGAGTTGTTCAGTTAAATAGTTCAGTTATACCATGATTTGCAACAATCTAAATAACAGAAACAGAAAGCCCCTCTGTCTGGTCCTTAAAGATGAATAAAACAATAACGTTAGCCGGCATCACTCAGTGGATTTTCTCATTTGATGACTTCATGTTTCAGTCATCGTTCTGTCTTCAAAGCTGAAACATAATGTTGCGTAAATGGGCCTCTAATAATGTGCCAGATATTAAACATTAAATATAATATGAATTCATTAAATATGAAACTTCATTTTCACTCACCGTTTATGTTGAAATGAGCGCCGTGATATGGGTCAGAAACACGCGACGTTTCAGCTTTTTTGGGAAAGAGCAATGAAAGAGTCGACGATAGTTCAGCTCTGTAAAAGCGGAGACTTTTTACTCCTGTGTAAGCCAACACGTTAACTTTGAGCAAATCGTAATGAGCGTTTGACGTCAGCCGTCTTTACTTCGACCTTTCGGAGGCTGATATCTGTATGACATCACACTACATGTGTAGATGTGCACTATGTGCTGTGTCACGAGTCTACATTTGACACTACACTACCAGTCTTTACAAGCTGTGACACTAGAGGTTGATTTAGAAGACGTGAACACTAGTTTAGCTTTAATGGACTGAGGCACCACCTCTAGCGTTAAAATCTTACATTTGGTTCATTTCCAGTGGCCTGAAAATGTCCCATTAGTTTCCCCCACAGTTAAAACATTTAAACCGACCCAAGCGGCAAGACAACAGCACGGCGGTCCCCTTTTCTGCTGCTTATCCAGTGGTTCACGTAATGCACCCTTGTTCCCCAAATGCATGATTAAATATGCCGTCAGTAACAAAAAGTAAGCTTAAATCCGGTTGATTTGCAAGAGATTCAGATAGAGGATGTTGGATTACTGTTCTTTACTAAAACAATAAGGGTAGCTATGATGTGGATGGGCCATGTTTCGTGTATCGGCGAGTTTCAGCTTCGTAGGTGTGTTGCCGTGTTTGGAGGACAGACATTTACAATAAGAATGTAACGGTCGCCTCCTCCTCGTTGACGTCCTATTTGCCACCTTCTAGATCTTCCCTTTGCGAACGCAGACACGACTGTTCTCTAGACATTTAGTGATAGAAGTTGTGCCACAACGCTACTTCCCTGCTGATGAACAGGATTTATTTGTTGAAAGTTGTCCTCTCACTGGATTGCAGCTCCCGATACTTTATTTCAACGTTGTGTTGAGGCTACAAGGCATCTAGGACAAGGAGTAGTTGTAGTGAGTATGGGGAGCGTGATCCACTATGAACTGTGGGGACGTATTTATCTTTTTTCCTACTTGGCGGATGCACACTTTTTTCTTTTTCTTTTTTAACATATATATATATATATATATATAATATATATATAAAAGTGAGTCAGTACCTGAGATCATGATATTACATTAGACCCATAAATACAGATTGGTCTTAGTTTCAGGGCTGCAACCAAGATTATTTTTTAAATCAGATTATTGACGAACAACTTTATTTCTCACCCATTTGTCCATTAATGTAATTCAAACCCTCAAATCAAATACTATAAATCCTTAATCTTACAAGCTCCTTTTTTAATGATAAACCATTGAATGGTAGTAGCTCTGCCTGTTATCTGGTCATTGTGTTGTTGGGAAAAAAAACTATTATTAACTAAAATTATCAAACATTCCTTCAAGTTCATGTGTCAATCAACGGACGTTTATTTTAGGGATTGTAAATTATACGTGTAATGCCAAAACTGTGGGCACCCAGATCTCGTTTATGCAGTGTTCAAGACAAAGCAAACAACTTGTCTGGTTTAAAAAGACAGCCATAAACAGTACATGGAGCTATTGTTAAACTTCAGCGCTCTCTGATGTTCTTGTCAAGTGTGTTTTCTCTTAGCTGAGATGTGAAAATGAACAGAGAACGTTGGACACAGTTATTCAATGACAGTGGCTTCCAGTTTGTTTTTATGTACGAGGGTTTTGTTTGGATTATTTTTGAATTAAGAAACGTCAAGCCCTGGAAAACTCGTCCTTTGCCATACCTACCATACCACGACTCTTGAAAACATGTAATTTAACAAAAATTGTCCTTTTACTTAATAACCAAGTAAGTTTATGTATGATTGAATGACCCCCTTTTGACTCTTTACGTCTGCTGTCGTGGACACAATCTATAAAACACTAAACCAGGTACCGACATGGCCTTCTATTGTAGTTTTTCTTAAATGTTTTGTCTGTTTTTGTTTTTTTTTGTTGTTGTTGTTTTATTTCCCCAACTAGCCCTGTTTCAAAAGACTTGTACAAATAACTCAGAAATAGTTCAACCGTACGTTGCTGTTAAATTTGTGTGGAGCATCAGATGTGAACTTCTTGGACGCTCACTGTATTTTTCCATGTGGCAAATCCCACCTCTTCGGTGCGCCAAGCAGATTAAAGTGAACACATCTGAGTTATTTGCAGAAGTCGTGTGAGCCAAGTCTCCTCCCAAGTAAAACAAAACACAGTATGTTTCCTCTGTTCTGTCGCTATCACCATGGTCTTTTTGTTTTCATACCGCAATGCACACGTAATGAATGTATATAGTGTAAAATAAAAATGGGTTTGTTTTACATACTGTATAATTGCCTATATTTTGTTTCAGAAGTGTAACAGATTTATGAGATGACAGGTTAACACATTAAAAAGAAGGAAGTGAACTGTGTGGTGTCTTGTGATTTCAGTGCCGTGTGCAGTTTCAGAGCAGATCTCCACAGATATGTAAAAGTGTGCCCTCTACAGGCAAGAAGCATTACTGCACTGTTTTTTCGACATGAGCCTTTTTCAGACATTCATTCTTAAAAACACCTTTAATCTGTAAAAGGTTGATTTTTTTTGTTCACTTGTGCATATTTAAGTGGAACATTTGTTGTAACTTGATCATTTTTATGTCAATTATTTCTCGAGTTATTTGTGCAGCTGTTGGCGTTTCCTGACAAACCAACAATCTGCAGCCTGAAACTTGAGTAACCCAGTTTGAAATGTCCTCAGATGCTCGTATGCTAAGAAAAGACAAGAGTATCTCCAATGGAGTATATATAAAAAGTAGAATGAAATGAAACCTGTCGCAATAACTTAATTCGCTGCTGCTCTGATTGAAAACGAATCACTTCATCCACACACTGTTTTCACTGTTGACCTTTATTGAGTGATCCAAGTGCTTCTTTGATTGTCACATCCATCTCTTAACAAAACACATTTATGTTCATTATTGCAAAAACGAGCCGAAAAGAAAGAACGTATGTTCTAATGTATGTTCTCCTGAGTATAGGTACAATATGATAATCTCTCATGATTATGGCTTCGTAAATACGAAACAGACCCACAGAAAGTTGGACTGTAATGAAAGAGTTAAAAGCCACCGATGTATTGTAACTAATAACGCACTAATCCAAGACGGAGCTCATAATAAAGTGAACTGATAACTGAGTGAGATGTCTTAAAGTGAGAGTATAATGATGTTTAATACGTTGCATTTTCCATAAAGGTATAATACAAATTCAGAAGTGTTCGCCCCCTGTTAAAAATGAGCTATAAATCTAGATGAAATTGAGAAATAGTAAACATAAACTTATTCCCATGAGAAAAAAAAAAGAGCAAAATGTACATCCATAAAAAAAAAATCCAAGTCAACTTTGGACAGATGAAAAACCCACGAAGTTCTTTCCAGATAAAGAAAACTATCTGAGAAGCTGTAGTCACAGCGGAGCTATTTACAGTACAATGAGATGTGTTCGTCTAGAATATCTTCAATCAAAGAAACATCACAAAAACAAAGTTCTGATTTGTCCGACTGCACAATCAGATTTTGTCTTTTGTCCATGCAACATGCTTTAAAAACATACGTGTTATTTTGATGCGAACAAGTGATACTGCAGCCATTGCGTAACATCAAGACATAAGTAACACTAGTTGAGCCGATGGTGCTTTTTGCATCCTTAGCACGACCAGTTGAAACTATTTAAGCCAGTTTGCAGCATGTTTGAAAAAAAAGAGTCACATTCGTGTTTGGGATTGTTGAGAGGAAAGTCACCATGTAGTTTAAAACCTGTACAGCTTTTATACAGCAGTAACAAAGGAAAAGAAAAACAGTCTGATGTGATATCTCTTCAGTATATATTCATGTATAATTATTGCTTATGTAGTAGACTGGTGTTCACACGGCAGTACCACGGGTTATCTCCAGATGCACCAGTTTGGGTGTTTTCTCATGTTCGGCGTTGTTCTGACTTTCTGGTGTTTTCTCACCTCCCTTCTCTTTCTTCTCATCACTGTTCCTGTTGGACCAAAAATATGAGAAGTTTCTGTCTAGTGCTGCACATTGATGCTATGAAATTATGTGGGCATCTCACAAATATTCAGCCCTGATCTCAATTGCATAACTCAAATAAATAATGCGTTAAAGATTTTTAACGTTGCCGTGCGACTATTTTAATGTTTGACATTATTCTTACTTCTTCTTGAAGAGTTTTTTAAACGAACTCCTGAAGCCTCCTTTGTCCTGCTTTCGACTCCTCTCGCTAAAAGGGGTGTGGTTGTTCTCATCCGCCCCGCCTCGCCACTTTAACTCCTCACCCCACGACTGGATGGCACAGTCCTGTCAGAGACGAACATAATCATGCTTGCATTTTGGATGGAAGCCAATTTGATGAGCGGTTTTGTGGTTTACAAAATTCAGAAAATCCCTACGATCGTATCAAATGTTTGAACGTACAATGGGCAGCCCATGCAGATCATCACTCTGTTTGTCCGTGTCCGCCTTACTTCCCATGGGGTTCTGGACCTTACGGGACGGGGTGGGACACCCTTTGCTGCCCTTGCTGCCTTGGCGCTCCAGCTTGGCGTGGCTGACAAGTCCCACCCTTTGGAGGTGGTCTGATAGGGGGCCACCATCCATACCACTCACGGTGTGTTCCAACTGCAGGCCGTTCAGTGACTGGACAGCAGAAATGAAACAATCGAGTTAAATGTCATTCAATTGAATCTCTTAATCTTCCTGCGTACTGTGTGGTAGTTAGATTACTGCTCAAATCGCAGAAAGGTCATACTTGTGTTTTTTTGCTTTTTAAAGGAGCCAAATTAATCAGTACAAGAATATATACAGTACAGAAACCCAACAGTGTAACTATAAATAAATTCACTTCACCTTGCTCTTCCTCTGGCTGGCCTGAAGGGGGCGATGTTGATTGCGGCGCATCATTATGGCTTCATCTGGAGACACACACCCTCTGTTGAGTAGTTTGTTGTAACCGTTTCCCTGGCTTCCACCATTGCCGTAGATGTCACGTGAGGACAACACATTCACCGCCACTGCATGGTGTGATGTCGACGGGGCTTTGGGGCACTTCACAAAGGCAATGTCGATGGAAGAATCAGAAGAAGCAGAGGAGCAGCGGTCGAACATAGAAATGTCATGGAGGGAGCCTCTGTCCTCTTCGTACAGGCTCTCCATCCCCGGAGGGTCAGGAGGGAGAAGGAACTCTCCCAGAGCATCAGCGAGAGCAGAGCCGGGGGTTACCTGGCGAAAATCTGCAGGTCTGGAGGGCAGGTGATGATGACACGACATGGATCTCTCGGACCCCTCGCTCTCCGGGATGCTGCCTAGACCTGAAAGCCAGAGGTTTATTAACCAGTTCGCTGATCAATAAACTATTCTATTACCACTAATGTAATATGTGTTCCATGTCTGTTTTTGCCCAGTTCCTACATGGGATACACAAAACGTCATTCATTCATGATGGATAATTCAATGTGAAATCACTAAACGTAATTTACAGGGTGATGATTTAAGTCACATTGTTTTTCTCGAATGATGCATGATATTAATGTGGGTAAGTCTTTGATAAGACCCTAAATGAATTATTTTCTCTGTGGGAAAAAGATATTACTGCTAGACAGACCTTCACCAAATATGATTTCCCAGCAAGGAACCATGCTTCCAAAGTGTCCATACCCAACAAACCAGATCCAGGGCTCGTGGTCTAAAAGTGACCCCCGTAAACATCACATGTTTCTCTTCACTTTTGCAACCTTTTGAAGCTTAGATAATCTCATACCTGTCGGTTTATGGTCCTGTGAGTCCAGGTCAGGGCTGAAGAACGGCAGCTGGGAGGGCCACTCCGGGCCGTAACAATGAGATTCATGATCCTGGTCTCGATCCAAATCCTGGAATCGACGGGACTGCATCTGCTCCAGGAGACGCTGTTTGTTGCGCTTAGCATGCTCTCTGTGATGAGTAAATGATACATACAAAAGAAAAGCTGATCAAGGGCAGGAATTACTCAAATTAGAGCTACTGAATTGTTGAAAGTGCTATTTTGCCTCTTTTAGCTCTTGTTCTGATCAACTTTGTGACACGTTAGTTCCGTGTGTCGGTCAACTTTTTGTGTGGTTCTTTTGCCCTCGGTTTGATTTGTTTATTCATAAAAAACTGAACAAGAAAACAACACAGGTTGTAGGTAAATCTGTTACTGGCGAAGCTGCTGGTGGATGGACAGTAAATACTGACAGCATGGCGCTGCTGGAGGGGTACGGTGAACCAATATTGTTGGCTTGAATCCCACTCTCCACCGTCTTCAGCAGCTGTTTCATGGTGGATCTGCAAAACAAGGTTTACAGCTGCAAATGCTACGTTTTAACCAAGTTGTACTAATATTCTCAGTTTGGTAGCGTGATCCTGACCTCTTTATCTCCTTGCGGTTGTGCAGCAGCAGCTCCTGGTTGTGCTGGAGGAGGTGATGGTACTGAGCCGTGAAGGATCTGAACTGCTGGATGCACACTAGCAGCAGGTAATAGTCGGGGTGTTCTGCGTCTGTCTGCCTCAGCAACCCCTACACACACACACACACACACACACAGACATACAACACACACACACACACACACACACACACA
>JAPQRN010000008.1:11570702-11614238 GCA_037367275.1 Coranthus polyacanthus | reverse complement strand
ATGAAGACCATATGAAGACCATGTGAAGACCATGTGAAGACCATATGAAGACCATGTGAAGACCATATGAAGACCATGTGAAGGATGGAAATGTGTGACGTATAGTAGCATGTGTGCTCAAATTTTTATCAATTTTTTTTGTACATGTTTATCACAGAAAATAAGAAATAGAAAACAATGATACTTGTACCCTTTTTCTCTTTTAAAAATTTGAAACGGGTCGATTTGACCTGAATAACGTACAAGGGTTAAATACATGACGTGTGAAAAGCACTTTGTAAGAGATAATATCTAACTGTTTGACTCGGGCACTGACATGTGACTGCACACACGTCTAATTTACAAGCAAAGGTTACAGGCTCTTGTGTCATTTCAGCTCGAAGCTTAATTTGTCACACTTTCACCGTCTGCTTCTTTTCTACCGGTCTGTCATTGTATCATAAGCGACAAAGCCTCAAGTCAGACATTTGAGCTGCTTTTCCTCTCAGCAACGAACCTGTGTTTAAAGGTTACATCATCCCCACACATCATCTGATTCTGCGGCTACACGTGAATGTGCTGTCCATTCCTTAAATGAAAACAAAGCGAAACTTGTACTTTTCAAAAACTCAAATGGAGTTTAAAGGAAACAGTGTTTTGATCTTTTTCACTTTAACTTATCTTATTGCCACAGGTTACGTTCAAAATATTTCATACACCCTGGTCATAGTATTGAACAGTGCTTCATTTTTTTTATATTTAAGGTCAAATTTAAGGTCACGTTACCTCCTATATCGTATATTAAGTTTATATCTCCCAATGGCCGATGCATAAACTTTTCTTTTTTTTTTCTGTTTTTGAAGCACAGAGGTTACAGTAAAGATTGTCTTTGTTACGCAGCAATAATGAGAAAGCTGTTGTGTCCCGGGTTGTCTGAGTCTAATATGATTAAAAGGAGTTCAGGAACAATGAGAATCACGATGGTGGGAAGGCCAGGACACTGCCTTACGCTCGCACACTCACAGGTTTCAACGTAATATTCTTTTCCTTTCAAAAGAGGTGAAGCAAACGTTTGACATCACTGTCAATAAAATCACAAGCGACAATTAACATAGCAGCGCGGATGCAAATGTGCTGGTTATGGAGGAATTCGTTGATAGTAAGGGTCCACAACGCAGTGAGGGCAATAGTACTGAACCAGTCGGTAGGGTTCAGTAATCAAAATTGCCATGGAGGCGCGCCAGGACAAAGGACTGAGGATTTCAAGGGGAAAATGAGGGAAATCTGACAAGGAAGCTTTCCAAGGAAAAAAAGTAAGGTCAGATGTGCAGAGCTACTGACAGAGAGGACAACGCATGTGGAAACTTACATTAGGATAATGAATGCAGAAAAGTGGATTCATTATCCAGACAGCAGGAGGAACAATGCCAGAGAACAGGACACAGCTGTACGCGTGCCATGTCGGCATAAAAAGTGCTGAATTTCTATTTTTCAAAGAAGGAACAGGGCATTTAGGAAACTTAAAGCACAACATGACTTAGAAACTTTGTTCCAGCACAAAAAACTCCTCAAGCAGTAGTCTGAAAAGCTGATATTCTAATAATACAATAACATGGCCTGATGATTCACATGTATCTGTTTTCCATACGTTTAAACCGAAAACATTTTGCATTTTGAAGCGTTAATTCATTGATTACACACTACCTTTCCTGAAAACTTTACAGTGAGGAATGTGTTCTTTTTGAAGAGAAAAATCTGTCACAAAGTTTGGCACAAAGTGTTGAACGACCCCGTCCTTGGTAGCTTTTGGTGGATGCTCTTTTTTATACCCATCCATGATGCCTTCACCTCTTACAAATGAACCTGCTTCTTGTGGAATCTCACCGAACACGGTTACTTGTATATCCTCTAAACTTTTCGCTGTCTCAGTCCCAGCTTTTTTTTTTTTTTTTTTGAGTGCGTTGCAGGCATCAAAATCTGAATTTATCTAAATTTACAAAATACAGTGAAGTTCATCAGTGAAAACACTAAAAAATCTTCTGAGATCTGACATTTTATCTTTGTCTGTGGGCATCTGTCCAATGTCATTTCTAAACACTTGTTTTTGTTGAGATATTTTCTTCTTCTTTTTTAACTTTCTGAACTTTCTGTTGTGCCATTTTTCATGGTTAGATAGCTTGGTCTCTTTAGTCTGCTCCACTGTAGTTCAGTTTAGTTGCAAAACGAGTATAATGGAGAAAATGTTGTGGTAATTAATTAGAAAAATGAGAGGAGTCAAGAGCAGTTGTTAGTGTGAAATACCAGTGTTGCATATGATCATTGCTGTCAGAAAACATCTTGTTAAACGTGAAAATATCTCGTTATAACGTAAAAGGTTTCCGCGGTTATCCTCTGTTGATACTGTCCCACACGCCAGTCCAGTAGGTGGCGGTAATGCAACTATAAGCTAGTTGTCAACCGGCAGTAAAAAAACCAACGATCAAGAAGGAGGAGGCGTAACATCCGACGTGGAGCCGATCTTTGGCTGTATCTCGTCACGTGACGGAGTCAGCTTCCTGTAGTGAGACTCAGCTGACGGGAGGCTGCGGCTGTTGTTGTTGTTGATGCTTTTGTGTGTGTGTATATATACATATATGTGTGTGTGCGTGTGATGCAGTGAGTACAGACTCCGGCTACTTCTCGTTAAGCTACAATGGAGCGGTACGGGACGGACACGGAGGGGGACGAGCAGGAGACACCGCTGCTGCACAGAGGGAACGAAGACAAGGTCCAGAGAGGTGAATAGAAAAAAAAAAAACAAAACAAACATTGTCCGGTTGTTGCAGGATGGGGTCGTATCAGGTAACATACCGGTAGCCTACGTCTCAACCTCGCGGTGTTCAGTGAGTAAATGGAAAGAGAATGCCTGTAGACCCAAATGAAAAGACTTGTATAGTCATTCTCCAGCTGCACATGCTGTCATTATAGCACGAGTCACGAGTTTTCTGTCCCATCCCTATGTGAGCTCTCACAGTTTACGACCGAACCACGTTTATTCCTTTTTGTCCAGTCAAGACAAACGCAATCATGTAAAGTCGAATTCAAACCTTGGCCCCTGAAGACACGAAAGCTTTAGGTGTGAGAAACGGATCTTTGTGTACAGCTGATCCAGTTCTTCTTATTGACATAAGCCTATTATTGTTGGTGTGTGCAAATAAACGGGTGTCATCTCCGGGTGTAACACGAGCAGTGCAGTAGCTGTGTTTTATATGATGACGGTCAAGTTTGCATGTGGATCTTTTCTATGTAGATGGGAAAATATCTCTCAGGCGTGAAAAGTGCATGCATATGGAAAGCATGACTTGTAAAACAGTAGAAAAATCAGCTGTAATCTTGCAAGTAGACATTTTACAGCTCTGTGTGTGCTGAAAGGTTTATAGTACAGTAGTATATTAACCTGTGACCCACGTTTAGTTTGATTATGATCCTTGGATGCTGTTCTCTTTGTGTGTTCAGTACACATGGTTTGGCGTCATCTTCCACCTCTGTGTACAAAAGCTGTCTTTTTAATTTGTCATTTCAATCAGTAGGTCACATGCTTAGATAAATCCATGTTTGTCTGCAGAAAGAAGGCTGTACTCAGCTACAGCTTTTATGTTTAACTGCGCACTATGTTTACACAATAGCTCCAGCGATATAATTGTTCTGAGTTCAGGTAGTAATGATGATACATTACAGTGTGCCTTTTCCGTTTTATTACCTTTGTGTTTCTCTGTCACTCTGTAGCCCCAGTTTGCTGTTCTTCCCGCTATGGCCTGGCGTTGCTCTCCTCCTACGGCTTCTTTGTGGTCTACTCTTTGCGGGTCAACCTCAGTGTCGCCATGGTGGACATGCTCAACAACACTCACCACTCCAGCACCAACCACAGTGGTTCAGTGTGTCCCGCCCACCCTAGTCCGTCACGGCCCAAACATAACCACACGGTGAGCAAGGCGCCGACCGTGTGTCTGAGTAAGGCTGCGGGACTTTGTGTGTAAAATAGCACCTAAACCTGAAAGAAAATCTTTTGTCATCATCTTTTTGTGCATGTGCCGAGTTCTGACAAAGTGGAAAAAGGAAAACGGGCTTGAGTGTAACGTCACAGCTATTCTGCAATTGTTTGCATGCCTTTCATCACAGACGGACTTTGACATATGATAAAATGCACATAGGATTGTAAAGCAGACAATGTAACTCACAAACAGGTTATTATTCAACACAATACTCAATGAAAATAGTCTCTATGTGAAGAAATGTTTCTCACAGGAAAGTATTCATTAGAATTATACTTGTCAATATACGGATCATTTTCATTCTGCAAAAAAAACCCCAACAAAACACTAAGTATATTTTATTAATCCCTGTGAACATCTTCACTTAATATATTATAAGTCTGCACAAACATGGATGTAAGTTGACCGTCAAGGCAGTAATTCATTCATTTACTGAAACTTAGATGTATTAAGTTTAGCTTAGACTTAAATATGATGGTTCCGTTGCCTTTACAGGCCAGTGTGTACGACTGGGACTCTGAGACACAAGGCTGGATCCTGGGCTCCTTCTTCTATGGTTACATCCTGACACAGATCCCAGGCGGTTACCTCGCCGGCCGCTTCGGACCCAAGTGGCTGCTGGGCTTTGGAATTTTGGGAACTGTAGTTTTTACACTACTCACCCCTATGGCTGCTGACCTGGGCGCCAGCTACCTCATCGCTGTCAGAGTTTTGGAAGGGATAGGAGAGGTACACTCGCAGGATCCAGTCGAAAACTTCGGCCATATTGAACCTATTTATATACAACAACATTTCAGACATGTTAATAAATGGACGTTGTGTTGTTGGTGGATAACAGGATGTTTGGTTTTTGTGCTCATCATTCTTCAGGGAGTCACTTTTCCTGCAATGTATACCATGTGGGCTGCATGGGCCCCGCCTCTGGAGAGAAGTCGACTGCTTACGATTTCATATATCGGTAAGGTTGCAAACACACACACACACGCGAAATGTAAAAATGTTTTAATGCAATCCTGTTCCCACTGCAGCTCTGTGTTAAACTGCCCAGTCAGACCCACCCTCCTGTCCACGGATCAGCTGTCACATGATTAGTTGTGTATCCATTATTCAATAGCTGCACCAGCGCGTTCAGATTGCGACATACACACACGGTTGTGTTTTCTCCTCCATCGCAGGAGCCCAGCTGGGGACGGTGATAGCTCTTCCTCTGTCGGGTGAAATCTGCTTCTACCTGGACTGGACCTATGTCTTCTATGTATTTGGTAAATTCCCTTGGTACATTACTTATTATTAGTGCAGAAAACATAAACAAACCAGACAGAATTTAGGCCATAGAAGGGCTTTAACTTAATTCTAAATGAATTATGAAAACGTCACTTCAGGTAAACACTGTAAATACTGTGCAGATGGTTTGATGTTGTCAAACTCAGACTTCAACTGTAGTAGAAATGAATATTCCTGTCAGGTATTGTTGTTTGGTTCCGTCTGTCCGTCTCACATTTGTGCTTCTGTCAGTGTAGTGGTACTAGACAAGTAGTTTATGCTGCATCATCTGCATTGTTTGCAGACAGCAGTCTTCCCTAAGTTCCCCTTTCCTCTTTGGTTCGTGGAAACTATGATTTTGCATGTTTAAGAAGAAACACTGCTCAAGGATCGAACCACCGCAGAAAGTCACACTTGCTTTTTTATAACTTATAACTACATTGCCCGTATTTAGCACCAGATGTCTCATATTTGCGTCAAACACACCAGCTGTTTTCAGGGAATAGAAGTTACACGAATGTAATCGGCCTTAAGTTTAACTTCTATAAAGACAGAACACCCAAATAAAATGGCTTCTGGAAGCAAGAAGCCACTCCTGCCTTATAAACCAGCCACCGCTCCACTATTGTGCTGTGAAATGAGCCGTTTCTGTGTTCAGGCGCTTTTGGGCTGCTGTGGTTCGTCTTGTGGGCATTACTCGTCTTCAATACTCCCAACACTCACCCACGGATCTCAGAGCGAGAGCGGCTCTACATCACCTCTTCACTCAAGAACGAGGTAACGCTAGCAAACGCAAACTTTAAGTGACCTGATTTTATTTTAAAAAAGGAAAGGAAAAATCTGGTTTTAAGGGGCAAGGAGAAATGTGTCTGGGTACGTGTATTGTACCGGTGCGTATCAAAGGGAAGATGTAGGTTTGTTATTTCAGCTCAGTGCAGTTTTAAAGTAGATAGTTAAGTGCAGTTTCTTTACGGTGGAACTTGCACATGCATTGTCAAAAATATAAAGCAGTTACGTGGGTGAATTTTAAAATGTTAACTCTCATTGCAGCTACAGTGTAAAAATGTGTGGATTGAGGAAGCACATATGTAGTCATTATTAACATGAATGGAAACATTTGACATTTTGACATATGACTTTACTGCAGGACGTACACAGTAGCGGCTTTTCTGTTCCACACAACACTTGAGACCACACACTCATGTGTTATCTGATAGCGAAGTGACACGATCTCAGTGCATTGCATCATTTTATTCTCTTATCTCTCTTACTCAGCTGTTCAGTCACAGTTCTCACCATGAGCCTGCAATTTAAAGCAATGTTCACACTGGAACAGGACATAAATATAGAGTTTGACATTTATAGAGTTAGTTCAACTGTGCAAGCAAACATAATGTACTTTTTTTCTAAATGAGGTGCGCAAAAATCTCTCGACTGTGTGACAATATGTGAAGTCAGAAATGTTCAAATGTCTCGTGACAGCCACGTTATAGGAGGTCAAGGTAACCTGCAGAAAGTAGAAAACCCTGTTAGTTAAAAAGCTAATACACTTGTGGTTTTCTTCTTCGTGTTGCGCCCAGCTGTCCACCTCAGCAGGCTACATCCCCTGGGGAGCCATAGTGACGTCCAGGCCCCTGTGGGCCATTGTTGTCGCTCACTTCTCCTACAACTGGACCTTCTACACTCTCCTCACCCTGCTGCCAACCTACATGAACGACATACTGGGCTTTAGCATACAACAGGTGAGGTGGTGGTTACATACATGCCTCATGCCTGCTCTGTTTCTTGTGGCGAACCAGATTTGTGTTAACTTTTAACCTGTTGTATAGTATACTGTCCTTATCTATTGTCGTGTGCATGTTGAAGTACAGAAGGGAAACCACACAAATGAAAAAACGCAAAAATAACTCCTGTGTTGGTGTACTGTCAGTCTGAAATGATGTTGACTCAGCAATGAAACGTGCAAGAGAGCCACGTCATACAAAATGTTACTGCATATTCATGTCCTGTGTGTTTGCGTCCACATCAGAACGGTATTCTGTCAGCTCTGCCTTACATCGGTTGTGCAGCGTTGGCTGTGCTGAGCGGTCAGATTGCCGATTACCTGAGAGAAACCTGTCAATGTCCCACTGTCAGAGTGAGGAAGGTCGCCTCCCTTATTGGCAAGTAGTGACTTTATCTGTTTACATCCTAATAGACCCTTGAAGAATCAGCATCTCATTATGTGGTTTGTTTACCACTTATGACAGTTTTGTTTTTTTGCAGTACAACTTGTGGGATTAGGGGTTATTTGGTGAAATGTTTTATGAAAGGAAAAAGGTTTTTCTTTATTTACCCCACTCTTCACCTCTCCCTCCTCTAACAGCAGCTAAAGAAATATGCTTCGGTCAATATTACATGTCGAGACTAAGAAAACACATGACATCCTATAGTACCTCTATCCAGTTTAATTTTACACTCTGCAACAGTTCATGTCACGTGTTTTCTTCAAACATATTCAAGTGAAAACTTCTATTCAGTTCAGAAAATTTAGCAAAATCCTGAATCTCTATTCCAAATACTTTTCCGGTATGAATTATTTAAGTTTGGTGACCATAAGGTTAAAGTTCTGGATTGGTTGCAAGAAAAAAAACAACTAGTGGGGGTATTAATTATTTGAAAAGTGAGCAATTAAAGATAAGCAGACATATTATGGATGTTTCTATTTATTTGCATATCCTCTCTATGGTTTAAAACGTAATCCTGAAGACGTTTTCACAGTTTGGGGCCATGTTTTTTTTGGACGTTGTAGGTATGATTGGGCCGGCAGTGTTCTTGGTGGCAGCAGGATTCACCGGCTGTGACTACACTTTGGCTGTGACCTTCCTCACCATCTCCTCCTCGCTGGGTGGAGTGTCAGCGTCTGGTTTCAACATCAACCACCTGGACATCGCTCCATCGTAAGAACAACCTCTCTGTCGACTAAATAACCTGTGAAAATATAAACTTCTCAGGATGAAATACTTGCACTGTACTGCGATTCTGTTATATTCTGTCAATTTATGAAGAAAACATTTCATTAACAATTCACAATTTAGCTTCGTACGAATGCATTCAGATACCAAGATCAATGTTTTGCACCAGTTTTAAGAATTTTTACTGTTACTGTACAGATGTTTCGTATCTCCTCTAGGAGTGAAATGTTTATTGACTCTTATCTGGTCTCTGCAAAACTTAACATTTCGTCTATCTTTGTAGGTATGCTGGCATTCTGCTTGGAATCACTAACACCTTCGCTACTATTCCTGGCATGGTGGGACCAGTTATAGCCAGAGCCCTGACCAAAAACGTAAGAAACCACATGCAGTTACACTCCCATAAAAACAGAAAGATTTAATGTAGCTCTAAAAGTCTGAACTCCTCTCTAGTTACATTCTCATTGTAACACCCTTTTGTGCCACTAAAAATGCACAGTCATTGTTTTTCACTATTACTACACAAAAGGTGCAAACGCCTACAAACAGAGTTGCCTTCAGTCGCTCCGACCTCCCGTGTCCCTGAGTCGACAGATGGTAACCCTACTTTACCTTGACACTGAATTTCCTGTCCAATTATTTTCATCATTACAGGATTAACGTGTTTACATTTGGCCACCAGGGGGTGCACACAATCTTCCTCAACAACCCCAGTTTGTCTGGTTTGTTAGAAAACAAACATTTGCCTCTTTATTTGTCTGTGTTTACAGTTTCTATACTTTTATATGTGTATTATAATGACAATGTAGACAAGACACTACATTTTACTGTGCTTAGCTTTTCAGTATAAATGGACATTTAAGGACCGATCAGAAGACTAACTAACCAGTGATCCTTTCTTTACTCATATCAACAATGGCAATCGGGCAAAGAATGAAACATCACATCAACTAAAAGTAGAGACACAGTTAATGTATTTATGCAAATGTTTTGCGTAGAATGTAGAGGACAACAAACTAACTCCTTAGTCCTTTACACGTTAACCCTGCTTTGCTTTCAATTCTCCAAACTAACTGTTCTGACTGTCCTCTAGAACACCATAGAGGAATGGCAGATTGTCTTCTACATCGCCGCTGCCATCAACCTGCTTGGCGCGTCGTTCTACACCATGTTCGGCCGAGGAACGGTGCAGCCCTGGGCTGTCCACACATCCTACTCTCATGGAGACTGAGGCAGTAAACAGAGCAAGACTCCGCCATTGAAGTTTAAATGTATTAAATCGACAAGTCTTAGCTGTGCTGACATTGCTCAAAGCATGGGTAACTAATTCTTAGTAATAGCCATAATACCTTTAAGGGTGTTCTTTGCTGCGGCTGAACCTGCAGTCACAACAAGGAACAAAAATTCTTTTAAAAACAGTTTTAGTCTTGGAAATATTTCTGAAGGCACAGATGCTTTGGAGGCAAAATATAAATCAAACAATAACAGCATTTATCTCCACGAGGGAACAGATAATTATTAAAAAGTCCGCTGCGGGTCTCGTGCTACAACTGAAAAAAGGGGAATCTAGTCCGTTAATTACCATAGCTGACCCTCCGAGCTGAAACTAGTACAAGCCTGTAGCTACTGAAGCTAACTTACTGACCCCCATGAATTATGTGTACATTGAAGAAATACATAAATAGTCTGCAGTTTTTTTTTTTTTTCATGGTGTAAGGTTTTCCTATTAGCCAGTTTGTACGTGTCTCAAGGACAGTACTGCCTCCATAGCACCTCTGCTGTGCATTGTGTTTTCAGTCGAACCGCAGCATACCCCTTCTTGACTTTTATTGCCATAGTAACAGTCTACATATCTCTTTGAACTTGTGTCTGTAAAGTTTGGGATGAACAAAATCAAGATACTTTGCAACAATTATGTAGTTGCCAATAAGTGTTTTAAAAATGTGCTAAAAACACATGCCAAACTAGACACGCATTTGTTTGAGAGTGCATTAATACTGCACTGCGCACAAACACTTGTTTGGGAAAACGCCTTATAATTAAGCTTCATAATGTGATTTTCAAAGGTTTTTGTTTCAATTGTACATGTATATACATGTACTGTATACAGAGGGACCGTTTATTTGTAATTACTTGTCACGTGGTGCAGGAATTTTTCAGTTTTTTTTTTTAAATGTATTGTGTTTTTCTGGTTGTGTCCATCTCTTTGCTTTAGGTAGGTGATCTAAATACATACAGAAAACACTAAGAAGAAACAAAATGAACGAAAGGGAAAAAAAAAAGAAATGGAATCGGTTTGGAAACTGTCCCTGGTGGACACAGCAGCCTCTATTTTTACACAGGATTTGCACTTTGTGTCAATTCTCAGGTATCTTAAAGGATTGAAAATAACACGCGTTTACTTTTTACAGGATTTACTGATCTACCACAATAAAGGATGCACCTTTAAAACATCAGCCTGATTATGTAACATTCTAAAGTTGACTCGTAGTATGATCCAAAGCTAGATTCCAGCATGGCTTTTAGTTAGTATTGGGTTTAGCCTTTTATCAAGTAGTTCACACTATGCGGTCCCAAACAGAACGTGCAGCCTATTCATTCACGCTGCGCTTCATGTGCATAAAAGGGAAAAAAAAAAGAAAAAAAGAAATACAAGCTACTAGATAAAACATTTGATCTTTTATCTAGTTTTATTACAGTTCCATCGTCTCAGTTTATGACATATTGCACTTGTGCCTTATTACATTAGCTTAAACTGCGCCATTCACACATCATATTCATAAAGTGAACCCGTTAGTTACTGGTTTTGTTTTTTTGTTTGTTTTTTTTAACATTAAAGAAAAAGGGACACTTGTATGTTACGTAAACTGTGCTAAACTCGGTGTAAAGGATACTCAATGTCAAATTCAATCCTGGAAACATTCCGGAAAAACGTCTCGAATGTCTGTAAATATTTTTGACATGCACAATGGTCTGAGCCATGTTATGTTATGAGTTCATCTTTACTGTATAGCTGCTGTCATGACCCTCTCCTTAAGTAAAAGAAAAAAAAAGTGACCTTTGTTAACGCAGTTCTGACTCCTCCTTTGAGTTTCTGCTTAAAACTGTGATGTTAGTAAGTTAAAACCCATTTACTAATATCACCTACAATTTACAGTACACAGATAATCCCACACAGAATGCATTTATCTGTGAAATAAAAGACCACTTGAACTTTCGGACATATTGTGTGTGTTCGTGTTCTTGCCTGAGTAACAGGTTTATGGCGTATCTTTAAATACATAATATGGATTTTTTAATTTTTTTTTTTTTTTTATTCTGCGCCCTGTTATCCTCAACACTCTCACACGAGTTTAATTCTGTACTCGGGTCATATCTAAAAATAAAAATCACCGTCTGGATAAGACTGGACGCGCGGTCACGACAGAGCCTGTATGGAGATCCTTCCCCTATAGATCCGTAGGGTTTTGATATCAAATAAAATGTGCTGTACGGTAATGAATGCTGCGTGTTGACGGGTTGGGTTTCTCGGCTGTGCCATCTCGTGATAATGAGCAGACAGGCGCGCAGACAGGCGAACTATTAAGAAGTTAAGGGCATCGGGGTTAATTTTAATCCAACTAGGGCGCGTCTGGAAAGGTGACCGTTCCACCTGCTGCGCGTTACGAACACCGCTTCGCTTCGTTTGTCCCTCGCCCGATTTATAAACGCCTCTTGAACAGCGACGCAAATAACCCCGTCAAACTCGAGCCGCCAGCGCAAACTGCAAAAAAATGTTGCGGTGAGGCTGAAGCGGTCCTGAAATTGTTTCGAAACGCCGACAAATGTAGGCTTATAACCGAGTTATGTTGGCGACCCTTAGTCTTAACACTACGTCACTGTTAACAGCAAAAAAAACCCCACAGAATTTCTTTATTTGATGGCGATATTTTGAGATGAAACGGAAGAAACGTAGACCGGTTTGCGTGTCCGACAATGGATGCTTCGTCGCTCGCGGTGCCCGCAGATGAACTCGTTTTACGGCAACTTCTCCCGGTCCGTCGTTGTGATGCTGTGGAGCTGCGGGTGCGCGCAATTACGCAATACCCCCCGCCTGTCCCGTGCGCTATAACCGGATCAGCGTCTCTCCTCAGCTTCTCCGGTCCTGCAGCCAACCTGAAACCGGCCAGACCTCAGGTACGACACGGCACACGACATAATAGACGAAGGGGACGTCTTTTATTTGAAATGCCACCAGGGTACTCCGTTAGCGTTTGTTTTTTTTTTTTTTTTAATTTCTTCTCCTCTTGTGGCTGTTGCCATGCATGTGTGTTGAGAATATTGTTGATGCAGAAAGGAGGACAGGCAGCTGGTAGCTAATACGCACCCGGGCGTCAGTAAAGCGGGCAGATGATAGAACATGGCGGAGAGGTTGACGCTTTCGCTAAATCCTCCAGACACTACATTAAAAACGCATTATTTTGGCGAGTTTGACACATTTCGTAACGTTTTGGTAAACCCCCGTTCTCCGTTTGAAGCGCACTGCGGCAGTTGTCATGGCGTTAAACGTGGGGGAATTGATGGAACACGCGTGTGCGAATGATTATCTGCCCTGGCACGGAGTACACCTGAACAAGTCTGGCCAAGATCATGTGGGGATTCATGTTACACTTGGATTAAGCCACTGGCCCTTCTACCTGGCGTTACCAAGCTACAGACTAATACACAGCCCTCACTCGCCAGCATTCAGACGTAAAGTGTGCGGTGAATGTGGAGATATTTCTTACATTCGGTGTCGTCGCCCTGGCACTACCGTAGTGTTTACAGTAGCTCTCAAACTGTGCGTCCTCTGCATTAACCTGTGTGCACAGCACTGCGGTGTCTGACAAATGGCTGCTACTCTCACCAAATGCTGGGATCCTGACAAAATGGTGGATTCTGTTTTGGGGTGAAGCTCAACTAAGTCTGTGACTATATATATATATATATATATATTAAAAAAATGGATGGTGCTGCGAAAACATCAGAGCTTTGATGCGTTGATGTGTCTGCACGGAGCAGAGGAAGGCAGTGGAGACAGGGGAGCAGGATGTGAAAGAGGAGAGCAGGGGTGTGGATGGATGGAGAAGTAGACAGTAGGAGGGGCAGAGGGTTTTGTGCTTGGCGCAGTTTAGTGACCACAGATACATCCCTAATCTTCTGAGATAGATAAGTTATTTTTGAGTCAAGTAGCCCCAGTGTTTGGTAATCTTAGTCACACATAACTGAGACTAAACAGAAAGGAGTCAGCTTCACTTAGGGCTAAATTCCATCAATTGTACTCGTCTTCCCCCTTGTGCAGTATTTGGACGTCCTTTGAAATGTTTCTGCACCTGTCCCTCTGGATGTAAAGCCAATTCTATCAAAGTGCTAAGTTACCTGTAACCAAATACTACCAGTGTTTTGTTTTTTTTTTGTTGTTTTCTGCACGTTCCAAGAATATGTTGCTGGTCACAACACAATGCATAACAGTATCTGTCAGTCAGGCTAAGCGGTGCATGACGGGATCCTTTTTCCTGCCCCGTGAGCCATCTGTGTACCGTACTAACTGTAACTTAACGCTGGTTTTAACAGACCATCTCGTGACTTCAGCCACTGACAGTCACCATGGGAAAGGAGAAACTCCACATTAACATCGTCGTGATCGGCCATGTGGACTCGGGCAAGTCCACCACTACAGGCCACCTCATCTATAAGTGCGGGGGCATCGACAAGAGAACCATCGAGAAGTTTGAAAAGGAAGCTGCGGAAGTAAGTAGGCACACCCCAGCCCTCTAAGCCCATTATAAAAATAGTGAACACACAGGGGACACAGTGTACAACATTGTCACATCACTCTAATTTAAGAAAGGTCATTTAAAAAGAAACTGTTAACACAAGACAGACCGATATCACTTGTTCCTCAGATGGGGAAGGGATCATTCAAGTACGCCTGGGTGCTGGACAAATTGAAGGCAGAAAGGGAGCGTGGCATCACCATTGACATCTCACTGTGGAAGTTTGAAACCAGTAAATACTATGTGACTATCATCGATGCCCCGGGTCACAGGGACTTCATCAAGAACATGATCACGGGGACCTCCCAGGTCTGTAACCTGAGGATGCTGTGTGAATGATACGCTGTACAGTTACTGTATGTAGTTGCCTTCCTGCAGGATGTCAAAGATGAGTTACTCATCAAATTTGTTACCTTTTTGACTTATTATAACCGCCTTCCTTTACTGCCATTATACTGATACCACTGGGCTGATTTTTTTTTTTAATCTGCTGCACCTTTAGGCAGATTGTGCTGTGCTTATTGTGGCAGCGGGTGTGGGAGAGTTTGAGGCAGGCATCTCCAAGAATGGACAGACCCGAGAGCACGCCCTTCTGGCCTACACTCTGGGAGTAAAGCAGCTCATTGTGGGCATTAACAAGATGGACTCCACTGAACCCAACTACAGTCAGAAACGATATGAAGAAATCGTGAAGGAAGTGAGCACCTACATCAAGAAGATTGGCTACAATCCGGACACTGTTGCCTTTGTACCTATTTCAGGCTGGAATGGAGATAACATGCTTGAGCCCAGCCCTAATGTAAGTAGAACAAAGCATAGGAATGCAAATACCATAAGTGTAAACATGACGCAACAGCCTTGAATTTGACTACTAATTTGTATGATTCATGAGAAGGATGGGGAAAACACTACCTCCCCTCCTCTACAATTAAGTGAACAGTGCTTACTGTGTGCCCAGCAAATTTTGCCTGAACAGTTCAGCACTTGTTCTTCACCATTATAATCACATGCTTACAATTCTATATTATTTTTAGATGACATGGTTCAAGGGTTGGAAGATCAATAGAAAGGAAGGCAATGCATCAGGGACGACACTGCTGGAGGCTCTGGATGCCATTCAGCCTCCGACTCGCCCTACAGACAAACCTCTACGCCTGCCCCTGCAGGATGTCTACAAAATAGGAGGCAAGTAAATTACTGAATAAGTAAAAGAAGTTGTTAGCTTTTGGAAAATGGGAGTTTTTTCGCTATTCTAGTCTGACGACTTCTTTCCAGGTATTGGAACTGTACCTGTAGGCCGTGTAGAAACAGGAATCCTGAAGCCTGGCATGGTCGTGACCTTCGCCCCTGTCAATGTCACCACCGAGGTAAAGTCAGTGGAGATGCACCACGAGGCGCTGACTGAGGCCCTTCCAGGCGACAATGTGGGCTTTAACGTCAAGAATGTGTCTGTGAAAGACATTCGCCGTGGTAATGTAGCTGGCGACAGCAAGAACGACCCACCGCAGGAAGCTGCCAACTTCACTGCTCAGGTAGGCATTACAAAGGAACTAATAATAGAACTGAAACATCAGCATGACTAAACACCTTCAGGTCTATCTTGTGCCAACAGACTTATTTTTAAACCAAGAAAAGCCACGCTTAATTATGTAGGCCATAGTCATGTCATTAAACTGTAGTGCAAGTTGTAGAAAAACGTAGCTTTTAATGAAAATGTTGATTTGTTCAGACCGACAAAGGGAAGACTTCATTTGGAAAGCCATAGATAGTTGTATCTGCTAAACAAGCCTTCATCAGAATACCCACGATAGTCCTCTTTGACAGTTATGAAATAATCTTTCTAT
The DNA here is from genome assembly GCA_037367275.1 of Coranthus polyacanthus. NCBI lineage: Eukaryota > Metazoa > Chordata > Actinopteri > Kurtiformes > Apogonidae > Coranthus > Coranthus polyacanthus. The sequence continues at coordinate 11,598,372 of JAPQRN010000008.1, read as the reverse complement.
TAATAGGTCCTTCATGTTAACCCTTTGCTTTGTAGGTGATCATCCTTAATCACCCAGGCCAGATCAGTGCTGGTTATGCTCCCGTGCTGGACTGCCACACCGCTCATATCGCCTGCAAGTTTGCAGAGCTCAAGGAGAAGATTGATCGCCGCTCTGGCAAGAAACTGGAGGACAACCCCAAATCCCTCAAGTCTGGTGATGCTGCCATAGTGGATATGATTCCTGGCAAGCCTATGTGTGTTGAAAGCTTCTCTGAGTACCCCCCACTGGGTAAGTGCAGTAAAAGTGGGTTACAGAACCTTCTGAGAATATAATAGCCTCAAAACACTATCAGTCCCACTAAAGGATGACATTATCATCTGATGTGTCCTCCTTTACTCCTTCGCAGGTCGTTTTGCAGTGCGAGACATGCGTCAGACCGTTGCAGTCGGCGTCATCAAGGGCGTGGAGAAAAAGGTTTCCACTACTGGTAAAATTACCAAGTCTGCCCAGAAGGCCCAGAGGAACAAATGAATGTTGTGCTACTCTGCCGACCCTGTGGTCTCCCAAGGCAGGACACCAGTTATCCACCTCCATCCCACAATTGGCTGTTTTAACCTAATAATCAAAGACTGGTTAATCATCACAATGCATCGCAAAAGCATTCGAAGGAAAGAACAACAATTAGATCTCCTTGAGGTGGCACTCCTGACTCCATTTCAGTGGTTAGACTACCATTGCGTACAATGTAATGTAAACCAGTAGTTTTAAAGGTGTACTGTTAATTTGATTCATGGCAATACCTCTCTGTGATATTAAGATATTGAACATTAAGAAGTACGGTAATTTATCACCTCTTTATCTCTCTGGAGTGCAGTTACTGGTCTCTTTACATGCTACATGTTGTCTTGCTTTTAGTGTTTTGTTGCAGCAACATAGTGCTCATTAGGAGCCTATGGCAATAATTCAAACTATGTTCTTCTTAGTATTAGATGAGTAGAACTTAGTGATTGGTTGTGTGTAAGCTTTAACAAGCATTGAAAAGAAATTGTCCAAATTAGTCCTTTCAGAAGGACTCTAAATAGACCACTTAATCATTCTTGAAGCACTTTGATTGGCATTTTGCTACCTTTGCACTTTCACTGGAGAAGTATAAAATTGGCATAAGCTACTGCACCTTATTGTAAAATGGCATGAGCCTCTTTGCAACATTAAACATGTTACAACCAACACGTCTGGCTGTGTTTTATTTAGTTGTCTGTGTGTGATGAAAATAGAAGACAGAGCAATAGATGCCTTCATCTTTATCATTTTCAGTCTTGTCAAACATGACAATAACATTTAATTCAAACCTTACAATTTAAAGTTTTGTCCACAAGATGTAGCTATTTATCTTAGAATAGGTTTTGATTTAAGGATTAATTTTTTCAAAATTAATTTAGAATGTATTTTATATATGCCGTGCATTTTGAAAGCAAATTAAAGAAGACTGTGTAAGATAATATTGGGAATTAAATTAATGTGTAAACAAATATCTTCACATTTCAATTCAAATTCTCTCAAACAGCTTAATGACAAAAGTGCAGTAGAGAAGGGGCGTGTCCTCATCTATTTACGGGAAATGCTCTGAATGATATTTTGACTGTGCAGTTTCGTTTCATTCATTGTGCCATCATGCCTGGTAGAGGGAGGCCACGTAAGGCAAAGAGCCCCAAGACCAAGTGCTCCAACAGCACAGCTACACCTGAAGAGAAGCTACACAGCTACACAGAGAAATGGAAACCAGAGAAAAAGGAGCGAAAAGAGGTAAACCACACTAAGAAGAAACCCTCTGCCCTGAGCACGCAAGGAGAAAAGACTACAGATACAAGGGATGCGTTGAGAACAAGCACAAAAACATGCGCTGGCGGAGCAAAATCTCCAAAATCACAAACCGCACAGGAAATGAAGACGACAAAGGTGCCAGAGGAAACCAAGACTTGTGCCAAGAGAGAAATTTCACCTGAACTATCTTCAGAGGTATGGTTAGAGACAGAAAAAGATAAAAAAAAACATTCTGTCAAGGCAGTAAAAGTGGAAACATGTGGTGGCAGAACTAAATTATCAGAGGAAACAAAACATCAGCCAAAGACACCTAAGGACACTACAAAGGCTGCAGTACAGGGAAGAAAAGCAAAACTGATGGATGACAAGATGCGGCACAAGTCACCAGAGGACCATGTGGAAAGTGACACTATAGATAAGCCAGATACGAACTCTATCCTTTCCAACACTCTGGAGAAACTGAAGATTAACATGAACGAAAAATCAGAGGCGGCACAGGTCATCAACCGGATAGTAAAAACGATAAAGGATCATTTGAAAAACACTGACTGCTTTAAAGAAGTACAGGATCCACTAAATACTGGAAGTTACTATGAAAACCTAAAGGTAAGGTAACACACACCAAAATCACGTGAAAATTAACAAACCACAAGAGTGGCTTAAAGTGCTTTGAAGCTAGATGTGGGCAGCTTTAACAAATCCTGTCAGTGAGAGACTGAAATACTGAAGTGAGAAGCTGTAAGCAGACCTATGCTCTGAAGAGTTCTGAAGTGATGTTTTTGCTTGTTCAGATTTCACATCCTGATGAATTTGATGTCATGCTGCCGATTCCTGTTGATCGCGTGGACATTCGACCATTTGGAGATGATGGGGCTTTTTACAGTGTGGCATTAAAACGCGGGAACAGCGCGTTGAAGAAATTTCAGCCAGAGTCGAAATCTTTAAGTGGCAGCGAAATGCTGAAGGAGTTTAGGAAAGACGTGATAGAAAGCATCAAGTCCTTTCCAGGCGAGTCCAGAAGTTCACACTAAACTACACCATCAGCGTGATTCAATTAACAATACTGGATCAACACTTACAACTAAGAATTAGTGTAATACATTATCCATTTTGCAATTTTAAAAATGGTCTTAGTGTCATTAAATTAGCCCCTATTCATAGATTAAAAATGACTAAAACTGATAGTTCCATGTGTTGATAGTCCCACTTTACCTGTCAGTGTTTAAAAAAAACACAGAAACTTCTCCAAAACTCTGTTACTGACATGGTTTATGTGAGTACTGTCAATGCTTTACAATGTGTAAAAAAATAATTCTAATACATGTTTGTTCTTTCAGGTGTGGCGGTGACAAGAAAGAAAAAGGGCTGCCCTGCAGTGACTCTGAATATAACTGTAGCATCAGCCATCGTCTCTCTGGACGTCGTTCTGTCTCTGGTGGTTAAATCGAGCTGGCCGCTTTTCACCAGCGGCGGCCTCCAAATAGATAGCTGGCTGGGAAGGAAAGTGAAAAAGACGTTCAAAGGCATGCCATATTACCTTGTCCCAAAATATGAGGGCAGGGGAACAGCAGAAAACAATGGAGTCCTTGCAAAAGGTGAATGTTTCTACAACTGAACACACATTAGAATTATAGATGTGTGATCCACTGCCAGTACACCAGAACTCGAATGGATCTCGATCAACTACATACCACGAATGCAGAGTTATTAGTCTTTCAATTTTTAAATTCGTTTTTACTTAGTCTTTTACCTCTTCAAACAGAAAGGAGAGATGAGAAGAAATGAACCTATCTGGCATATGTAATCTATTTACTTAGGTGCTCCCCAACTTTCTGTTAGGAGAACACTTCCTTCGAGGTTTCACAGGAGCTTGGTTATGAATGATGAGAAGAGAAAAGGGAAGTGTAAAGTTCCCCTGCTCATTGACTATTTTGTCTTTTATGACGTGCAGATGTTTGGCGGCTGTCATTCTCTCATGTTGAGAAGGAAATACTGAAGAATCACGGATCGGAGAAGACGTGCTGTGAAAAAGACGGAGTACGCTGCTGCAGGTTACGTTACTTTTGAGTCAAACCGATTCTTCAACTAAAAGTATACTGTATGCATTTAGGAAAATCTGAACATTTTCTACATTATGCAGTTTTTTGGAATCCTTTTTAAGATTATGAATTTGAGAATCTACCATTGATCTTTTCTTTGTACATACAGGAAGCAGTGTTTGAAGCTTCTGAAGCACCTGCTCAGTCTGCTGAAGGACAGGGACTCTTCATTTGATAAATTCTGCTCCTACCATGCAAAGACTACCCTCTTACATGCCTGCTGCTCCAGAACTAAAGACACTGAATGGGCCTACTCAAGTCTGAGCCACTACTTTCAGCAGCTCCTTCAAGACTTTGAGGGCTATCTGGAACATGGTGTACTCAAGAACTTCTTCATCCCAACTCAGAACCTGCTCTCCGGTTGCAGCCAGAAGAGCTGCAAAAGTCTGGCCCTTCGCATTAGGGAAGAGCGTGAAAAGGGTTTTCCTATATTTAAGGAAAGAGAAACAGACGACCCTTAAAATGACACTAAACACTAAAACATGTTTTCTGACTGCAAACTGTATTATACATCTCAATTCAGATGAAACACATCAGTGCTGTTGATAATACACAAAAAAAGGCAGATATATAAAAATCTGCATTTGATAGGTGAAAACTGCTCAATATTTTGGGTTTTAACATCCTCGTGAGCTTTCCCACCTTGATCCTGAGGTACAATCAGTCAGTTCAGATAACTCTACATCATGAAGTTTGTATTTTTAAAAGAAATCTCTTTTAAAGCCCGTCTAATAAGAATCGACGTATTAACACACCAAAATCATACGGTAACAGTAGGCTGGACAATTGTGATGAATGAGAATTGCTGATATATATTTTTTTTTTTTGGTAGTATGTGTATAAAAACCCAACCTAACCCGTTCACCCCATCCTATGGTCCTGTGAAGGTGCCTTGTGATTCTTTTTGTAATGACCTTGAACTAATCTGGTCTCACACATCCACACCTTGTGATTCTGTCGCTCCTCACTCCCCTCTCAGCCTCTTTCTGATTTTGTAGAACTTTTCACAGTCATGCAGTGGGTGGTACTTGATTCTGAATGGGGGTATAGTTTTGATATTATGTATGTTGATATATGGTGGCTGAACCGAGGGTTAATTTTCCAAGTTACAAAGAATAATCAAAGTGGCATTTTTGTAATAAAGACTTATTTCTAATCGTCTTTCACCAGATCTTACATCCATCTGTAAGTAAATCAAAGTTAACTTCTTACTTCTGCAGACAACATCTGGAACTTATTGCCTCTGAAGACTAAAATTAAAAATCACTATGCAAGAGTAGTTTCTGTACTTGATATTGATATTTAAAGGATATTTAAATAAAAGTGACATTTGGCATCTTGCAGGTAAGTCTTCTACTTTAAAGTTTAAAGTATGGAAATGACACAAAACAAATTTAATTATCACTGTATTATGCACTACATGTTTCAAAAAGTAACAAAACAACACACACTGGATGTTGCTTTAAAAAAAAAAAAAAAAAAAAAAAAAGACAATGAAAGGTTACAGATTTCCAAATCAAAAATGTACACATCTAAATGATAAGACAGCTGTGGTTGGTCTGTTACAGAAGGAAGAAATGTGAAGGAAATGTGTGCACTAAACAATTTTAAAACTGAGATACAACGTATGGTAACTGCCTGGAAATGATAATGGATTAGCAATCCAACAACACACACAAATCAATGAACAATAACTTACATCGAAAATAAATACAGAGGTTTTGCCTGTTCCACCCTGTTGAGAGAAATACAAGCATAAGATAGAGAGTCTTACCTCCAAGCATTAGTTCAGATTGTTTAAAGTGGGTTTGTATGAGGTCCTTTCTAATAGTCAGTGCAGTAAACGCTGGCTACCATGTGCCCCGTTCGAAGAAGCAGAGGGCAGTACTGGCATGGAAACTAGTCAATGTAATGCTATGGACGCTGGCAGCAGCAAAATGTATTTCAGACACTTGACCTCACAGACCATGGTCTATTACGGCCTAAATCTGTTTGTGTTATTTTGACACATTAGTTCAAATCCAAACAAACTCTTTAAAAAAAACTAAGTCACACGACAACACAAAGTAACCGATCAAGGCAGCATTAGAAGATGGTGCTGGTACTCCTGTGTGCTTTTCAAAACTGTGGCCATGTTGACCGTGATTTACTGTATTACAGTGACTATAGATAAGTACCTCAGAACAACCCCACAATTAGTCTGAACTTGAACTAAAACATACTACCAGCTACATTACTTACTGTTTATGCCAAAAGATGGGCTTGCAGTCTCTCTATTAAAGTTTGGGTTTTTTTAAACCTCTGCCTATGTGAAGGCATTCATATTCCATAATATTTCTATCTAAACAGGAAAGTGTCCCATGCTTTTTTTTTTTTTGAAGTGATTCCTTAATGGAAAGTAAATAATATAGATGACCATTAATTAGTGAACGCTATGTGTAGGACTTACATTAAAGATGCATTAGAATCCCCAGTTTTGGCCACGATCCCAGCCTCCTCTCCTTCCACCATCTCTCCTCCCTCCTTCTCCACCTCCTCCACTTCGTCCCTGACCTTCCCATGGATTGGACACCTCCCTCTCCCTTTTGTGCTTCTCATATCTCTCTGCCATCAGCACTAACTCTGTAGGGACCTCCTGCAAACGGACAAAATGCCTCTTAGTGCTTACTGTAAATCTAAGTTTTTTAGCTTATTAATAGACATTGACATAGGAATTATGTAATTGCATAAGCTAAATACTTTTCTTCTATGTTTTTGTATGCCTAATATTAAAAAAAAAGGCCCCATGCTTTAGCTTTTGAAAATCCTGAAGTGAGTCACCTGAAAAGACTAAATACCAATTTATATGTTTGATATTCTTATTTACTGTACTATTACTGTATCTATATGCACTCCTTGAAAAACAAGCCACAGTAAGCCCCAAAGACGACTCATCAACATTAAATGTGTGTCTGAACCTGTCCTGCTCGCTCCAGGATGAGAATCAACTCAGGGGCCATCCGCCAGTTCTCTCTTGTTACCAAGGTAACAGCAGCACCTGAACGTCTGGAGCAAAAATGTATCATCACAAAATAAGTGCCCTGGGAGAAATTTTCAGTCATCAGTTACACTTAAGAATGCAAAACAGAATAGTTTTACTGATTAATCCAGACAGACAAACACAGACCATTACCCTGCTCGGCCAGTGCGGCCCACGCGGTGGACGTACTCCTCTATGTTTCGAGGGAAGTCGTAATTGAAAACATGAGTAATGTCATGGACATCCAACCCTCGAGAAGCCAGGTCTGTAGCCACTAGAATACGAACTCGACCTGAAAAGAGACCACCTTTTGTTCTCTTGTTCAATGACATTCCTAGGCCTTTAGTTGTATCCTTAGCTGTCAAGGAAAATACTACTCAATAATGCATGAGCATGTCAGCCATGGTCAGGTAAAAGCAAGGTTTTTTTGGTTTAAAACCACATTTCCTTTCCTGTTACATACTCTCTTTAAAGTCCTTCAGGGCTTCTTCACGGTCGCACTGTTCACGGTCACCATGGAGACTCTGAACTGCCAGACCCTGCAGACACATGTCACTAGACAGGTCATCAGCCCTGAGCACGCACACAGATAGACACACATACACAAACAAGTCAAATTTCCCCCCAGTGTAAACTGGTTGGTGGAGTTTGATATGGCACTACTCTTGCTCTATAGTCATAGTAATACTATGGCTCTATAGTATTTTTTTGGCAGTTGCAAATGGTTAACATTTACCTTTAGGTATTTACCAAAAGGTGTGGCTGTGGACAAAATTTCTTCTTTTACTCACAGAAGCTTCTTGCCAACGAAGATGAGGACTTTATCATCAGGCTGCATGCTTCTGATGAAGTCAAAGACGTAGGACTTTTTCTCTTCTTCAGTGACGATCAGAATTGTCTGCTCCACAGTGTTAACTGCCTGAAACCAAAAGAAACAAAATGTATCCAGATGCTAGCACACAGCAGTATATTCTCTCTCATCTGCTTTTCAACCTAAATGAAGTCAAACATATCTTCTAGAAATATTTGAAGAAATGATAGACCCTCTACTAAACTAAGCAGTACTGTAAGACAAATCCAAAGAAATTACAGTGACTACAAAACTACATTTTAAAAATGCAATTTTCTAACACACTAATAACAGTAACTCTGTTCATTTGTACTTACTGCCAAGTCCAGGGTGCCTACGTAGACCATCATGGGATTCTTAAGGTAGGATTTGGCCAGTCGTCTCACACCAGTGGGCCAGGTGGCACTGAATAAACCAACAGGTGGCCGGTAAATAAATCAAGCAATTGTTCATTTCTAAATTTCCACTGAAGATCCTCTGAGAAATTTAAGAAAAATCTGTACAGAATACCATACCTTGTCATGACAGTCTGCCGGTCTGGGCGGATGTCAAGGAGGATCTTCATTATCTGGGGTTCAAAGCCCATGTCTAACATGCGGTCTGCTTCATCGAGAACCTTTTTTTCCAAAGATTAATTATTAATACAAATAGCTGTTGCACTTACAAAGATAATGTAAGATATACCCGTGCGTTTGTTTGTGCTAATACAATGAACCTGTAGTAAAACAGTGAAACAATGATACAGCTGGTTTTCTGTGTACGACTCACTGGAGCAGCTTTAAACACTTAAGTCCAAAAGATGAAAAAGGATGTACTAACAGCAAACCCAACCACACCCTCATACAAAAATCATCTGACCAAGTAGGTGATAGAGCGAAGATTGATGAGCTCATTCATCTGTAGATCGTTCAGTCGGCCTGGTGTAGCGATTACAATGTCGACCCCCCCTTTCACCAAATTTATCTGGCCCCTCCTATCACCGCCGCCATAGATACAGATACTGAGGAGAGAGAGACCATGAGTATTGTCATGCAGTTACTACATTGCAATTAATTACCAATTCTAAGCAAATGGTTTAATGGCCAGCTGAACCTTTTGTAGCCCTTATAGCGGTACTTGTTGCACTCAGTTTCAATCTGTAGGGCTAACTCTCTGGTGGGAGTCAGCACCAACATGCCTGGACCACCCCGCTCAGCTCTAGGCCTATAAAAGGGAGAAGGGAAAAAAAAAAAAAAAATCCAATTCACAGAAGAAAAAAAAAAAAAAATGGTGAAAAGAACTTAAGTGCCATTTTATAAGAGCATAGGAGCAACAGCTAAATCCATAAAATGAATCCAAGTGCACTGTAAAATAACAAACTGGTCCTCCACATACACAGGTTGTCCGTCCATGTGAATGAACCCAGGCAGCAGGTAGGCCAGAGTCTTTCCTGTTCCTGTCTGAGCTATGGCAATCAGGTCTTCTCCACACAGCAGCACTGGCCATGCCTGAGACTGGAGGGGGGGGCCAAGAAATATACTAGAGATACATTTTTCATCAACCAAAATGAAAAAGAACATTTCTTTACAAGAGTTACATATTGACAAAAATAACTTTTCTTCACAACTTCAGGCCATCAACTTTTCTTCACAACTTCAAACCTTTCGAGACACTTGTTCTCAGAGAGCCTAATAGCAGTCCTCAAATGATAAAGGAAAGTTTGTACATCGCTTAACTGGGTGGCACAGATGCTATTCTAATTCCTCTCCCACAGCAGGTGCAGCATTTAAACATAGGTTGAGGTGGAACAAAATAAACAGAGGAGTGGAATACTGGTTTCATAATAGTTTTACTCAACTGTCACATGTTACATACTGAAATCAAATCAAATCAAAATGCTGAAATCTGGGGGAATGTGAAAATACACAACTTCCTTCTGCAGGTCTCTCCTCTCAGCCCAACTCAAAACACTAAATATAGATATAGATGACCTGATGTCATTTCATGTTACTATGGAAAAGTGAAGACACGTTTCCAAGCTTCTGTGTCAAGTCACAGAGTAGAGCAGGAGAGTCACGAATGAATCTGATCAGTGATCTGTAATTACTGCTGTCAATCACGTATTTAGCCTCTCTACCTGTCTGAAAATACCTGGTAAAAGTCAAAGTCTGTGTCACAGGGTAGATTTTCTACAGGCCGAAAACAAAGTCCAAAGAACTGGGTCGATTTATTGTTTTGTCTTAGACCAATAAATTACAATATGTTGGAAGGTAATTATGGAAATTTTTCACAATGATGCCAAAAAACAATCAAGCACTGCAACTTTAATACCTGTTATGGGTAGCCCACAACTCTTCTGCATTAAAAGAATAAAAAAAAAGAAAATAAAAAAAAAAGTCTGTTCTTTATTTCTTGCCTTTCAAACTGACATTTCATAACACAGCGCTGGCTGTGCACCTTTTATTTTGATTGCACAAGCCAGTAACACTGCATTCCATCTGACCAAGCCTGTTACTGGGAAATGAAAGTAAAGACTAACATGATGATGGGTCTGCAGTTTCAATTCAGTTTTTGGAGCAAACACCTTGTTTGAATTTTGCACTTTTACCAGAACACTTTCAGCCAGAAAACTACAAGAAAACCAACCCATACAGGCCTGACTACTAACCTGAAGTACACTTGTTAAAATTACTAAGACTTTTCTTTGGTCTGTGGTAAGAGACACATTGCATCCTTCAACAAGGGGTTTAGTGAGGTTACTTCTAAACGTCTTCTTCAAAACAATATGTATTTCCTTTCATTTCTGTTTTTGAGAAGCGAGTACTCAACAGCTTATCAGGGAAAAAGATCAGTCATTATTTTCATCAGTGGATCCTTGTGCTATACGGGGATTTGTCCTTGATTTGATATATGGGATACTTATCTCCTTGCGTAAAAGTAAGTCAGACATTTGTTGATGGTCTTAAAAAGGGAAAAAAAGGTCACTGTGGTAAACCATCTGTTTGGCAATCTCAAAGAATGTGCAAAACCCCTTTTTTTATACACAACAAAAGTAATGTTTCTATTTGGTAAAAATCAAATCAGAAAGAGTATCTCATAAATGTCACTAAAGTCAGATACTAAAGATCTTCTGAAATTTTAGGTCATTTATGAGAAGTATTTGCTGTAGAGGTGAGTTACCGTCCTGCTATTTTGAGTACATCTCTTATTGAACCCGAACACATCACCTTTTACATAACCATATCCTAAACTTAATGCAATCCTCAAACTAAAAGGAGGGAGTGACAGGAAACATCCATTCAGCACAATTAAAACACGTCTTCAGTAGAACCTGACGGGACACTTAGTGTAGCCGCAGGAGAAAACTGTTGTTGGTGAAAACAACCTACTGTGCACCACCTGCCAGTCGGCAAATGTTCTCTCTTGTGTGTGAGGTATTTTATTGAGTTACCTCATGAAATGCCATGAGTGAATTTAAGTTTAGTCACAGTTTATGTTTACAGCTTTTATTGTGAAGGTGAAAACAGAGGATGAACGGAGGATCTCTGTTGCAGGAGACACACAAGTGATTCAATAAAACATACCATCCAGGTTCAAACTACAGAGCCTCTGTGTTATTATTGTAAAACTCTCATAAGTCTAGGTGGATGTTATAATCTTCAGTTCATCACAGAGCATTTAACACTAGCAACTAGCATTAGCTAATGAGCCCCTGGGGAGTTTGAGAGAGTGAAACTTTTCCGGTGTGCTGTTCTGTGAAACAGCGCCCCTCCGTCACCGCATCAGCATTGCACTTTGTGTGTGACAGAAATACACTGAGTGCAAACCTTGTTATAATAGTGTTTTTCGGGAAATGTACAACAGAGTTTTGTTGAGACCTGGAGGTGGCTGCCTCATAATTTTATATGCAGTCAAAACCCTGCTCTAACCCTGCTTAGCAAGGCTTTTATTGTGGAACAGGAACTACTGTCGCTTTTTGTCAAAGACGCCAATCTCTTGTTTGTAATTCTTGATATTTTAAGTTTCCTCACTTCTTATCTCAGATAAACATTAATCAGCGTTTCTTTTGAACTTGCTGGGCCTGAACTTTTGCTCTGTCACTATCTATCACTCAGGGCTCAGGTCAGGCTAACATTTAACAAACATTAAACATTAATTTGTGTTTATCTGAGAAGTCTATTAGAACAATTGGTGACTTCAAGGTGTGCGTGTGTGTTCATGTGGTTTTGTGACTGAAACACTGATTAGAGACAGGATTTTGTCCACATGCACATGGGTTTGCATCCTCTATCAATGCATTTTTCAATATGGAAAAAAATGTGTGGTCATACCTGGATGGGGGTTGGCTTAACAAAGCCTACCCGGTCAATATTCTCCATGATCTCTGGATAAAGCTCAAAGGCCTCCAGAAAAGTACGACAGGGATTGGGAATCTGCCGCTTCTCTCCCTCCTCTTTTAGATCATCCACAAAAATATTGTTGCTCTCCTTCCTGTTGAGAAATAAACACAACCAGAGTGGCAAAGGCAAATCCGGACTTAGTTTAACTGTTGAGAGAAACTTTAGTTGATGTTTAAATCAACCACATTTGGTCCAAACTGTTATGTAATCTAAACATCACATGAAACTGGCTATTATGTCATTTTATCTTTGTCTAACAACCACATTTTTCAACAACATGCAATGTACAGAAAATGTGTTTGCGGTGAAACTGGCTTAATAACAGATGTAATGACAGACTTACAGAACCTAGAGCACATCTTAAAATAACAGTTACCTTATTGTTCTACACAACCAGGTGTGGTCCAACTGGTGGTCAACTTTTTACTGGCATCAACTTTTTAGAACAACACTAACACTGACTACCTCTGCTGGTTCATTATCCACTTCTGCAATCAAATTTGCAATTTTCCAAAGTAAAGTGTAAACTGCGGAAAACCCTATGAAAAATAAAAGTTTACAGTTTTCCAGGTTTCCAGCACTGACCACCAAAATGGAGGTCAGTGCTGGTCTGATCATTAAATCCACTCATAGCATATTTTGTTATTGAGGATTACTACATAAATAACTGTACAGTATAATAGTAAATAGGTAAAAAAAATGTGCGAAATAGAGCCGTCCCTGACTCAGAATTGTCAGTTGAATATTTTAAGGGAACTGTAACTGGATTTTAAAACATGCCCTCATGTCATCCCAGCACATTTTTGTAAGCTTCCACCTGTTTTACCCTCTTATTATAGTGCATAGTGACTGACCAAAAAAAGAAACTTGGACGGCTTTTAGGGGGCAGCCCTGTGATAAAAAAGCTTAAACTGCCAGATTTACCTCCACTCACTCACTTCCTCTGTTGTCAACATGGATACACTCTTTGCCTCAGTGTAAAACTTCTTCTTCAGTGGTGGGAGATCTGCAAGTTGCAAATATGGCAGAAATACTTGACAGTGTGTTAACAAAGACAATAATAAATGGGGATGCACAGATTGTTAAATTCTGGGCGGATACGGATGTTTAAAATAAGTTTGTTGTTTTTTTATTCCCCCACTGTGGCAGGGAAACAAAGAAGTCTTCATTAAAACTGTATTAGTCTTTCTAGGACTTTCACTATGATCAGAAATGTAATCATCAAATTTATGAGGAAACCTTTAATATAACAGATGAAGATGGGTCACTGAATTACTTATTTGTCGACAGGGCCGATATCAGCCAATACTGACGTTTGGCCGATATATCGGTGCATCCCTGTTTATAAATGGTAAACCATCTTCACAGCCTAAATCATGAGGAGGATAAATAGCAAAGATATACACTTTGTATGCCATGGATGAGTTATACACCAATTAACAAGTCAGTGTTAACAATAATAAGTGCATTTATTGGAACAAATTGTAAAAACAGCTGCGACAATGTACAAGCCCTCACCCTTCCACTTGAGTTCCTCATACTTATCCTTGTTCTCCCTGATGGTGTTCCAGTCTATGGGTGGTCGAGCTGGGACGACATTTGCAGCCTGTAATTGTTCAGGAGACCAGACAGAGCCACTTCCTACTCCACCATTATATCCTCCTCTAACGGTTCCTCCACCTCTACCAGGGCCTGAGAAACACAACATGATGGCGCAGGATTGTCATTTTAAATTTATAAACCAATCGCACAGATAAAATGGCAAGAACTGCAATCTTCCCAACTTCTACTATTTGTTTACAACATGTTTTCTAGGGCCAGCAAAGCAAAATACTGAGGGATTCTCAGGCGAACAGCGGTTTCCAACTAAAACCCACATCTAGCCTTCGACAAAAAAAAAATAAAGTAGGTTGCGTTTGGATGGGAGACATTTGATCACACTACCAAAACATCCACGACTGTCCAGAAGTGAGCAACTGCAGTCTACATTTGCAGACGATTTACTCCATACCATTTCGGAATTGTGAAGTGCCATCTGCCACAAGATCTTCAATCAACTCCTTGGCCTTTTGCTGGGCAGTGGAGGATCCGAAGATAACCACTTCACCGTCATAGTCCCCTTTGTTTATCTATAGTAGAAACTGCAGAATTACAAACCTAACATCTTAAATATGTTCTGCTCAATCACAGTGTTGTAGGCAATATGTCCTGTGTTGCTTGCCAAATATGTGTTCAGTAAAGAAAACTCCAAAAAAATCAAACCTTGCCCATAAATGTACTCTTACCTACTGATGAAAATTAGTTGATCCAGCAGCAATATCAAAAAATAAGTGTGAAAAATAAGGTAGCTTGCATTTCTCTTCATTGTTTCTCTTCATTTCTGTTCATGTGTGTGTGTTAAGTTAGCCAAGTAGACTTACCTTGATTCTTGCACCAGAGTTCTCTTCAAGTTCACGAATTCTGGCTCCTCCGCGACCTTTTAACAGGATTACGTTTAGATCCTGTATATTAAATGACTCCACATTGCTTGTAGCAGTGAGCTAGCGTGAGATAGAAGCATCGGCTACACAATTTTTTTGTTCAAGTGCAAGGCGAGTTGTAACCTTTGAAGCGGAACGCGGCTGCGGTTTCCAGTCCTTACCTATAATCCTGCCAATCGAAGCGTTTTCCACCGTGATAGTTACAGGCGGAGAGTACGACCTTTCGTCGCCAGGGGTCCGTCGCCCGCCGCCTCCACGATCCGTGCTACGGGGAAACCAACCGTCGCCCACTTCCGCCCGACTTTTGTACTCGGAGCTGTTACCTCTGCTAACAGACCGTTCTTGTTTCGGGCCTCCAAACCTGGTTTCATTTCTCACGCCGAAATAAACATTGCCTCTTTTATATCCTTCAGACGGCAATTTCCGATCAGTGGGGGCCGATTTGGCGGTAGGTTTCTCGATAGCAACACCGCTCTCGTCGTACTCGTCCTCCCAGTCCGACATTTTAATTAGCTAGCCGTGGCTCCACGCACGTGCCAACCTCTGACCTCAATTAATTCTCAAGCTGTCAATCAAGACAACGATGCGTTCAGA
Organism: Coranthus polyacanthus; assembly: GCA_037367275.1. Lineage (NCBI taxonomy): Eukaryota > Metazoa > Chordata > Actinopteri > Kurtiformes > Apogonidae > Coranthus > Coranthus polyacanthus. The sequence continues at coordinate 11,583,148 of JAPQRN010000008.1, read as the reverse complement.
AACTCAGAAAAACTCAGAACTGAAAAGTACCCAATTCTGGTCGGACTGTACACTGCATTATCATCGTATTGCTATATTTTACTTTATATACAGTCTATGATTTAAATGTACACGTGCTAAGTATAACATAAAAGGTCAAGAAAATAGGTAGGTAAGTAGTAGTACAATTCAAAACGCCAAAGGTTTGAAGTTCGTGTGAGAACAGTCCTTAAAACTTTCACCGTAGGCTCAGAAATATCCACACAACAAAATTGTTTAGTTAAGTTGTACTTTATTAATGTATAATAAAATTATTTTTGCATTTCTCATCCAGAGAACATAATGTGCACTTTAATAAATTAATTTCAAAATAATAATAATGTTAACATTATCAAGCTTTAAGGCCAGTTGTGTAATAAATTACTGTTCAAGCAGTAGAGAAATGGCATTATTAACCATCAAAGCCATATGTAAAGTGTGTGGCTAAAGCTACGTATTAAAGTGAGCTAATGAGTGCCCAAAATGAGCAATTTGACCTCAACCATATATGCAATAGCCTATAGGCTGTCAGGAAACTACCACAGACATTTATAGCCCTGTAAAGAAAAAAGAAATCTTTCATATGCATGAAAGGCACAATTAAGCAATGTACAGATTGCAAAAATGCTTTATAAAGGAATCAATTCATCCATTGCCCCAATGCTGAGTTTTCAACGTAGCCTACTGTTAGTTTACATTGGCCTCTTTTAGAAAACTCAATATATAACTACAACAAATCTATTCCAATCTTAAGTATTACTACCGTGTCACATTTTCAGGCTCATCAGACTCTCCAAAACAACTGTGCTTTTGTTGTTTATATATTTCATTATACCAGAACAACTCCTGCATGAGAGGCCTATTTCAAACTCAGTCTACAAGTACAAGTGTAATTTGTTAATAGATAATACTTGTAAAAATGTACAGTACAACAGAGTTTTAAGAGGTTAATTTACTAAGCAATGCACTTACCATTCAAAACAAAGGGAATATAACTGTAAAATTAATGATTAATTATTAATAATTCAATTTTGTCAATAACATATTAAAATACATTTAAGACTGCTGTGACTGCGTACCCCTAAAAGTGCAAAGAAGAAAAATCGAAATGGCTAAAAAAAAAATGTAGATTGCTGCCGTAGTTTTAAGCACAATCAAGATGGATGGCAATCAAACCAAAGCTCCTAACAAGTGCAGTGTTAGTACAATGCCATATAAGACATCTTTCCAATAAACAAGTGGAAACAACGTTTTTCACTTTGTGGGTATGAAGTAAATCAAAATAGAAATCTTCACACATTTTACAGCTTTTCAGATTACTGTTGAGTACTGTTATTATGAACGATCCAATGAAGGAAGTGTATGTTTATTCAAAATCCCGATAAACCCGATGAGGCGTGTGTTCAGACCGATGCTTTTCTCGTCCTCTACGCGACATTAAATAACTTCTAGTCTGTATCAGGAAGTTGAAACTAGGTGGATCCACTTGTTACTCCGTGATCCACAAAGGGAGCGTTAACTTACTGCATAGAGGATCTTATTACCCTATTGTTGCCTGTGTCTGTGTGTTTGAGTGACCGCTGTAACTCACCAGTGAATACATCAATTAGTCTATATTTAAAATTGTGTGTATATTGACTGGGTTCCTGTAGTTTCTCCTGCATCTAGCTTAAGATTTTAGGAGATTGTGCCCAAAAAAAATCCACCAAAGTTTAGTAAAGCTTCTCTGTTAATATTAACCACACTTCACGTAACCCCTTCAAATTAAAGTCCCTCTAGCATTTCAGTGACAGAACTCCCTAAACAAGACTTTTATTGTGAAGCAGGAACTACACAGTTGTCGCTGTGCTGTCGCTTTGTCAAATACGCCAAACTCTTGATATAAGCTTCTTCGCAACTTTTAAATGTTTTTAACTGATCTACAGTCACGCATCGAATCAACTGATGAACGTGTGTTTCCCTTGCATTAAGTTTTTACCTCTCATGGTGGTCAGCCAAACATTATACATTTGTGTTTATCAGGGAAGTCTGTTAAAACAACGGGGGACGTGAAGGTGTGAATTTGTGTTCATGCGGCTTTGTGATTCTAACTTTGCAGATGTTTGCATCCCCTCTCGGATTCATTTTTCATAATTTTTTGTCTGCTCATTGTGCTGTAGATGTGTGTTCTTTGTATCAAGTGTATATACGTTTTTTTTACTTCTTTAAATATTGTTTTGTAACTGTATTGATCTTCCTGATGTTTCCTTCTAAGAACGTTCTGAGAATAGAGGGTGTGTGTTTTACTGTAAATCGGCATGAGGAATTGTTCTTCAAAAAGACAGACAAAGCCTCATTTTAATCCCAATCCCAGAGCACTTTAACTTTTGCAGAAAAAAAAAAATCTTGAGCAACACTTAAATTATTCTTCATGTGAAAATGTAAAAGTCACAGAATACATTTCCGTGTTTACTTTACTGGGGCACATTGCTTAATTTGGAGCTGGGGTAATCTCTTTCTCCACTTCACTCTCCTGCTTTTTAATCCAAGTAAAAGTAAAGACAAAATGCACACGAGGACAACAACAACAGTGCAGCTAAAGTTGTACACAATTATGCCTCAGGGGAATCTAAACTATCCAGCGGTGTTATAACTTGCCCCGGAAAAGCTCCTGACTGGGAGAAAGGGGTAAGTTGAGCCCAGCAGCCCGTCATCATTATGCACATGGTGCAACCAGCACCCACTAAAAAGAAAGGGATTGTCAAAAGAATAAGTCCTTAAACAATTATGTTTGTCAACAATTCAATTAATTGGGTTAACCATATAAAATGGCAGTACTAGTTTCAACTAATATCAAATTAGTTCAAATTAGTATAAAATGTTCATACTGGTAGTTCTACTATTTTTGTTTAAGGTTCTGAGAACACATTACTTTAACATGCAGGACACCCAGGCATCCAGCAAGTGTCTGATTGCTCTTGACTTTAAGTATTGCACTAGTTTAGACATGCAGCATCTCATGCTGAGCTGAGAAAGCACACTTAGCCTACTGCAATTCAGCATTCAGACCATTAGCAATTGACTCACCAAAACAAGTGGGACATGATCCAACGCTTGCACTGAATGATGGCTGATACAGTTACAAGCAAATGCATTTGCTGCATCTAAATCCCCCTTGCTGACAGCTACAACTAAGCAACCTTAATCAACATTAAATGAGACCTTTGCTGCAGATATGGGATCAAATGAGATGCCTGTGGTCTGAATGCATGCTAAAGGTTTGGCCTAACTCTTTTGTAATTCAACCATTCCCAACACACCAGGCCTCACCTATTATTCTCCACTGTAACATTTCATTTTGGAAACAGTCCATGCAGTGATATGTATGAAAACATAAGTAAAAGATAACATTTTCCATTGCCCAATGACAGACACTGAAGAAGGCGATCGACACTTGTCCCCTTCCTTGTTCTTGAGAAGAAAGTCTTTGAATACAAGCACTTGTATGAAAAAGTACATCAGTCAGTTTCAGCTCTTTGTCAAGTCGGCTCTTGTTAGAGATTTGGCATTTGTATAAGTGAGTGTGTTTTTGTGTCTGCCAATAGTTACGTGTGTGCACATGATCCCATATGTAGTTTGTGGTGGTGTGTTTTTGTAATAAACTATTTACGGTACATAGTGGCAACGCAAAGAGTCTGTATGTAGGCTTAAAATCACAGTTAACATTCCTCGTTTGTTCATTTAAAATAATGTGACACATATGTGTTCTGTCTCACAGTTATGCAATTCTTTTGCATAAGACTGTGTCTGTGTTATCTTTTATCTTTTGATAAAAAGCACATTTTCCTTAAGGGAGGTTTTCTGTGATTCAGCCTCTACAAAATGTAAATGGCAAGTAAACAAAACGTATAAATTAATTGTAAAATGTACAATGACATGCTTTGTTTATCTTGTATTTGTCTCTTGTTGAGTGTTATGTATTTTGTCTCACATGGATATAGTCACTCTTCATAAATATTTCATACTTTTTATCATTTGTATTATATTGCAAAATATGTTTTGTACCTGATCAATTTTAATATCCCACAAAAGATTTTAAGAATATACAAAAGATAATACAGTTGTATTGTGTAATGAACTCTGTATGAAATATGAAATGTACAGATATAACCATGTAAGACAAAATATAAAAACATCAAACGTCCATATACAAAGCATTTACAGTACATTTGGTACAATTCATATAACGCTCTTGTACCTGAATAAGCAGTAAAAATTGTTTGTGTGTGTAATTGTGTTTGTAGTTATGCCAGCTGTATGTGTGGGGACTGACTAAGGTAATCTGGGTTTCCCATGGTGTGAGGTGCAGCCTCCTCCACATTCTGCAAAAGGACTGATGGGCTGCTGTCAGGTCCCTGGGACAGGAAGCTAAAATGTTCTTCTGGCGGCTCAAGCTTGCACTCGCCAATAAAAAGTTCTGTTTCGTCCCATTTGCTAAGATCACCATGAGGGTTGCCTTGTTCGCTACCATTGCTGCTGCTGCTGTCGTTAAGCATGGAGGAAAGCCCAGGGTCACGTTTGGTCAAAGGCTGACTGAGATTGTGTACGGAGAGGGATTTCCCAAGACTGCCTCCCCAGTCTGAGGGTCTCCCCTCTGGGCTAGATGAGAGCAGTAGCAGGGGGTTGACTTCCAAACTCATGTGCCTCCTCCAGACCCCTTCACCTTTCAAGCCAGCTGGCTTTTCCCGCAGCTGGACCCTCTCTTGGGCAGGTCCTGTCTCACTGTTCTCTTCTTGGTCCACATCCAAACTGGATCCCACAACAACTGAGGGGCCAAGGCCCCCTTCCTCTGTTGGGACTTCATCCTCCATATCATCGGGGACAGGGTCAGATGGGCATCGAAGGTGAGACGGGTGCAGTATGGGGGGGAGCTGGAGGGTAAAGGCTCCAGTCGAGGGAGGTGGAGGTGGCAGGTCATTGAAGTGTGCTCTTTTAGAGGTGCCATTGGGGCCTACTAAGGTTGGATAGGGGCTCTCGGGGGGCAACAGGGGTGATGGGGAGAGGGATGCTGTGGAGGGGGGGTAGGAGGGAGGTGCTGAGTCTGGGGGGCCATCGTCATCAGCTGGAGCTAGGATGAGCCTCAGGCCCCTCGGGTTGACACCAAGGGACCGGCGTATGCCATTATTGCTCTCTCCGCCGACCCCAACTGGATCACCTCCCTGGGGAGAGGGGAGATCCCTGCCCATGAGGGAGGTCCGGTAGTCTGAGTTGTGGTGCTGGTGGTTGTCCAGCTCGAACAGGGGCAAGGAGGAGAGGGTGAGTGCTGAGGGGCCTTTCTGAAGGACTTGGCGGTAAACTTCCAGCAAAGAGTCCAACTTTGACTCAATGGAGGTGACCTGTGAGTAACAGAAGTTACAGAATGAGAATGACGCACACAAGGGATAGAGTAAGGAATAAACAACTTCTCTTAGTATAGTCAAATAGTAGCAACAGAATAAATTATAGAAATTAGTGGAATCTAAAAGCAACACAGAGCTCTTTAGTAAACTGTGAGCAATGCTTTTCTGTAAATTCCAAGTTTGTGCCCATGACTAAGTAAAAACAAGATTACAATTGTCAAGCTCTCGCTCTCTGTCTCACTCTGTCACACACACATTAACTCACCTGTCTTTCCACTTTACAAACACGCCCAAGCATGCTCATGCCCTCCATTGAGTCTCCATCTTGATGGAGTTTTTCCCTCATTTTCTTATCTGGAGGAATCTGACCTTTTCCCAGGATCTGATCCACCCTGATACACACACACACAAACACAATGCATCATTTTTAATAATTTAGAAATCGATAATGTTATGTCAGTAGGAAAGTAGGATTCATTTCAGGTTATCCCAAGTCAGGCAACAAACCTAAAGCAAACCAAGTAAGTAACTCAAGATTTCAAAGTTAGATTTATGAATGAAGTTTACAGATAAATATGTTGCAGTTGGGGGAAACGTGGAATCTCCAGCTTTAAAATGTATTCATTACATTTAAACTGATTTATTCAAAATTGTTAATAAGACCAATACTTTACATAACTATGAAAGTGCATATAGGAATATTCAAGTTCACCTCCACCAAAAATGGAGCTATGAGGTTTGTCCACAGCAAAGCTAATATGTGCCAATCAAACCTCGGGTTTTATCATTTAACTTTACAGATTAGAAAGAAAAATGGAAGAGAGAGATCACAAAGTGGATTACATCAAAGCCCTTTGAAAATTCAGTAGAATTGTGCAGTTTTATTAAAAAATACAAAACTGATAATACACCTAATGAGGCTGAATTAGTGGAGGTGAAATTTCCTGTTTTGCCCCCAACATGCAAAGATAAAACACCTGTTACTTTGTCTACCACACTACATGGATTAATTGGGAAAAATTTCAAAACACTCACAACAGCGTACAAGTTAGAAACATTCACACAACGTTTTTCCTCATCTGTAGAACGAAACTATTTTTTATTAGACTAGGTTACAGGCTTCGGCTTGTGTAGAGCATTTTTACACATGTTGGCACATGTGCAAGTATTTGTGTTTGTCAAATCTGAATAAATAAATACCAGATGGGTGGAGTCAAGCACGTCAGAATAATCCAGTTTTTAATGTGTTCATTAATGTATTATTTTCTAGGCATCACTGAAGTGTAAAATTCAAACTCTACCCATATGGTACTGCAAGTATGTTTAGACAAATAGAGATTATTTGCATCCCTGCATGCATGTCTGTTTGTACATGACGTATCTAGGTCAGACACACATCTTTGGGATCCACAGGGGAACTAATGATGATGACAAGGGAGCTAGTGCAACTAATGGGATTATAGGTTTAACTAAAATATAGTTAAATAAAAGTGACCCTGAGCCAGAGAGCTTCCTCCTGTGGTTGCTGTAATAATAGTGCAGAGCAGGAGAGGACATGTTCCTGGGTCGGCTACTCAGGCTGGGACCAGAGCCTGCTGCACTGGCCAGTCTGGAGACAGGAGAAACACTAGATGAGATACATCACACATACGTATGCACACTCACACGCTAAGGCTTAAACCACGAGTCCGCATGGGCAAATACGGTGCTAACACCCGCTGACAGAAACAAAGAAAAAGCATATAGATACACACAGATAGACAAAATACAACAAGTTGGATCAGCAATACAATCAGTCAGTACCAACTGGGTCGCTACTACTTTGTGGTAAAAGATGTCTGTGTGCATCTATAGCTTTTGGTAGAAAATACATACACATATATACAGAAAACAAGCACTAAGTTAATCATCAGAATTACTACTTACATCTGGTTAAAAGCCAAGAAGAATCAAACTATGGATTACATAAATATGAACGTTTTAACTCTTAACTGCACCCCCTGGGGGAACAGTAGGCTATGTAAATTTAGAATTATCATTTGAATTGCAGAATCAAACACAATGTACAGTGAGGTTTAGATAACAGCAGAGTTACTGCACATGACTCCAGTCAGGTCTGGACCACTTGTAAATTGTGCTCGTACCTAAGAATAAATTCAAAATATGACAAAATTGGTGTATGGAGCAAGTATTCCTCAGTCACTTTAAGCCACTTGAATCGGATTGTACTAGAACTTCTTGCATGAGGTTTGCTTTTCCTAATTTACATTATTTAAGATATGTTCATGACTGGCTTAGCTTGTAGTGCTTAAATCCTTAATAAATTATTTATAATGATAAATGATGAGTTAAAATGAGTTAAATCTGCTGCATTCCCAATTGTGATGAGTTATGAGACAGGAAAAGTGTAATTATGTAAAAATGTCCATACAAAGTCAATGTGTTTACATTTTATCAGTATTTTTATAAGGTTAAATCGCTTTTGAATGGATATTTTTAAGAAGGTAATTTACAAAGACTATGGCACAGCTATAGTAAAGTAATGTATTAAAGTAATATAATGAATCCATAGATAGCACTTCCTTAAATCTACAGTTACTTATGTTACGTGACAAAATGCTCCAACTAGACGAGGTCTTCAAGCTGCTCAGGTTCTCAGCGTGGACTGTGATAAGAATGGAGAAAAACTACACAATTTCAATATATTTTTGGATCAATCAAATAAAACACGGTGCAACAAAAGACTATGTCAGTATTTTGGTAAGAAAAAGTGAACAGCAATTGTCGGGCAGTCCACGTACTGTAATGAATAGACACATAAGTTATAGTTACTTCTTACCCAAAATGTACAAGTGAAAGTTTTATGTATTTCTAAGCTTTTATAAACTTTTTAGGTATTTGTATAACAGTATGTCTGTAATCCAGCGTTTGAGCACCTTAAAGACCTCTGCAGTGTAGTTGAAACATGTTTGGATGAACTAAACTACAGCCAAACCTGGGTCAAATAAGAACTCTAAGAGCATTTTTAGCACAAAACAATCAACCACATATTATCTCAGATGCAGATTTTTTTTTTGGTCAAAAAACCTGGAGACTTTCTTTGAGAATATAGGGGATATAGAGATTGTCAACAGAAATCTATTTGACCCAGGTGTGACCACCATAAAGTTATGTTAGTGGGAAGCAGTTGACAGGCATAGCAGTACGGGGGAAGGTCTGACCCCGCTACAGAGTGTTTCTTCCGGGCCTGGCTGTAATATAAATGCAGGGAGGGAGAAGAAAAGGTCTTGATGCGGCTGCTGAAGGGTCTTGGAGGGGGACCCACTACAGTATCTAATCTGAGAGAGAGAGGACACACATGTACACATACATACACACTTACACCAGGTAAGGAAGTCAACAGAAAAAGGATGAAGTGGGACCCTCTATAAAGTGATCTAATACATCTATTAGTCTAGTAGAAATTACAGCAACATCAGCAGCAACTTCTACTTTTGCAACTCTCTGCTGCAGAATAAAACTCTTTTAGAGAACAATCAGTAAACATTAACATGAAAACATGAAGATCAGAGCAAATCATGATTCAGTATAATTACATAAAAATGCATAATGTATAAACCAGTCCTCTAATTTTGTAATTTCAAATGTGAGGGTTTTAAGTCAAATGTGTCCTGACCTCGTCTGAAGGCTCTTAATGCGGCAGAGCATGTCCAGATGTCCTGCAGAGTACTGCTCTATAACATCCTTCACATCGTATGGACGCAACGTCTCCTTAAACTTCTTCTTTGCCACGTGAAACTTCATGATCCTAGAAAGAGAGGGATACTGAAGATTAGAACTTAGCAACAAATACACATTCTAAGCTTGAACATGACTGTAAATCTGTGCGATTACTCGAAGCAACCACTAGATGGAAGCAGCCGCTTTCAAAAGCTCAAGTGAGGAGCTCGGTTACATTTCACTTGTTGATCTTTTTTTGGACTCTGATAAGAAAACATTATTAAAATCTCAAATTCCATCAGGAGTGTCTAATGGGAAACCAAAACTCCCTTGCTCTTTTGTCAAACCAATAACAACCAAAGTGAGCGACTTTAGTGAAAATCTCCTTCTATTTAATAAGTACAGTCACTGCTGGGTGAATAATATTGATACAGGTAAAGTGATCTATGTACGTGGTTCTCCTGGGTTCCCTCGTGGCTTCTGCTTTACTCCAGTTAACTGTTTTTCTCACTGTCTAAATGGAAACAATGGTGACAGATGACCCTCTGTAACAACAGCTCTGACAGGGCAGAGGGTGTCCTGTCTTCCACCCGACACCCTGGGAAAGTCCTGGGCTTACACTGCCCATGGAGGAGGCCTGCTGGGTGGGCAGACAGAGTGTGGCTGGGTGGTGATACGTGTGTCTATCTGAGAAAAGAAACCAGAGGAGCTGGTGATAAGAGGCCAGAGGATTTGGATAGGCTTTGATTCACAAAAAAATACACCTCTACAAACAGTATCGTGTTGCTTTAATACTCATAAATATAACAAACGCCCAGTGCAGGTGAAGCTAAGACTGACAACGTATCAGCTAACTAATATTAGAGACGGAACGTTAGACTGGCGGCCTCTCCAATTTGATTTATGTCAGAAAATGATTCCTGAAACATTAATAGTAACTACGTTTACAATGAAATCTATATGAAATCTCTACAAATTGAAAGTCTGATTTGCCACATTGAGATATATCCTCTAGGCACCCACATGATGCCAGCAGGAGACACATATGTACTGTATTGTAGATTGAAAAACATTACAGGCGAAACAAAGTTTGGAGAGACAAACATAAGCAGACACAGATAATATAACCATGAATAGTGGCAGAGAATCCTGATATAATGTTCATACCGCGCATATGGGTGTGTCTTGAGAAGATTAGAGTACACAAGACTGAAATACACATCTTTTCGTTGTACATACTAATCTCTTGGAAAGCTGCTCAGCAAATATACACGAACTGGTGGTTAGTTAAATTATCTAAAACATGATTAGGTTAATTTAAAAATGTATGAGGGAGGAATACAGGAAGAAACGTTAGGCAAATAAGATGTGAAATTGAAAGGATTCAATTTGTTGACAGGCAGACTCAAAGGCAAAAGAAAGTAATGGAGACAGAAGCCATAATACAAATGATGAACTTACTTTCTTTTAACTATATTTTGTGTATATTTCAGTTGCTTTTTTATTAATTGCGGAACAGATGCATGGAATCGACGGTGTTCATCAATTTTAATTATCCCATAGCGGTACACCTTCTATTTCAAGGTTTTTTTTCATCATTATAAGGTAAAGACTCCACAAAAAAATGCACACTAACTTGGTCAGATCTAAACCTCAACCTTATGCTTTTCCAGTGAAAAATACTGGTGCAGGTGAAAAGGAGGATTTTTTTACAATGAAAAATAAGAGGTGGACGGTGAAGGCTGTGAGGTGGGAGAATTGGTCGGCGCCAGTTGGAAAAACATTCGCTCACAGGGTGCCGGTGCCAGTGTAAAAGAGCAGAGGTCTTCAGAACCACATGCATATATGTCAACAAAAGCACACACACACACACACACACAGGGCAAAAAAACCCCATGCACAAAATCCCTCAGGCAAACACTCCAACCAAGCAGTAGGTCGATGAAATGTAGCGCAAGGCATAGGAAAAAAAAACAGAAATTATTTATTAAAGCAATGCTTGAGGGAAGCAAATATAATCTGAACCCAAGGACTAACATCACGTGTGAACGTATGTTTTTAACATCCACAGTGAGTGAGGCGATATATTTTGGGTTTAATATATTCTCAGGAGTTTGTTAGCACTGTGAGGGAAGGCGAGTGGAGAGGGAGTGTTTATCCTGATGTAAAATACGTTTATTTTTTTTTACTCAACATCTTTGTAGTATGTTTTTAGCTGCAGGAAACGAAATCAGTTCAGTTCATACGGTAACAAATACTGTAACTGGCGATCGGTATTTTCATGCAGGTTGTGGGGAAACTAAATCAGTCCCGAACATTGATCATGCATCAACTGTTTGATCAATAGGTACAGACAATGATGACCAACTTTTCAAGTAAGATGGAGAACCTTTAATTGAAAGCTCAGTGAATGGGAAAATTGACTTGGCTTCAACGGGAGCTCATCTTTAGAAAAACAAACGAGTGGAGAAACATAATGAATGCAAATGCTTCGACCCAGGGGCACTGCACGGTACAAGTGAGCAGTTAACATCCAGCAGTGCTCTGTGGCATGCCTAGAAATGCTCAGCTTTTTGTGATTTTAGATGGCAAGAGAAAAAGATCCAAATGACTTTGAAACACAGTTCATTGTTGGTGCGTGGATGGCAGGTGCTCCAGTCACAAAGACCGCTCAACTGTTTCAGCAGGAACAATGAAGGTGATAATGAACTTAGATCTATGGGAAAGGCATCAGTAATTGTGCATTAGTGTGATACAATGTGTAGGAGAAACAGAGGAGTGACGCTTCCTCAGGTGATTGAGAATGTCAACGCGGAGAAGAACAGTCGATAATTGCATAGTGAGGGATATTACAGTAGGGCTGCAGTATACAACCCTCATTACAAAAGATGAATGCAGAGTCCAGTGGTACAGAAACCATCAACACTGGTCTACAGAGATGTGAAAAAAAACGAGATCTGGTCAGATGACTCACCTCCTTCACCGTGTTCTCTACAAGTGGTGTGATGTGCGCTACTTGACCCGACAGTGAGGGCACCCAGTGGTTTATGCTGTTGGGGACATTGTACTGACAAGGTTTGGGTCCATTTGTTCTCTCAGAGGGAAGAGTCACGACAAATCAATACAAAGCAGAGTGATTACCCCCAGGTTGACAATGGCCACTGAATGGTTTGGTGAGTATGAAAATGATGTTATTTAATCATGGTTCTCACACATTTTTTATTTCAAAACTCCGTACTTTTCCAGACTGAAATGTCTTCTTTCTTTCTTTCTTTCTTTCTTTCTTTCTTTCTTTCTTTCTTTCTTTCTTTCTTTCTTTCTTTCTTTCTT
>JAPQRN010000008.1:11558256-11568312 GCA_037367275.1 Coranthus polyacanthus | reverse complement strand
TCTTTCTTTCTTTCTTTCTTTCTTTCTTTCTTTCTTTCTTTCTTTCTTTCTTTCTTTCTTTCTTTCTTTCTTTCTACGGTACTATGTAAATAAATGCTATTAAAACACAAATATTTCCCCCATACTTTTCCAGATTACTCTGAAAACTATGGCTTTCCCTTTCACCAGATCTCATCCCAGGTGAACGCCTATGGGAGATTTTGGACTGATGTTTTAAGGCAGCGCTCTCCACCACTATCATCAAAACACCAAATGACGGAATATCTTTTCAGAAGAAAGACGTCCGTCCCAGCGGTTGAGTTCACAGACTTGAAGACTCAATGCCAAGGCACATTGAAGCTGCTGTGATGGCATGTGGTGGCTCAAAAAGACAATATATGTTGTTTTTTTTCCTGCAATTTGTCACCTGTCAGTCTTAATACATACACTTAAGTGGTGTAAACTAAAAGCCCCTAAACAAACCTTGTTTCTGGTCATGTTCCCGTGTTTCAGATGTATGCAATAATATGAACCTTTTCAAACTATCTCAATTTGGTGAATTAGTTCACTGCTGAACTCACCTCAAGATGCCTCAGATCTGCAAAAAGATCTTAAAAGTAAACATGAACGGCAGCAGAAGCTCACCTGACAGCTCTGATGACAGCCTTGAGAGGAGCCGATAGATCCTCCACTGTAACATCGCAATGGCAGCCTCTCTCATCAAAGGAATCCTCCGTGGTCATGCCTGCATCCACTGAGAGAGACAGACCGCCGTTTCATCAATAAGTGTAGTCCCGTGCAAAATTATTTCCAGTCTTTAAGCTCATAAAACACACACTCCAAAGCAGGTCTTGACAGCAATCTCAAAGAATGTTTCAAACTGATACTATTTTGGCTTTTAGGAGGCGGAAATTTATGTCCTGCTTGGATGAGATCTTTGGGAATGGGCAGTGTTTTGCCAGCTCAGCTATAAGGTGAAAGAGGAAGGTACATATATTCTGGATTCTGCCAATAATTACAAGAGTGAATCAGATACAGGCTAGGAGAAAACGGAAAAGATGGTCAAGAATGATGTATTGTGAATAGCGTATTGTAAAATCTGTTCAAATTAATGGCTCAAGTGAAAAAGAAAAGCACAGGTGCTATTAATTTTAAAATAGCAGTCTGCTATTTTATTGACTATGTAGGAGTTTCTCCCAAAAGACTTTTTACGGATATCAAGGAAAAAAGGAAGGAAAGGACAGACAGAAATTAAAAAAAGAATAAATTACTATTTGTCATTTTAATTATAATTTGCATATACAGTATAATTGTTTGCATTTCAGTTGAATTTTTCAGTAAATCATAACGTCACATGGCAAATGGTAAAGAGGGTGATTTGTCAGATATTGTGTGGGTTACGGCCACTTCTTTCCTCAGTTTTAGACATTTACACACAGGTGTTGCCAGCTCACCGTCAGGGACAGCAGTGCGAATCTGGCTCTTCAGCCTCAGCGACGGCCTAAACCGGGTTCGATCGTTGAAGCTCCAGCTCTTTTGCACTTTTGCCGGGCTGCCACCCATCAGCTCGGGTCCGCCCACTACCTCGTTGCCGGGGGAACAGCGCTGGCGGTCGTTAATGGACGTTTGCCGGCTCTTCATGCTCTGACCACGAGGACTGGCCATCCGGACACGCTCCTTAAAACTCAACTTCTGACTGCACAAAGAGGGACGACGAGGAAGCCAGGAAGGGGATGGACAGAGACAGACAGAGATTTGGGATGGGGCGCACAGAGATGACAGCAATAAAAGATAGAAAAAGAGGAGTTGACCATAGACGAGACAGACAGAGATAGATGGAGTTGATTGACACACAAGGGCGGAGTGTGTGGTATAAGTTGGAGTTGATAGACACACACAAGGAGAGAGAAAGAAAAAAGGGATGCTGTCAACACCTATTTCCCCTCAGAGAGTGAGAAGAGTTCAGAGCACAGACACAGGGCAGCGTTCTGTCTTTTCCTTCAGCCCAAACACCATCCATCCATCTGACATGCCCAAAACACCAGAACAATGCAGTCTGCCCACCAAGCCCCCCCCCAAGCAACCGCTCAGTGTTAGCACCTGAACGCATACATCCTCCCTGCTCCGTTAATGACCGGCAATCAATATATTGAATAACCTATTCATGTATCCACTTGGGGAATATTGAACAATTCATCACCACATTCATTTTGACACTGCCTTAACACAAATGAGACCATTACAGAAGGAGGAGCTTAGAGGGGATTACTTGAAATGACAGCTACACAAAATAAGAAAAAGCCTAAAACATGAATTGAAGATAAAATTAGTAGAAAACTGTTGGGGAAAAAAGGAAAAAAACCCACTTTTTACCATGGTCTCATTTGTTTACTGTAACTGGTGTGATACACTGATGTTTTTTTTATTTCACCTCTAAGTGCATATACTGCTAGATACAGCATGTGGTATCTACTGGAGGATATGTACCCTTTACTCCTCATTCGTTTCCAATTCCATATTTATACGTTCAGTCTAAATGAATACATAACAGACGACTTTTCAGTAGCTGTGGAGAAAAACCAAACTAACACTGATCAAGATGATGAAATCCTCTATCAATAACAATGCCTGCAGCAAAATATTATGTTGCTAAGGCAAATAGCCCAGCATGCAAAGCAGCAGACCAATGAATGATGCAGAGTTACAACACATTTCTCATGCCACAATTCCACTGGCTCCTGTCCTCATTGTCTCACCTGAACGTTAGAGTTTAATCCATTCAAACAACTTTTACAGGGTATACGTTGTTGTGTCTCAAATTATTAGCAAAAAGGTGTTTGTTAAACTTTTCCACTCTGCTACTAGATCTAACCTAATGGCAAGAAGGAAGTAAAATAACAATGCTGTGGCAAGACTAGAGACAAAAGCTGACAACGGTTATTGGCATAAAATTTAAGAGTCAAGTCAGGGGTGGCAATGGTCATTATATGCAGTCCGCAGGCTTTAGTATTAACCAAACCAACACCGACTTAAACCAGAGATAAGTCATCACTTATTAATAAATCCTGCATCTTTCATGGACAATTCTTTGTTTTCAGGGACATTTTTTTTTTCATTATTATCTAGACATTTTCTATTGTTTATCTGCTGTCATGATAGCCCTTAATGCTTTTCTTCCTCACAGAAATTGAACAAGAATGCAGAGGGAATGCAGAAACCATGCGGGAGAGTGGGGAAAACAGTAGCCACATTTGTATAATAAAATATGCATAACTACGGACCTTTTGCATGATTAAATGTTCTGGAGGGATCATTTAACGTCAGCTGCATCCAGCACCATGATTGTCTCATTTAACTTTCCTCCTCTTGTCACATTTGTGCCACAGTACAGTAATTTATTAAATAGAATTACCAAGAATTGAATAATTGTTAAGGAAGAATATGAATGAAGAAGAAGACAGTCATGTCGCTGGAGGATACAGTAGGTTGAAGGAGTGAGGGAGAATAGTAGATAACAATAACATAAAGGGGAATTTATACCTTGTCTTTTGACTTTGAGCTTTTCCTTTACTTACTCTAAATGTAAGTAAAGTGAAAGCCATTTTGTTTAATTGCAGAAGTCCAGTACGTTGAGGAAATTGTCTGCTTTTTTCATCCTGTAAAACTATCATCAATTTTGGTGGAATTCCCCTTTAGTTTGATAACAAAATCTTGTTTACAGTTGACGGGCAGCAGGCAGCAGTTGTCTCAAAGTTCTTAAAGGAAAAAAGGAATTAGGACGGACATAAAGTACATTTTCTGTCTTCTCCTCCATGCTCGGGACAATGCTATTAGTCAGTCACACAGTCCACAAGTAATTGGACTAAGATCAGGGCAGAGAGGATGCTGGGTAGTAAGTACCTCCTATATTTCCAAGTATACCTTCTGAAGAGCCTCCTATTACTTAGACCCTTACTAGAGTGAAGAAAGGGGGGGTGAAGGAGAGAATGAGGAGGAAGAAAGAGGAAGGAGATTAAAAGAAGAGATTAGCAGAAGATGGAAGAGAGAAATCTTTCTGCTTTCTATATTGACGCACAGAAGACATACAGGGTAAAGGCAGGGGACCTATTACAGAGACGAATGGAAACAGCTGAACAGGTATAAAGTGGACTAAATCCACATGAACTTTGTTTACCCTCAATTTGGGATGACAGTCTATTTTTCTTATCACTGAACTCGATTTTTTTCCAACCAAACTTTCATAACCCTTCACTGTGAAAGCCTTTCAGTTTCACTTGCCTGGGTTTGGCTCGTCATTCACGTATGAAAGCGCCACAGATCAACTCTGCAAGTACCAAAATCATTTCTTTCTCAACACATTGATTGTCCTGGGAGGACATTGTCTGACTATGCCAGCCTGTCTTCCCGCAGGGTTGCTTTAAGTGTGGTGCACTATAAAAAGTGTAAAGCTTTGTTCAGCGTTGTTTCATTTGGTGTGGTTAAAATGAGATTTGGTGCAATTTGGTCTAGTTTGTGCTAATGCTGTTATCAGGGCACTGTGAGCCATACAGCACACTTAAAAATACAAACACAAATACAACGACTCGCACTCAGGATGGTTAATAGTCACCAGGATAAAGGAGAAAATTTGTGATGGTTTAAAAACCTGAAGAGTCGCACTTTAACTTAAAAAGTATGAATTAAGTTTGAAGTATGTGAGTTTTTCATAATGTGAGGATCACTGCCTAGAGTTTTACCCCCCCATTCAACTCTTTACTACATCACCAAGGTTGAATTGAATTGTACAAGGAGGAATAAACTCACACACCTGCTTAAACACACACATAAACTGCACATTAAATGCCTATTATCCCTCATTTTGTGTTGCCTCTCTTTGCCAACACCCAGCACACTTATACTCAGCATGATGTCCGCTGCAGCACTTTGCGGTGCGCCTAATGTTTACTACTGCTGGTGTTTACAAGTCTGCTTAAACGAAAACCACCAACCGTTTACCACGGCACCTACCGCCGCCGAGCAGCCGACAGTCTGTAAACCCACTAATAATGCAGACCGCTTTCTGTTCTTGCGGCTAGGGGAAACTTACAGAAAATAAATAGTCTCGTGAAAAGTGTGCATAATTATAATTTCACATGTGTAAATTGGATTTGCCACAACAAAAGTTTCTAAGAAAGGAAAGCGTAATGAAACACAGCCTTTTAAAGAAAGGGATTTCTGGAGGATGACTTTTGTTGAGGATGCAACAAGGTCTAATTAAATGTTGTTTTGTTTGGGGATGAGAGGAACATTTGTTTGTGTGTTTGACTAAGCATATAAAGTTATTTTTTACAAACGTATATATGTGGCTGTCTTAAATTTAAGTGCTTAAGAAGCTGCTGGCTCAACATAAGGCCCCCAAATGTTGCCAAAGATTTGCTGCACTGTAAAAACTATACAAGCATAATTAAACTCACAAATCTCTCTCTGTCGTCTTCTCTCTGAAATCCCCTATCTCCTCTCCCCTCCCTTTCTTCCCCTTTTTCAACTTCGCTCTGTCTTTCCTAGACTTGTGTTTGATGAGTTATATAAATACCATCACAATGGAAAAAGTGCGTCATGGTACAGACATGGTACAGACTCCTGTCTTTGAAGGCGTGTGCATGCATACGCACACACGCAAATGCATGTACGCACACACTCGGCAGAGACAAAGAAACCCATCACCCTTTCCCGCTTAAGAGTCAAGTGCAGGGAGAGGAAAAAGTACAGAGAAGAGGAAGAGATGAAACTGAATGAGATAACTTCAGCGATGGAGGGTGTGTGGAAGGGATAGAGAAATAAGCAAAGAAAGCGAGAAAAAGCCGCAACATTGGGCTTTTTCAAATAATCTAACCACGCGCAATGCTCAGTAGTCTTGGTCTGTTGCACACAGTACTGTTCCTGCCTCATCTCATACGGTATCTCAATCTAACACAGCCACCCCCCCCCCTCCAAAAAATAAAATCACACATAGATACAAAACATCAGATACCGCAGGTTCAAAGGAACATTAAGCCTACCATCACTATAGCTGCATATCAAATGTGTGTATGTTTATGTGTTGTAGGAAAGAGCTGAGTCATACAAACCTGTAAGTAGTCTCGCCCTGCTCTTTCCTTCAAGGGTTAGTGGGATGAAAAGGAAGAGACAAAGGGAGAGAAATCAGTATATCAGCAGATTAAAAAAAAGCAGTAAACCAACGTTTCTGCTAATGGATATATGAGCCATCATGCCAAAAGGCCATAAAAAAAAGAAAAGTATCTTTAATTCGATGGGGTGAACAGTTAGAGTAATTGTTTCCAAACACATGCAAGCTATGGCCATGCACAGTCAGGCTAAGCGTTAGCTGAAAGACAAGCAGGGAAAAAAGAGGGGGATGGGGGGATCACAGTCTGGGGGAGTACTGTATGTGAAAGGAGAAAGTGACTTAGACATGAAAAAAACATGTAATTGTCCCATAAATATCCTTCAAATAGTTGAAAGTGAATGCACCAGTTTTGTTGTGCTGCTATTGTGTGAGTAACCAAGTGTTAACTCTGCAGCTTCACTATGAGGATGGCTCATCCTAAGTGACACTGTGCACAGTCACAGTGGCTAACAGTACACTAACTACTGATGGTTTCTACATGTACGGAGTATGAGACATGGTTGTTTGCAGGATCTGGAGTTATTTTACTGTTTTTTGCTAAGTTGGCAGAGCTTGAGTGAATAACTAGTAAAGTAATGATCAACAAGGTTATAATGGTTGCTTAAAAAAAACTTTCAATATTTAAATATGTATATATTAAACTTTAGTTAAAATATCTATAAAACATATATGAGGAAAAAGTAGTGAGTGCTGACTTCAAAATACATATCAAATACATATTCAAAAACATATTTTCAGGCTGTCCATGGTGACTAAAGCCTACATATTTTTCTGATATTATATAATTTTTCATTGTTTTTGTTTTTATATCAGTGTTTTGGGTCATGTTATTAGCTCGTGAGCATTTTTAGCATAAGGGTGATGTTGTAAAAGACTGCGCATGCTAAGCAAACCTTTCCTGTTGGGAAAAAAAATGAATACAGGTAAGTCATAGTACATGGTCAAAGGAAGAAGATACACCAATGGAGATGAAGAGACACCAGCTGAGCAGGAGAGATGAGGAGAATGGCTGAGCAGCAGCGGCCATGTTTCTAGGTCTGTAAGTTGTTACCTACTTGGCAGGGCTGCAGGTATGTAACGCCTTCAAATGAGGCTTCCAGGTAGCAATGGAAACCGAGTTCTCATCAGCAGCATAACTACGCCAGACACACTACATGCAGAGTCAAAAGGATAAATAAAATATAATGAAAAAAATTAACAAACATCGGGGACAGGTGCGGGTGGACAATAAAGGGGGGGAGGGGGCATATAAGTTGGGTAAGAATTCAGAGAAGGAAAGTGAGGAGGGAAAAAGGGAAAAGCTTATTAGTTATTTGGGTGGTGCCGATGCATCTTGGGTGGGATTTGTCGGAGGGAGTGGTGGAAGGCGGGGGGTGATGGTGGTGGTGGTGGTGGTGGCGGTGGTGGGGATACATGCCTGAGGGGAGGGAGGGCGCTTTGGTAGTGGTGCCATGTGGCTCTGAGGTAGGGACGAGAACCATCAGTGGAGTACAGACGCCAAGCCGCCTGGGAGAGGGAGGGAGCAGAGAAGCACACGCACACACGCAGACACACATTCAAACATGACACAGAGGGCAAATGACACAAATATGGTGAGGAAAAGGGGACTGTGATATATGTGAAAGCATAACGTATAAAGGTCTTTCAGGGGATGTAACCAGCTGGCAGCCATATGGGAGGTCTAATAGTAGCTGATTATGTTCCTAAACTTTTGACATTTTGATCTCTTCTTTTTTTCTTTCTTTTTTTTACCCATGTAAAGCCAGGATGAAAAACTGTCTGTCAGTCAGCGGGATTATGCAAAAACTACTGCACCCAGTTTTCATAAAACTTAGTGGAAGCGCAGGGCATGGGCCAAGAACGAACCCATTGGATTTTTCACTTTCTTTAACATTCCCAGGATGACTTAGAGCTTAGCACAAAAAGGAAGAAAATATACTTAAAAGCTGTGTCTGAAATCACTCACTACTCACTATACAGTCCAGTATGTAGTGAGCTGAACATTTTGGAGTGCTGTCCGAATGCATGCATGAAAATTATCGTACCCTGGACGTATCCCACAATGCACCGTGACAAGTATGTGACCACGGCGTGTGTACTAATTTCTGCACTGTTTTATATCTGCATTTTACAGATAATGCTGCAAATTGACGAATGTCTGCAATCTCTTTATATAGCTGATTATAATATCGAGTGTTTATTATGGAGCGTGTAGTGAATAAAGGACTAACTTTGGATACAACCAGAGTATGGAGGCAAGGAGGCGTAGCTCTGCTGCTACACACTGATGTTGCCATGGAACAAACACTCACTTCTTATTAATAGAAGCTGTTTGACAGTAGCAGAGAGTATAGAATAACAGATTAGTGAAAAAGAAACTGTGGTGCTTTTTGAGAATCACCTTCAGCACAACACGGCGGAGAAGTAGCTCTGTTGTAGCTTTATGTTCTTCTCGATGTAAGTTCAGACTTGGGTCATAATTTTGTGTTTTGTTTGAGGTTTAATTATTTCGTGGAATGAGAAGAAGAGTGGACTGTTAGCCTAGGCGCAGGTCTGTTCTCTTCGAGTGACATTTAGTTTTATTTTATTTATACTCGAGTAAGTAAAGTGAAAGTAAAAGGCCAAAGTAAACCGTGACACGGACACTATCTGATGCGGTCTTCACAATACATATATATCTATAATATATTTGCTTGACTTCTTTACATCTCAGGATATTATTTGCCTAGAACTAAACCTCTGTAATGGTGCCAGGTGAGGTTACAAGTCATACCATCATATGACAAGAAAGCCTTTATATAAACACTTTGCACACGCAGGGTGTGAAATCAACACCAGCCAACTGCCAAAAGCTGGTCCATTTTTGCTGCCGGCTGGTAAACTCCTCTGGAGACCGGTTTAAAACTTAAACAGTCATTTGGAGAGCCAATCTTGTTCTAAAAATAAAGTTGGTGGGGAAAATCGTTATTGCAGCAGGTGAATTGTTGAATTGACCAGCTGTTGGGGCTTGAAGACAGTGCTAATATCCTGCGCTGCACAGAGCGATTTGAAGCATGGAGAGCTGTGTGGGATGTGGGAGTAGAGTGACGGACAGCATAGTAATGTCATCCACATATTTAATGCATCACGGCCATTTCCAAGTTTCCTTTTACCTGTTGAGGAAAATGTTAAAAGCTTGGCAGATAATAGACAGTGACCAGGTGCTTTGTATGAAGCCAGTAAAACAAAAACAAAACTAACACACACAGGATTAACTGCTCCCTTAGTGACTTATTCATAAACAATTAGGCTCCAACTGGTCTTTTTCAGGTGTAACGATCTTTAACCATTATACACTTAAAATACAGTCCCATCCAGAGCAGTTACTTGGAAATGAAACGCACCCAAATTGTCAGTTAAATAATGGCACTGTAAAACATGCAAGTGCACAAATGTAAATACAGGAGGTCAAGGTTGAGCTAAAAAACATATTTCTCAGTTCAGAGGTTGAGTTCTTAAGTTTATTAACAAGGAGCTGTTTTCAAATTAGCTGGTTGGGCTTTGTTTGTTTTTTTTTACAAATCTATCACTTACGCTGTATCTGTCACACAAGATACTATATCCCCTTATCTCAACGGTGAAATTGAGATGAAGAACTGTATTTGAAAATGGCCAAAACATTAGTAAGACAGCTTGAATGCTCTAACGTCTGCACAGATGATGGACCTTTTACTTTCATTTATTTCATTTTCAGATTATGATGCTGGCTTTACTGTCAAATAATTACAACTATAACAGGAATTACTACTTTTATCAAGACAATATACTGCACACACACACATATATATATATATATATATATATATATACACATATATACTGTATATATATTATGAAGCAGGCAGTTTGTTTGCTGAATATCGAAATGTAGG